>JAQFVV010000080.1:1243895-1788720 GCA_028023455.1 Epiperipatus broadwayi | reverse complement strand
TGTTTTGAGCCGGATATTTAAATAATTGTTTCAAACTTCAACAAAAAAAAAAAAGCTATCATGAGAATGACTGATTTGTTTTTGATTCTAGGTGATCACCCTTGGTCACCCCTTGCCTCTGAAATGGACTAAAAAAATCATTTTTTTAAAATTCAGTACACCATCTTGTTGTTATGAATATTACATTGCTTACAATTTTATTACATATTACACCAGTTATAAAATTCTTCACTCTCCAAATCTTATATATATATATATATATATATATATATATATATATATATATATATATATATATATATATATATATATAAAATTTGTTGCCAAGAATTACCATGGTTCTTTATTTATTTATTTATTTATTTTGTTGAACTTGATAACAAATTTATAATGGTAATAGGTATTCTATTTTCTAAACCAGGGTGCCAGTTATCAAGGTCAGCAATAATATAACACTTACAGATAGCTCTACTATATAACAATAATAAAAAAACAGGTATATATAAAAAAATATATGTATTTTTATCAATTGTTAACACAGTGTGCCCATATGAATAAACATTAAATACATCTTGTGACAACCTTTTACACATAAGGCTTATGGATGTAGTACATGGGCTTTAACATTTTTTTCTCAACACATGAAAACACAAAACAAATTCATGTGTGCATATAAAACCAGATACAAAAAAAAATTCTACATATGGCTGGAATACATGGGTTTCAAAAAAAAAACTTTCAGGAAATCTATATATATGGTTGAAAAACCAGGTACCACAGCTAGCAAAACTTTTACATTTATAGTTATAATCTTTGCATTTAAAAGAAAACTTTTCACACAACATTTTATGGTTGTAAAACACAGTCTTTGGTTCTGGTTTTTGACTCTCACATAAAATAAACTTTACATCACTTTGACATCACTTTATGATTGTTTTACATAGTTTGAGTTTGGTATAAATCTAACATTAAGAGAAAACATTTTGCTAAACTTAAGAGCATATACATAACAAATTATTCCATATCACTATGCATTCAAACTCAGGTGAACTAAACAAACTTTTAAGTATATTGGTCTGAGTATATAAAACTGTATCTATGAAATCTCATTTGGGGATATGAATATTTGTTCAACTGTCAAATCCAGAAAAAAAAATTGTACATCTATATATTGGGAAAAAGTTTTTCAAGCTTTTATGCTTGAGATACAATATAATGTTTCCACACATATGGGTTTCCAAGAACATATATAGCAATGCAATACATATAAAACTTTCAAACACATCTGTTCCTACACATCACACATACACACCTATGTACATATATATGCAGCACTACCATATACAAGTACATAGATTTTACACACATATACTTCTATACACATTCATAGTACTATACATTATTGGAAAAGAAAAAAAAACTTTGGAGAAAAAGTTGAAGAAAAAAAAAATCCATATACGTGTCAAATTCTTTACACTTTGCTTTAAAATAATCACAACATTATATACTCAATTAACAAGAAAAAAAAAATTCTATACAAATATTTCCCGTTCTTAGCAAACACAGGAGAAAAGTAGAAAAAAAAAACTTTCTACATAACAAAACTTGGAAGTAAAAAAAAACTCTTACATATACATTAATATAGTAGTTCAAACTACTTTCATATTTTATACAATCTATTTAACCATATGAGTTTTCACTTTTAACTAATCTGTTTATCAAAAAAAATTGCAGACTATGGATGGAAAACATGGTATAACTCTTTATTTTATTAACAAAACAGTATTTCATTTTATAAAATCAACATAACAAAACTAAATCATTTTATATTCTGGAAAATTATGTATATATTAAATTATATATAGCAAATTATACACATATAGCCAAATGAATTATTCAGGATGTGGAAATAATTAACAGGCCCCATGTTGGGCACCAAACTTGGAAAATAAACGCAGCCTCTGTGCCAGTCAAAATCGTATATTCATTCAACAAGACCAATAATCCAAGCAAAAGTACCTTGAATCCAACCATGCACAAGATACATGTGTCAGGACAAGAATGAATCCTAACCTATTTGCCTAAACTATTGCCTCTCTGACTAATGGATAACATTTGTGATGACACTAGCAGTGCTTGGTTTTATTCCGTCCCAGCTGGAGGTCATGGTTCACATAGAGACTCAAAATAATAAAGGTTTTATATGAAAAATCAATGATTTAATGGATTCTGATGATTGCAGAATGGTACAGATATGATTTGATCAATTACTAATGGTTTGAACCATAATAATGATAATTCTTTATGGCAATATTACACAGAAGTGAATTTAAATCAAAGAAATATTTAAATAAGTAGAGTAATTAACCTTAGAGATTAAGAGTGATGACAAACTAAGCTTATTTAAAATAACAATATTATAGGAATTTATTAAGGAATTTAGTACAAAATAAGTAGTCTTTGTTTATACAACTTGGTTATTTTCTTTAATTCGTTTTGATGTGGCTTTGACAAACAATGTAAAAGTTTGTTAATTGGTCAGCCAAAACCAATCAGCAATAAAATATTATTAGCCCTCTTCAAGATATTACAAATAAATCTGTTTTATATATATATCACAAGACATGAAAGATGGGCATTTAAAACACTAATACATTTAAGGTCATTTGTATGTAATGAGTGTGGGAAGCAAAATAGTTCTTGAATAAATAATTGACAATTCTACAGTCAGATTTAAATAATTACGAAATTTGTTTGTGAAGGATGTGCCATCATGTCAGAGAGCATTTCAGGTTTGCTAAATAAAGATATAAAATGATGAAGAAGGCAATATTCTATTATAGATTACAACAAAAATAAATGAGGTCTGTTATGAAACTGGATGGTTTTGCTAAAGGAAATTCCTGGTATGTACAGGTAGATAAGAGAAATGTTGGCCCTCCAACCAAAGCATGTTTCTGAATAATAATAAAATATTTTGATGTGCTGTACTTCCCATACATATCTTAAATGGCAATGCCTAAAAAGAATCCCTTGGTATAAACTATGTCTACTTTGAGGGAGTGTGAAAGATTGGACTGGTCATGGTTAAATTTCCGAAGGTCCTAAGGAGTAAGTAGCAAAGCAAAATAATAATAAATGAATGGTTGTAGCTATAAATACATAATGCCTTAGACATATATAGGTAGATAATGTATCACTAACAAAATTAATAACTTAATTTCTAATTAAACTATCTCCCTGCAATAATGGAAAGTCCCAAAAAACTTTAGGCCTTTACTAAATGGATCATAATTTACAATACAAAAGGACGGCAAGAATTAAAACTAAAATATAAATTGCCTTCCACACTTCCAAATATTTCATTTATCAATAAAGTTATTAAATAGTTTATGAAAAATTACAAAATATGACTTTTAATTAACATAGACAGGGCATTGAATATCAAACTCACTTCTGATGAAGTTTGACAGTATAAAGCATAATAAATTATACATCGATTTTTTTTTACTAATTTTGACAAATAAAATATATATGTATGAAACATACTGACAAAATGCTATAATAGATTTTACTTAATTGATTCATTAAAATTCTTTATTCTTTCAGAAATGATCACAGGGCTATTTTAAATCGGAGGCAATAGTAAGATACTTTTAAAATAATTTCAATCATAAATAAATTTAAAATGAATTTATAATATAAAAGGTACAAAACTAAACAAGCTTTTCTATTAATTAATTTATGGGAAGTAAGTGTCCTGTAATGATTTTGACTGGAAAATTAAGAGGGAGAGAATTTAAAGTTAATAGCTCATTGAATTTCATACTTGGAAATTTCAGTAAATCAAATATTCTAAATAAACCAACAAAATTAATTTAATTTGCCGCATCAAAATAATGTAAGATTTTATAAGAATTGATATTTTAAATTTAATAAAATTAAAAGACGCATTTTAATTAAACCAAGCCATATAAACATCACACAGATATATAAAATATAAATTAGTATTGATTTGGAAAACAAGTAAAATGGAATCAATGGCTTGCGGCAAATTGGACGTTACCTCAGAATCAATCAGTAGGCATTCCATGGCTGGAAACAGACATTTATACAGTCAGATTATTTGCAGGCTTCCTCGACACAGACAGTCTCTGGCTAGATGTTTAAGCACTGGAAAGGTATGGATGAGTTGGTGGAACAGACCTCTGAGAAGCAAACGACCAATCTTTTCACCCCGTCATTTCTTTAGGCATGATATATATATATAGATTAATCACTTCTCTCCAGTAAACTCAATAATAATCCCTCTTATCACAGATCCACTATTCATGTGATCTGGCTTTATCTAAAGGATTAAATCTACACTGCCCTCCACCAATCGTAATCACTCTATGCAGTTCTCTGAGTTTGGAGCCTGCTTTGGAGGGAAAATCTCTAACTCTGCATAAACATTCCCCAAGGGTTGATTTGCTAATTAAAAAAAACAACAACAACAAGCATATTAAGTTTATCAGTCATTGTACTAACAAAATATATTTAATTAAGGTTTAGATTAACAAAAATGTAGATTTTATTCAGAAAAATTTTAGGAATTTGGTACAATGACTTTCAAACATATTTGACATAAACTTAAGCAAAAATTTACAAAATATTTCTTAAAAATATTTCATTGTTTAAATAATGTATTCTCAAGTGTATATTGATTAAAAGCTAAATATAAAATGTTACCCACTAATTAATTGAAGAAAATGAACTTTAATAAAGAATTTGAAATATTTGTAACATTTTATAGATATCTAGGATTCAATTACATATAAATGCCAATTTAATAAAATAAACATAGTATACATTTTTACAAATATAAAATAATAAACTAATATAAAAAGGTTAATTTTAATCATAAAATAAGATTAATGAAATATAAAAGATTATAATATGGCTTAAAATATACTACCACCTAATATGAGATGGGGTCAGTAAATAAGGATGGGTTCAAACCCATACTAGTGCTGATGACATTGGCACTAGGTGAAGCAGAAATATGTACTATATTTCCAGCTTCACTAGGAAGTGTTGTGTTCTTTTTAAGTGCAACTTTATAAAGAAATAAGGAGTAATCTTTCACTTAGAAGTGAGATATTCAATTTTTTTTTGCCCTTTTTGTGTACTTTTTAGAAAAATACACATTCAAATATGTAAGTGGACATAGAATGATATATATACACACTAGAGTACTGAATTTACTATTGGATGGAAGTTTTCAAACAATAATATTGCTCAACATTTTTCTAATATGATCTAATACAATTCAGAAAAAACTTATAGCAAGCATGCATACTTTCTTTTCATTTATTAATTAATATTAAGTATGTATGTAACAGTGATATTTCATTATTTTCATATGTAATAAAGAGGGCATAAGTATGTATGTAACTTGAATAATATTCTAATGTAATTATTATTACAAACGATGCACTTGGGAACCAATGCAGTACAATCATAACTTTTATTGCTATCAGAATATATGTAAAAAGAAAACAAATCATCCTCCCCAGACTATAAATTAAAAGCACTCTAAATGTTGAACAAAGGATCAAGAATATAATGAATCTATTTATTCTTGGAGCTCTGATGTTGTTTATAAGCATATCTTTGTCAACATTGTTGGTAATTCAGAATAAAATTAACTCAAGACAATAACCTGGAAGCTGGACTTTGTGATGCATTCTTGTCATCCATTAGCACGGGTGAGGCCATAAGGCCACTCTGGAGCAGAGAGGTTATCTTAATCTTCAGTTTATATGGTTTCCTGTATCCATTTGTTTTCTTTAGGCTTTTCTTCAGAGTGCAAACTGAAGGAAAGCCTAAAGAAAACAAATGGATACAGGAAACCATATAAACTGAATATTAAGATAACCTCTCTGCCCCAGAGTGACCTTATGGCTCACCCGTGCTAATGGATGACAAGGATGCATTACAAAGTCCAGATTTCAGGTTATTGTCTTGCAATAAGGAACTAATGTATTTAACTGGAAATCTAATGTATCTAACTTGAGTAATTTGATTTTCCTTAATAAAAAAAATAATTCATCAATTAGATGGAATATGGTACTTAAGAGTTATTAAATTCATAATCAATTATACCCACACACAAAACTCTAAAGCTCGAAACCAAATTGCCAAAAAATTATTTGTCCACATATTTAATAATTATTGTTTTAAAATATACATATATGTTGCGATTAAGATATTTTATCAAAGTATTCATTTATTAAATATATATATATGTGTGTGTGTGTGTGTGTGTGTGTGTGTGTGTGTGTCATGCAATCTACTGGAAAAAAAAAAAAACAAATTTTAAAATTTTTGGCGAAGAGGATTGAAACCAAAGCAGTAAAACATTTACTAATATTTTATAAAAATTATTATAGGTTTTTTTTAATTTAACATTTAATCTAAGTAATGAATATAAATATTATTCTTTATTACTTGTCCTTTTTTATATATAAATTTAAACTTAATCACTGTAATCAATCAGAAACAGTATTTAAAAAATTATCAAAAAAGTTGTAAGAAAAAGTTGATAACAAAATTTAGAAATAGTATTTTAAAATACCAATTACCAAAAATCATCATTGATAAGCTTATTTCATTAATATTACAGTATCGGTTTATCTAAATCAGAAAAATATCAGAACAATTAAAGTTATAATTTGTGAATATTTTACTATGGTAGCCAAACTAACCTGCCATGGATATTCTCCTCGCAGTGCCGTCTCTCCACCAACAATGCGATCAGAATCATCATATAAATCATTTAGTAGCACATTTTTTGGCAAGAGACCTTTAAATAAAAAATATCAATATATAATTAAAGAATATAAAGCAGCTCTAAATATAAAACAATACATAAATTGTTTTCCAATATTGACAGACTATGCATTTATATATAAAGATTTATAAAATAATAATGAAATGAAATCATAAAAAATTGACTATTTGATTATTGTTTTGTTAAATATGCATTGCATCGAAAGTTCCTCTTAATAATTTCAAATTTTAACATCGCTGTATGAATTTTAAATTATTCGCAGACTCTTGGAAATATAATTCTATATCTCACCACGGTTCAGATATTCTTGTTATATATATATATATATATATATATATATAGGCAGAATACGTTCACTGACCTTTTATATCTACTAACGGAACATACTTTTAGAGTTGATTCTGGAATGAAAACAAATCAATTACGTTGTCAAATATAGATTAAATAAATGATACTTGATTTGAGATAACTCAAAGCAAGCATCCTATGATGTATTTAAAATGTATTTGACAATCTAAATTGCTTTAGCCTCATTCCAGACCTAAGTACAAAAGTATGAACAGTCAATGGATATTAAAGTAAAGTAGTAGATTTTGTCTTTTTTATTAATAAAAAAAAATTATTATTCACTAGCTACTTCCAACCTATATTAAGATATTCAGGCTAATAGCTTATTAATTTTAAATAGTCTACAATCCAATTCTGCATGGGTTGCGTAATATTGCACTGTAAAGATGTACTGCAAAAACATTGATTACTATTAGAAGAAAAGAAGAAACTGATATGTTTTATCATCTGATGTAAATATTGATTGATTAATCTTGAACAGTTGGATTTAGATTGCAGAAAAAATACTACTATTATTTGTGAACAAGTTTTGATCTAGAGAAATCATATTGACCTAACTGTTCAACTCTTGGTGTCAAACATATGTATCCAAATGAATGTAACAGCTTGAGTTTAAAACGTATCCTATATTTTGTTAGTTTTTTGTGACATCATACATATTGAAGCACAGGAAGTGAGAAGTTAAAATTTGATTCAAGGATCTTTAGTTCTTGAGTTAGTCACTCTAAGATGATGCTAAACTGTTAGGGCTGGCATAGTGCACGAAAATGATTCTTTATTTACAAAAACAGAAATTGATCATAAAAATATTTTACACAGCAATTATTTGCTTCACTTTCAGATTTAGTTCAAAGACATATAATTAAATGCCACAAAAATATATAATAAAATTTAAAAAAAATAATTTTACTTGCACCAGATTATAATTTAAAACAAGATTATTTATAAAAATGAGTTAGATAAAGGGATCTCTCTACCTTTTCTATTAACATTAAGCAGATATACAGAAAGCTTTATTTAAATTATAGCTAAAATTGCATTTCATCTATAACATCAAACTGAACGTTGTAATGGCGATTGAATATATATTGCGTTGCTATATCTGATGTGATGTTAATTAGTTTTCAGTTTGCAGGCGACGTCATATGTCTAGAAATTATCGGTTGACTTTTTCTTAAAAGTTTGGTTTAAAATATCATAAAAGATTATAGATGATACAAGTTAAATTAACATTATTAAATAATATTTATATTAGTCTTCTTTAAAAATTCAGCAACACACTTGTAATTTTCTATTATCAATGGGTAAATATAAATTGGTTAGTAGTAATCTTTTTTTTTTTAAATTTTAATAAAAAGTGAGTAGATATTGGATTTAAATTCCTTTATAGTAAAACTTTTTTTCGGAAACATTTTAGCACGTGACTACTTATTGCTCTCTATAGTATTTTTGTTCATCCTATCTTTCTGATGAAAACAATCAGTATCTCTTTAAAAAGGCTTTGATATAACCCTTAGTAAAGTAAAAGGAAGTATTAGATTATTTTTTTCTCAAACTTTAACACATAAAAGATCATAATACTTTTTAAAAATGATTTAAATTAAATTATTATTCAATATCAATACTTAATTATGTTATCTGTAATTAGGTATTTATAGATTTAAATGTTTATTTGAAAACAAAATTATTTAAAATTGAATTTGATTAAAAGCTTTACCTTTTCTATTATCATTAAGTTAATACAGAAAAGGCTAAATGCCATTAAATTATATTTCATATTTTAATATCAAATAGAATGTTGCAAAAGTAATTAAATAGATATTACATTACTATGTATAACAAAGTGTTAACTAATTTCCAAGCTATGCCAACTATGACTAAAACATATATTCAACAAAAATTTGTTTATTTTTTAAATAAAATATAACTGTTGGCAGTCAAGTTAAATTAATTTAGTTATATATATATATATATATGCGTGCGTGTGTGGAATATTGTAATCCTAACTCTTCTGTTTAATATATATATCTTCTAAAGAATATGGATTTGTTATGAATAAACTTTAAAATTCAGATTTAAATCTTTTCAAACTGAATTGTTTTTATTAAATGCTTTTATTGTAAATTGGAAAATCAATTTTGATCTTTTTTAAGTTAAAATGAAATTTAAAAATTGATGTTTAATACATTTAAATTCAATAGAATTGCTTGAAATTCTAAATACAAATAATTAATGCCAGGCTAATCCATATGGGACACAAATCTTTTCAGTAAGTCATCTAGTTTCTTAGATATGGAACAGAGGATAGGAAAATATTGAATACTTTTATATTTAAAATTTAAAACTCTTTTTAGAACTCTCATTGCTTTAAGTAAAACTCACAAGAGGGTGGTATAGAAACTTTTTAAGTAATAAGATAATAAGAATGTTTGTTTATAATATAATATTGTTAAGATTTCATTTTAAAAAAAAAATTTCAAATAAAAAGAAAAAATGTCAACAACAATTTTACACCAAAAGGTTACTTACTGATTTCTTATACATATATAATTATGTATATATACTAAATATAATATATTCATAAAGTGAATACAAATTAACTTACTGCAGAAATATCTAGTGATATATATATATATATATACACTATATGTAAAAAAATCAGTTTAAAATAAAAGTATATGTATTAAGTGAAGTTCATTTACAATGTAGTTTGGTAAACATTTTAAAAAAATTTCAAAATTCCAATCAAAATCAAAAATGACTAACACTTTTCATTTAAAAAATGTTTTGTATTTTTAATCACTTGTAAACACATATATTATTATGTACACATACTAAATATTATATATATAAAGGATATTACATTTTAACTTATAGCAGAAATATCTAGTGATATATATATATCAACTATAAATGTTAAGTCAATTAAAGTACAATATAGTTTTGCATTTTTATTTACTGTGCCATTACTAAAAACTTAAAAATGATAGATAAAACATTTTTTACATTAAATGGGGTGGGGGGGGTTCCAGAAATTAATTAAGTCAATTCCTTGTTATAAAAAATATAGATTGTCTTAATTAATTTTTACTTCAAGTTAAATCTAAAAACCCTAATTGTGGTTCAAACCAAATTTTTTTAGTGCATGGTAAATAAAAACATTAATACAAAAGAATTATCACCATTATTTTATTCAGAAAACAATCTGTTTTTTTAAGGAAATTGCTATTACATAATTTTTAAGCTAACCTTTTTTCACAAAAGAGGGAGGGGGGGATAAATAGATATCATTTATATTTTTAAAATTTTCTAAGATATTTACATTAAAATACAATCCATGTCTCTACTCTGGCAACTTTTGTGTTAACTTATTACAGAATATTGTAAGAATAATTTCTGGTAAAATATTGGGATATTTATTTAATTTTTTTTCTAATCTTTTTAAATATAAACTACAAACTTATTGTAAACAAAAAAAGCACAATCCCAGCCAGGTTTATAATTTAGATATTTTATAATAAATGGTCCCTTTCTCCAGCCAAAAAAGAAAGCCAATGTAAGCAGAAATATGTTCTGGTTTACATTTTCAAACTATTATCACTATAATGACAAACAACACATACTATATATATAAAATCATGTAATATACTAATTTACCTGCCACATATGAAGAGAACAGAGCAAAAAATAAAACCTGAAACATTATTGTTTGATAGCTGATGGCAAGTAAATATCCTAAGCAGATTGTTAAGAATTTATAGTTTTCTAAAATCTTAGAGCTGATATAACAGTTTATCTAAATTATATATTATGTAAGTGATAATGGAACATATGTTAAATTAATTACCAAATTTGATTACTAATTACTAATAAAGAAGCTTTTTTATTTATCTCTAATCCATCATAAAGATAATAGTCTCGACTGCAAAGATGTTTTGGATTAAAAGACCATTAATTTCTATCTAAATTGTTTGCTAATGATTATAATTATCATTAAAATTTGTTTTAGTTTTTAAAAGATTATTCAAAGTTTACATTTCAGTATTATTTGTCATTACATTACATATTAATAAATGTTTTATTTATTTCAGAAAATGTCTTTTGTGATTTAGAGCTGTATCAGAACATCAGACTTTAAAAGTTAAATGTTTCTGTATCCATTTTCAATAGAATAAAGTAATTAAAAATATTTGATCTATTACTGTTGATTCACCCTATCATTTTGGGTGCCAGAACATCACAACTACCCACCGGTTATTATTATTTTTATTTCCGAGAATGATTATCACACTCATGTATATGGATGGGTAGCTGAAATAGCTATCCAGCCAATATTAGTAAATCGATATCTAGCTAGCGTAAAACATAAGAATAGAAAAATGCTTCAGCCTTGCAATACCCAGTCCCAAAAGTGATCTTCATACACACATACAACGTAATGATAGGTGATAATGGTATATATATATAAAATAAAAAGTTGTATAACATTAAATAGTAGCAAAATATTAAGTTTATGTTAAAACTCTCTTGCAAATATAATTCAGTTCATTAACAAATACACTTTCTCAAATTATCTAAATTATCAAAAAAATACATTTTCTCAAATGAAAATTAACTAGACATAAACACACACGTGTATAATGTTTTGAAGTTAAGTCACATGTAACTATAACAATATGTAACTGAAATATTTTCTAGCCCAATATATATATATATATATAAGCACTGGAAATACTCTTATTATATATATCTGTATGTGTAGAAGGACCTTATGACATGCTGTCTAGCATACTATCTATAATATTCATAAACTTAGTTGAAATCTGAATTGTGAAAGACAAAAAAAAATATTCGGGTTAAACATTCTTCAAATTTTTTTCCAGGTATCGCCTGTTAACTAATTTAACTAGCCACGCAATATTTGATAAATCAGAATCCAACAAGAAAATAAAATGAGGAGTGAAAAAAATGCTTACGACTTCATTGTTCATCGTTCAAACTAGCAATTGAGAAATGTCTATTTCTTCACTACTGATTCATGAAAAACTGACGATAAGAATGTTTCTATCTAGTGAGATTTTTAAAACTGTTATATTACATATGTATATATGTAATTGTACATAGTGAGTGGTATAGCAGGTTTGTTGCAAAGTATTATCATCAAAAGCATTATTGTTTTTACTGAGTATAGAAAGAGAGCAAAAAAATCAACATAGAAGTGAATAATAAGTAATATAAATGATAATATAGTATCAGCATAAGTTGTTCAACAAGAGTCAAAAGTGAACCTTTATAATTAGATTTACAAGAGATTTACTATAAAATTTTAGTCTAATCATTATTTAGCCAATGCCAGATTTAGGACATTATAAAAGCAGTCATCAGTATTTCATCTGCATGCATGTATATAAATATTAAAAATAATTATAAAATTAAATATGTATCAAAAATATTGGAATCATCTCACCAATGATGATAATCATTAATGTTCTTGGCCTGTGGTGCTTTGAGTGTGCTGACCATTAATAAACTAATTATGATCATAAAACTTATGAAGTGGTTGGACTTTAAAATGACTGTTATGATCTTAGCAATGTCTAAATAATTCTAAAGAGAATTATTATATATATCCGAACACACACATATATATCTCAAAACCTAATATCTGATCTAGCTTTGGGATTGCAAGGATCCTGATTAATGTGATTATAAAAAAGAGAAAATATATATATATAACAATCTATTCTAGTATTAAATAACTTCACTGGAATAACTTACAATAATAATTAATACATTTATTAATTAGAAATAATAATAATAATAATAATAATAATAATAATAATAATAATAATAATAATAATAATAATAATAATAATAATAATAATAATAATAATAATAATAATAATAATAATAATAATAATAATAATAATAATAATAATAATAATAATAATAATAATAATAATAATAATAATAATAATAATAATAATAATAATAATAATAATAATAATATTCAACCAGAGAAGCAGTTGTTTTATCAGTGCTACCAAAAAGTCAGAAAAAAGTAATAAAAAGTGCAAAATTTTGAATGGAACACAACTCATCAACAAATAAGAAAGGAAAAAGTAACACAAAAGGACTTTTTCTGTGAAAAAAGTAAAAAAAAACTTATGCTTATTACATAAAACTAAATTAGTATCAAAAGCAAACATGGTGTCAGGAGAAAAAAATCTTATATTAAATAACAAAAAAGATATTAGCATAAATTCAAACAGTACAAACAATACTAAAATGTATGAAAATGTTATAAAAACAAATTATCTATCATTTAACAAAAAAAAGATATAGTATCAGCACAGACTACAATATTTAGAAGATCCAGAAAAAATGACATTGAGGATATAAAACTAGGCAATGAAAATAATAATGAACCAGAATTCCAAATGTGGACTGAAGAAGATCTGGAAGAAATCAACCAAAAATTTAATGACAACATACTTAAAAAATTATTCAAAACATTCAAGAAATTATTCTCAAATAAATCTCTAATATTGGCAGTTACTGATGGGAAATTATCCTTATATAAATTCCCAAGAGATTCCTGTATAAAGAAATAGCTGAGAAACAAATGTGGCATACCATACTAGCAATCGGAGACCACTCAAATTTTAGATATATCACAATTGATTTTTTTAATGAAAAGCAATGTGCAGAGTTCCAGGAAAAAATTAAATCACTTCAAAATTATGATCTCATTACAATAGATAAAAACTTACAGAACTACTATACATGTATATTGAGAAATACATAGTTTGGTTATAATATGCAAGATTTTACAAAGCTAATACAGCCATTTGGTCAGCCAATATATATTAAACTGATCTACTGCATTTACACACCTATTCCAGTTTACACCAACAATTTTCACTTTAAAACTAAGCTAAATGACAAGATCAATCCTGAAAACATCTCTAACCAGATAATAGATCAGGAAGCTATTGTGACTCTTCAAATAAAAGATCTGCACAATGCTATAATTGCAGAATTAGAGAGCACCTATCAGTAAATTGCATGAACAACAAAAACACTAAAAGCCACCTAACCTCATCTGATATGCCTCAAGAGAAACCAGAGTAGGGAACCAATGTGGGACCTACTACAAAATATGAGGCAAAGCTATTAGATAGACAACAAAATAATGCTAAGCAGACAACAAATGAGATAGGAAATACCAAAAAAGATCATCTAAATATAAAAAATAGCGGATATACAGATATTAATAAGATAAAAAAAACTGGACATAGAAATAGTAAAAAACAAAAAGAAAATCAAATATCTGATAAATATATCAAACACAGAAAACCTGAGGGTCCAGGAATCAGACCAACCAAACACCCAAAACTAAATAAAAAACACAAACTCACAAATTGATGAGCAAGCACCAAACCTGGTGTGTAATAAGCTTTTAGAACAAGGAAGAATAAAAAGGAAGGCAAACGATATTACAAAATAGCAAAATCTGATCAAGAACTAATGATAAAAAAACTCAAAGGTTAGATAAACAAAAAGAATACAAAAAAGAAACAGCAATGAATGAAACACAGCTACCCAATAATAGTAAAATAAATACACCACAAACATCAAGAATAATAAACAAGACCACCACACAAATCATAGAGGAAATAACCAGAGATATATCACAAAATATGTCAGTAGAAGTACAGCAAAAGAGAAAATCAGGCCGATTCCCAAATAAGAATATATATATATAAAAAAGTAAAAACTGAAGAAATGAATAACAATCAAATTAATTCACTTTGTCAACCAGTTGATTTTTCCGACAAAGAAATTGAGCTGGACTATGAAGATACTTCTGAGATGCTATCAATGAACAATAGAGATTAAAATAGCAATACACCCAAACAGAATTATAATGTTCTTACTAAAACAATGGACAGGCTTCAAGATGTACTTCAAGCAAGGGGTTGGTGACAGGTTGACAGAGGGATGAGTGTCTATATATGAACACACAAAAAAGCATAGAATTGAAAATGCTGGTGATAATAAAATAAAAAATTATTATTCAGGCTTGATAAAATTTTCCTATGTAATCTTAACCCCATTCATTGTACTGTAAATATTCACATGAACCAATGTACGATCTATACAGCTGTAAAAAACCTATGTAACCTATTTATTGTGCAATAAAGGGTATTGTTCAAATCTAATAATAATAATAATCATAATCATCATCATAATGATGATGAAGATGATGATGATGATGTCTGACTCCTATTTTATAATAAAAATATATCATTCTAATTTTCGACAATTTACATACGAGTATATCAGATTATTCCCATAGACTGACAAATTCAATAAATAATTTACATAATGCATAAATGTAAAAACACAAATCTGCATACATGATAATATAAAATATTCTACTAAGTATTAAGCTAATAAATATTATTCTAATTTAATAGTACTTATGAATGGATTTAGATATACATTAATGCACTATGCATGTTATAGTGAAAAATATTACTTCATTTGTTAATAATAAATTCAGTAAATCCATAGACCAATATTATTCTATTTTTAGAAGATATAAATAATTTTATGTTAATATGTATTTGAAATTGATTGAAAAAATGAGTGGATATTTCAAAATGCACCCATGATGAGAGAGATTGTTCTGATTTCTGACCTGATGAATGGTTGTGATAGTATTAAACTAAGGTGAAAGCTTAACAAACAAAGTGAAAATATATATTACTGTGCAATGGACTGTACATATTTCCCCAAGATAATAAAAGAAATAGAAACCTCATATGATAGTGGTATACTGAAAATATTAAACCTGTCAATGTGAGTAAAGATATATAAATGTTGATATCTCTATAACATAATAGATACATTATTTGATAAGTAAGATTTAAAATGTGTAGATAATCTCTAGTTTAATAGATGATTAGTAATAATCGTTGATATATTTACAGAAAATGGTTTGTGTCTGACACTTGTAATCAAAATATAGTAATTTATTATCTATATAATATTAAACCAATGATAAAGATATGTATAAAAAATTATGATCAGGGCCAATGGGGGATTATTTATATTTTTCACTATATCATTGGTCATATATGTTTCAGAAATATGTGATGGAATAGAACTTTAAAATATATTTAAAAATGTACGCTGAAGTTAAATTTAAGTATATATAAAAATATGTGTATAAAGTTATATTTTAACATGTGTTATATATGTCTTGCATACTAGGAAAAATGAAGTCAATATTTCAAAATGCATACATGGTAAGAGAGATTGGCCTGATTTCTGAGCTGATGGATGGTTGAAATATGATTGAGCTAAAATGAAAGGTGCACTGATAAAAAAAACAAAAACTGTGAAAATATATAAATAGTTTACATAATGCATAAATGTAAGCACACAAACATGCATACATGGTAATACAAAATATTCTGAAAAGTATTGAGCTAATAATATTATTCTATTTTAATAGTACACAATGAGTGGATTTAGATCCATGTGTATGCACCATGCATGTTATAATGTAAAAATATTGCTTTATTTGTTAATAATAAATTATTTAAAATATAAATAATACTATGTTAAATATACATATAATATGATATACATAAACACATTTCAATTACAAATTAATAACTGAGTCAAAAAACTTGGATTTTCACCTGTTATTATCTAGCTCTAGAACAAATCTTTTATGAATGACATAATAAAATTCTAATAAAATATGTCTAGATTGTCTATTCTCTAGAAACTTCAAACTGATCAGTCACTTTTATTATTCTTTTTTTTTTAAATATTTTTTTTTATTAGCTAGATAATTCATTTAACATTTTAGAACAATTCAGATCAGCAGAAATTAAATATGTTTTCCCTTAGATTGTAAACATAAATAGATTTTCATTAATTAACAAAGTTAGTATTTGAAAGAAGACATCATATACATATCTTTTACTAGCCAATTTCTTCTATTTATATTTTATACATTAGTAAAATAGATTTTAAACATTTTTATTCATACTTTTATGCATACATAGAGTAGCATATGGATAAAATACAACTCTCGAAACTCAAGAATTACATTCGTTTCTTATTGACATGACTGAAATTGCACACATATATAAGGTAAATACTGGCAAACCTAACTCCATTATGCTTCTATAATTTCTAATTCTATCTAGTAAAATTGTTTACTTCTCACATATGCATTTTTAAATACCACAGAAAAGGCATATATTATTTCTCTGGAAGTCAAACTTGGGAGATATGGAAATTAGCAGCAAACTAATTTCTCCTTACTCTCTTCAACTTAATCTCTAATTAAAAATCAGTTAATCTAAACCCACTATATATAGTATACTATAGAAATTAAAAATAAGGTAATTATAGCAAGTTATTTTCATCTTGATTAATAAAAAATAATATAATCATCTTTCTGAAATTTATATAAATCCTTTTAAAAAAAAATATAAGATTAGCCTTTTCAAATGCTGACATTTTCTATTGTTACACTTGGTCATAGTTTTTGTTTATGCTCAGTTTTTCATTTATGTATAAATTGAAATTGATTTCTTTTTCATTTAAATTTACAAATAAAAAGCATTCTAAAAAATTGTATTTCAACTTTGTAAATATTGGAAAAATGAATTGTAATAAGAACAAAGGATGTAAAATGTCAACTATTTAAAGGAAAACAAATCTTGAGAAAATAAAAGACTCCATTTTTATTTTCTCTTAAACAAGAAAAAATAAATGTGCACTTATGATAAATCTCTCAAATTCTGCTTTGAAATCATAAATTTGCTTTATAATTTTTAGAATATCTCAAAATATCCAAAACTGTGTCAAGTATGACCGATGGTGACATTACTGATTAGTTACT
This sequence comes from Epiperipatus broadwayi, assembly GCA_028023455.1. Classification (NCBI taxonomy): domain Eukaryota; kingdom Metazoa; phylum Onychophora; class Udeonychophora; order Euonychophora; family Peripatidae; genus Epiperipatus; species Epiperipatus broadwayi. The sequence continues at coordinate 1,770,604 of JAQFVV010000080.1, read as the reverse complement.
TATGCTATTAATTTCTCTGTTAACATTACAGATAAGTTTATTAACTTCTACTTTTAAAAATAAAACATATCTAAATAATATCAAAGTTTATATATATTCTTTTTAATTTAAATAATTATTAAACAATTATTATGTAAAAATAGAAAGAAATATTTAATAAACTAGCAAAAAATATATTTATTATTTCAAGAAATTTTTCAAAATAATCATGCAAATGCTGTGAAAATTAGATTACAATGAACTAAACCCATCAACATCTTGAAAGTGTTTTTTTCTTTCATGACAAATAGGGTAAAAATCTTTGAGAATTTTCAAATGTCCAGAAGATATCAATCTCTTCAGATTTTTTTAAAATAATAAATCAGTAAAAGCAGGACTTGTTTTAATATTATAAAAAAAAAAAAATCTATATTAATATTAGTTAAAATAATGGCAGAAGAGCAATTAAATGTGGCAGAACTCCCATGCTGTTTCTAAAGTAAACAAACAATAGATAATCATTGAGTTAACTTTAATCAATGTACATTTTTTAAAAAGTATTTTGTTTTATCCAAAAATAATTTTCTTTCTTACTTACAATCAAATATTTTACATTTTTGTCAAAATCAGAAAAGTCAAATTAAATTATTTGCTCTAAAAAAAGGTTTTTATATTTGATTATAAATAATTTACAGTACATTAAAAATATTACTACTTTATAAACCCTTCCAAATTTTATGTTTAAAAAATTGTATATAAATTTTGTCTGTATTTATTTCTATTTTCCTTTTAAGCTTCAAATATGTATGCAAACCATGTCATGTGCCACGAGACTATTCGTGTCTTTTATTCCATTGTCAGCATTAAGTCAATCAAGGCATTATATTTGGTATAGGGTTGAGTGCTTCTCCAAATGATAATTCTAATGCCATTTATAAAATATGAAAGTATTATTTTTTTAAACTGTTAACTGAAATTTATGTTCATAACTTATATGCAGTCAGCTTAAACAATTATTTAATATACAAAACTAATTAGCACAAAGAGATTTATATATATAATAGTATTCGATATCTGTATTTTTAAAGCAATATACATAATTATATAACTAAATATTTGTAAATACAGTAACTAAATAGTTAAAAAAAATTTAGCCATTTAGGAGTGCTTTCAATTATCCCAGTAATCTTTGTCAACTAAAGCTTTGAAAGGTTAACTTTCCCACAATTCCGTGATCTTAACTTTGTTGCTTGCCTGTTGATTAAGTCATGTTTATATTTGTATATTTGCATAGATTCCTTTATTTTTCTTTTATTGTTATTTTTTTTTTCAATTTGCAATATTTTTATATTAAAACGAGTTCAGAAATTGGAACAAAATTGCATAGTAGATAATAATATTTCAGCATCTGTTTTTTACGACCATAATAAATCATGTAATTATGGTTTTGACTTCAATTTTAATAATGTAAAAACATTGCAAACTGAAAAAAGTAACAATAAAAGAAAAATAAAAAAAGCTATGCTAATATACAAATAAAAACATGACTTAATTAACAAGCAAGCAGCAAACGTTAAGATTATGAAATTGTGGGAAAGTTAGCCTTTCAAAGCTTTAGTTGACAAAGATTACTGGGATAATTGAAAGTGCTACCAAATGGATAAAAAAATTTAATTATTTAGTTACTGTATTTACAAATATTCAGTTATATAATTACATATATATAAATATATATGTATATAATCAACTGATATATTAGTAATTTTATATATCTCTCCTACACAATCTCATAATTATTTTCAGTAATAATCAAACAAATAAAACAATATCACAACTCTAAAAATTGATTAGATAACTAAATTATAGTTTCTTGAAAATACTTAAAACATTTTAATTCAAAATCTAATTGTGTGACTAATTATTTGATATGGGTGAGAATAAATTTCTCCTGATTAAAAAAAGGCAGAATGATTATAAAGAAGAAAAATGTTATACAGTTAAAAACAAAGTCAACAATAACAATATATATATATATTGTGCCCTTTTGTATGGGTCTCCATAAATTGTTGTATCAATCTATTTAAAAAATTTTAAATTTAAGATATATTTAACTATATGATGTTAATGTTGTTTATAACAATCTTTTTAAAAGTGTAATTAAAGTAATTCATGAGTATTTGATATGTAAAAATTGTGCTGATGTTTGAGAGAGACGTTTCAATGGGAGTGATAATAGTATATGGTTGGGAAAACTGGCCATAAGCAATACTGCATTAATAAATTTAATAAATAAATGTTTAAAGTTAAAGTTTTCAAAAAGACAAGTTAAAATTAAATGCATATATTTATTGTTGATAAAAATTAATATTTAATAAATAGATATAAATATTTTAATTATTAGTAGTACATGATAGAAGATTAATATTTGATTTTAATAATATCGAATTATTATTTTAAAAATTGTTATAAGATATTATTTATTTTAAAAATATTTATTTTTAAAAAAAAAATGAATTGTTAGTTTATTTTTAGATTATTACAAGCGTCTGTAGCTCTGTTGTAAAACAGATGTTAGTTAGACACACACACACATGCTTGGGAGTTTTTTTAGTAAAGTTGCAAAGCTATTTTAAAAATTCTGTTATAAAATTTATAAATATTATTTTGGCTATCACGAGATAAAAATAAAGATAATTAATGTGAAATATTAAATCTGATTTTTAAAATACTGCTTTAAAACATAACGAATAAAAATAGACTTAATTTGTTTATAAAAATAATCTTATAAAAGTTAAAAGTGAAATTAAGTAAGAAAGTATATTTTAAAAAATGTTTAATGGATTTAAATAAATGATAAGGATTAATTTAAGAATTTAATAATGTGATAAATAATAAATATTAAATAAGTCATTATTTATTTTTAATTCTGTCTTGTTGGTAAAATATGTAAATAAGCCAGCAAGTCGATTGTTTAATTCACCAATCAAGTGGGAGTTTTCTTCCGGTATAAAACCAAGGTTCAATTGTTTGGAGGGGACTTGTGATTGAAATTCTTAAAGTAAAGTATGCTATTAAAAATAGCTAATAGACACTCTCAAAATCGTTTTAAAATTATAAGAGAGTAGTTTTTTAAAATAATTTATAAAAGTTACCAATAAATATGCAGTGTTAATTTATTATAGTTCCCTATTGATCGTTTTCCTATTAAAGCTCAATTTACTATCAAATAATCATGAAGACATTGTATGAGGATAAAATATATTGGAGACTTTATACTAAAAATTTAACAAATGCTGGATTAACTTGGAAAGTTTCTAGATCCATAAAAATAATACGTTGGACCTTATATAATTTTAAAAGCTGATGGTAATTAATTTTTATAAAATAGATATTTAAAAGAATGAAAAATACTTCTTTATAAAGAAAGTATTTGTAAGTTATAAATCTAAGTATATAGCTTAGTAAAGATGGTAAATAATTATGATTATTTAAAAATATTTGCCTTGTTAAGTCTTTATGGTTTAAAAGACTACATTTTAATAGTTTTAAAAGGCAAATAAATTGAAAATTTAATAGGTCAAGAAATAATATAAGTCAAATTATGATATTATTAAAGTCTGAACGCTGGTCGTATAGAAGACTCTAAAAATAATCTTATCTAAATATCTGTTACGGACTGCGCAAATATACATGGATATCCAAATCAATTAAAATAATTAAACAAGAACTTTATAAACTATTGACTAATGCTAAAAAAATAACTTTTAAATAATATTTTTTTTAAAAGAATATGGATCTATAAAATATTTTAATTTTATTTTGTTTATGATGGAACTGACTTTTCTTTATTTTTTTTAAAAAAAAAGTTTTCATTTTCTTATTTAAAACTTTTAAAAAGATTAGAAAAGGAAGTAATGTCTGTGAAAATTTGTGCCTAGGAAAAAGAAAATTATCCTGAAGAAGACAGTTGGATGTTATGTAATATGTTTTAATTATTAACTAACATAAATATTTAATTAATTATTGATTTATTAAAGATAGGAAAGGTACATTTACATTTTTTTTAAAAAATAATAACTAAATACTAATATAACTTTTATTGATAAAGTTTATTTTATAATTATACAACAGAATATTTTAAAGAATAATTGTTGAGTGTAAATGTGAAATTATTTTGTAAAACTGAAATCTTGGAGGACACGTGTATGAACTGTAATTGAAGTATCATTTATGGTAAAAATTGTGTAATAATGATAATAATTTGATGTATTTACTATGTTTTCTTTAGATCAACCAAATGTTATATGATTATTGAATGAATATATTAATATTTAAATAATATACACCATAAGATTAATAATAGATTTTATTTTAATATGCATATTTTAAATTGATGATGTAAATTTAGTACAACGTAATATGAGAACCTAGAAATAATTATATGATTCTTTCGTGAATAAATTTTAATGTTTCTGTTACAATATTAGGAATAAAATTTTTATTAACGTAAGTTATTTATTTTTCTTTTCAAGTTAGTAAGAAGTATATAAAGTCTATATTTTTATTTTTATTTTTATTAGATAAGTAAGTTAATTTTACATAGAAATATATATCTTGATTGAAGGCTTATTGTATATAGAGGATGAGGTATAAAAGAGTTTGGATCGTTATTATTTTATTTTGAAATTGGTCATTTGTTTTTTCTGAAATTAAATAAGGTTAAAATGACTTTTGTAGGTAGTAGTTTTATAAAGGAATAAGAATAACAAGTAAAGAAAAGTAATGATTAAAATGGAAAAGAATCATAGAATTTTATTTAACATTATACTTTATAAAAGTTGAAATTATTGAATAATTTTAAATATTATTTTTTTAAAAGTACATATACGTATTGCATATTTTGATAAAACATGAAGTATGACATTATATCGGAATGAAATAAACAGTGATAATCAATAATTGTTATTATATTACAAAGTTCTATCAGTTTATACACTAATTGATCTTTGAATAATATTAATAGTAATGTGATACATACTAGTACATTATAATCTAAATAGCAGTAAGACTTAAATGAAATAGCATTTTTAATTATTAAAGTTTGTTTATTTACATACATGCTACATGAATGATATCTTACATAAAACCTTTTCTTATATTAATTGATAATAAATGATGTTTATTAAAAAAGTATAAACTTAATTAAATGTTATTGATAGAACATTAAAAATGTATAAATTATCTACTTATAATTATGGAAATAGTAACAGTGTAAAAAACTTGTATTATTATTTTTCTTATTTTTGTTTATTTTCTTTAGTTCCATTTAAATGTAAATAGTGTAAATAAATTATTTGTTAAAGTTGATGTAAATAAATTTGTTTAAGTTGTTTAAAAGTGTGTCGAATTCATTATTTTACACCACAGCAGTTGACAACAGATAATTGAATGTACATAATATTTGCACAATATGAATTTATTATTTTATTATTTGAAAAAGAAACACAGTATTTTCTTAATATAACTTATAGAAATTGATTGACATTAACATATAATATTACAATGGTCATAAAGTAATTATAATGCACAATATAAGAGTATAATATTATTTCTTGCCACAGATTGTTAAATTATAAGATTTTGGTCTATTTTAAAATTAAGATACTATATGGAAATGAAAGACATGTATATGATTTACTTATTTTCTTAATGACTAATAATATAATAGAATAGATAAGATTAAGCTATACACTAAAGATTATTATTGTCAGTTATTGTTATTAGAATAAGTTAGGTGTATTTAGGTTTGATATTAAATCCCTTATCATTCCTATCTACATGAATTATTATTACTTTAAGATAATTATTAGAACCTGAAATCATTTAATTATAGTTCCTTAACAAAAGATTGAGATTTATTATCTATTATTATTAAAGATAATTCATTTATAAAAGTCATAAGAGTGCTGTAGAGTTAGTAATGAGATAATGAGAAGTAATAGTATTCTTATGCCATTGAGACCATGTCTTGGAAAGACATTGATTCAATGTAAATCTGATTACCAATTGTAACTTCACTTCACAGTCTCATGATTTTAGTAAATATTTATTTAATTAGTACATAATATTGAACTATATTAATTTTTGATAAGTTTGTAATAAATCTGATAAATTATAATATTATAAAAATATATTAAAGATAGTTGTACATATTTTAGCTGAGCATAATGATTTAATTGAGCTAGTCATATTTTAAATTATATCATATATAAATGAGGGTACAATATATATATATATATATATATATATATAGATAGATAGATAGATAGATAGATAGATAGATAGATAGATAGATAGATAGATAGATAGATAGATAGATAGATAGATAGATAGATAGATAGATAGATAGATAGATAGATAGATAGATAGATAGATAGATAGATAGATAGATAGATAGATAGATAGATAGATAGATAGATAGATAGATAGATAGAAGATAGATAGATAGATAGATAGATAGATAGATAGAAGATAGATAGATAGATAGATAGATAGAAGATAGATAGATAGATAGATAGATAGATAGATAGATAGATAGATAGATAGATAGAAGATAGATAGATAGATAGATAGATAGATAGAAGATAGAAGATAGATAGATAGATAGATAGATAGAAGATAGATAGAAGATAGAAGATAGATAGATAGATAGATAGATAGATAGATAGATAGATAGATAGATAGATAGATAGAGATAGATAGATAGATAGATAGATAGATAGATAGATAGATAGATAGATAGATAGATAGATAGATAGATAGATAGATAGATAGATAGATAGATAGATAGATAGATAGATAGATAGATAGATAGATAGATAGATAGATAGATAGATAGATAGATAGATAGATAGATAGATAGATAGATAGATAGATAGATAGATAGATAGATAGATAGATAGATTTTTCTTTTTATATTAAAAGGCTTTTATTAATTAATATGCATTGAATAAATAAGTTATGTTACCAGTATTTTACTATAGTTACTTTATTTCTTGGTACCTTTTTTTATTTTACTTTTCCCTGTCTTGATTTTTTTGAGATGTTTTCACAGTTTCACATATGGTCTTCTGTTAGATGAGTTTTTCATTCATTCCAAGTCAGAAATAGTTTTCTTCACTCATCTGAAGATAATTAGCAAATGAGCATAATTTTTATTGAATCTTTGGTTGATTATTTCACAACAAACTAGTGTCCACATAGTTATTGGTCAGAACACTCCTTTATTAGCACTCATCACATTGGACAGTTTGTGACAATGGACAATGTATAAGGAGGGCATTTATCTAATCATGCTGAATATGTTTTTAATAATTGAAAATGGCTTTTTACTTTTTAATGTCAGCTGTTGCTGGTTATTAGTTTTATGTTTTTCAAACCCATGATGACCCAAGGTTTCTCAGCTGTCCTACTAATGATCAGCTTCTTACAAAGCAGCAAAATGGAATGAAATACAATTTACTTTATCCACTTTTATATATCCACCCAATCTGTCACTGCTGTCATTTAAAAAACAGCATGTGTTTTCTTTTAATTTGAACTTTTACTTTAGATGTTAAATTCAAATTAAATTCAAATTATATTTATTTTCAAGCCACTATCTGCTATTTTAGCTATATATTTTTCAATTTTATGTTTCTGGCCTTTTTCTTAAATTTTAATTATAGAACAAAAATGAAATAATTTTAAAAAAATAGTATGCATATGTATTTTAAAATTTTATATTTCTTAAAAATACACAGAATATAAAATATATTTACATCTAACAATATAATGCATACTTGACAATAAAATTTTAATTTTATTTTATCTTTTGGTTTAATTAAGTGATATTTCTTAATCAATTACATATTATGAACTTCCTAAAAATCTACCTTACATTTTGATTACTTTTTTTTTTTGTATAACTTCAGTCAATTGTGGGTAGAGAATACCAAATATTAATACCAGTGATCAACTCAAACCATGGTTTTCACTGTTAATAAAGTTTTGTCTACCTACAATATATATATATGATAATGCGATTGAGCAGCTGAACAGCAATATATATATATCGAGAATAATTATTTCTTTTTATATTACTAGCTAGCTAGATTAAAATTATTAAAAGGTTTGCATACATAAAGTGATCATCATTAAACACACATGATCACTATTTCTTATGCTAGCACATTACTGTTATTAAAACAGGCAAAACTCCCTGTACAGTAGTGCCACTCAGTGCCATTGATTACTACTGTATGGAGAGTTTTGCCTGTTTTAATAAAGTGATCATGTGATAAATTTGAAACATTGTAAGATAAATGTTAACGATTTATTGGATATAATTGCAAAAGAAAAAAAAGATTTTTTTTTTCTTTCTTGTGTAGTGTCATTTATTTATTTTTTTTTTAAAGAAAAGAAAGTGATTAAATTTTTTAAAATTATTTATCAATTAATTAAAAAAAGAAGATATTAAGATTTTTAAAAGTTCATTTTTTTTTTTGCAATTGTAAGTATAAGATTGTTTATCAATATATAGAAATTTGAGTTTGTTGCATTATTATTTTTAAAAATTTTTTTATTGTCGCTTCATTTATTGGTCAAGTTTATCAAGTGATTATTTTTTTAAAAAAGACAATTTCTAATTTTTTTTATGTCTTTATTCTAACATTATATATCATCCCTGGAATAATCTACAAATCTTTTAAACTAAAAATGTAAAATGAAGTCAATCGCATACATTAATAATTTATAGAATAGCTGACTTGAAAAATAAAGCCATCAAAAAGAATTCAGAAATTGTTTTTTTTTTTTTTTTCAAATTAATTATTTGACAATTGAAAACATTTCATTGAACTTTATAATCACATGATCACTATCTCATACTAGCACAGAATTGTTATTAAACAATTCAAAACAAAGCAAAACTCTCCATATAGTAGTGCCATCTTGTGCTAACAAGAGCAATCAATGGATGCCAGAAGGCTTGTGCATAAAATCCCTATCTAGTGCCTACTCATTCAATATCCCCAGACTAGTTTCTGGCTTGTTGCCTTCATCAGTGAGGAGCCTTGGATCTGAAAGCACTGCACCTAGATCTTAGGATCTAATGCAACCCTCCAGCACCCACCTTTTAACTCTATTTAACTACAAAACTATGAGAATGAAATTGAAAACACAATTAATATTTTCATCACTGATGAAGGCAACAAGCCAGAAACTAGTCTGGGGATATTGGATGAGTAGGCACTAGATAGGGATTTTATGCACAAGCCTTCTGGCATCCATTGATTGCTCTTGTTAGCACAAGATGGCACTACTATATGGAGAGTTTTGCTTTGTTTTGAACTTTATAATGTTTATATAATCTCTTTTTTTTTAAGTCTTAAATAAAATTTATAATTGAATGCATTCTTAAAATATCTATTTTTGACTAAAATTTTCTTTTATAAATGAATGGGTTCTAAGAGGAGTTAAAATATTTATTTAAGAACTTTAATAATAAATATATATTTTTATTGTGTGTCTAGCACTTTTATCTATTTATATCCGGCACACATTTATAAAATCATATTATTTTACAATTTCTAAATATATTGGCCTAATTATAATCTATTCCTAAAATTTCTATTTCCAGATTTTATGATTAAACAGGTACTATAAATTACAACCATATTATTATGATCATCTGCACAGAGACAGATAATCATAAGATAAAGTTCAAGGTGACATGGGTTACTGCAAGAAACCTGAATTCAATCAAGAGGAAAAAGACTTGCTTCCTTTTGTCAAAAAAAAAATGGAACTTCTGACTTTTATAATTTACATTTCTTGTTGCAATAATTTGCATATTTTATAAACTATATATTCAGCCTGTTCCTGGCATTGTTAACTAATTAATTTAGCACTATGATTCTGGCAAGAAGTCGCGGAAAGTTAATTCAGGGCTATTACATTAGAATATATATATATATATTTATATATGGTTTAAAAATACCTTTTCATAGCAGCTTGACTCAGCTCAAGTTTTTTAAAGTATTTCACAATTTTTATATCTATAACATATTCACACACTATTATACAATGATTTTGTGTTTATATATAATGACCAGATAATCACTGTATATGAAGCAAAATAAGAATTAAATTTAAAGCTTCTATTGCAATCAAATACTAAAATTTTTAAAAAAGACATCCAAACAAAGAATCGTCATTTTAAAGACTAATTAAGAAATGCTAGGCTGTAAACAGCATCTTTCACAAAAAGAATAACTCAGATAAGATTGTAGGATAGAGTAATTCCATTTCTTCCAATCTTTTTAGGTTAATATATATATATATTATGAGTTAAAATGGAAATCTAAGGGAAGATTCACATTTGTCTGTTTTTGAAAATAACGTTCCAAAACTTTGATTTTCAGAGCTTCTGGAAATGTTACAAACACTATTAGATGTAAAGCAAAAAAATAGAGTTAACGACATTTGCTAAAAAAATTAATTTAATGATCAAAAGATTTTTGAAAAATAAATATTAATGGCAATAGTGTATAAGAAATTAACAGTTATCAATATTTTAATCAGATTATTAATACATTTTCAAATATAAAGAAAGTGAATTTAATTATTGAATTAACTTAGATAGAGTACTTTTAGTAAAAATAGTTTGATATTAAAAGGAAGTATATCTGTATGATTGGAAACAAAAAATTTTAATAGAATACATTCTACTATGCTTCCTTACATATATGAATCTTAGACATTTAATAGAAGGACAATGCAAACATTTTAGACAACATAATAAAATATTAAGTTCTGTGTTAGTATTGACAAAGAGCAATCAAGAGTGAAATGTATGAGTAATAAAACAGGCAGGTATCTTTAACAATATTGAAAAAACTAAGAATATAAGGACTATAAAATTGAAATATAATTGGACTGAACAAATCCAAGATAGTCAACTGAAACCTGAAAGAATATAAAATATCAGACACTGCATGGATAAAAGACATAAAAATGATTTCTGGAGGGAGAACAAAATCATGGATAAAGAAGCTAGATTAAACTCAAAGTGACTTAATTCTGAAAAGAATGGATAATAGCTAATATGTGAGAAAACAATGGTTGCTGAAATACTAATAAAAAAGTATGGATTAAAATGGATTAAACTCAGAAACACCCTCATTTAATTGAATATGATATACATATCAAAAAAAAATTTTTTTTCATATTAGCTGCAGGCTAATCTATTTATTTAATAAAAATTTAGTTAGAATATGTTTAATTAATTGAGATTGCGCTTTACGCAAAAAAGTGAAGCTTGTCTAAATCTTACAAAGTTATATGGCTTAGCGCTTTCGGAGACCTTGAGTCTCCATAATCATAGCCTACTTTTAACTGAAGTTTAGTTGTGGTTTATGTAAAATTTTATGCAAATTTTATAATGACCATTTTCTGGAGATTGTAAAGCATGATTCTTTCCGGTTTATTGCATAATTGTCATTTGCAATAAAACATGCCTCTTTGATTTTTCGTTTCACATTATTGCACTCAGTGCACAGTGCCCTTGCTGTAGTGGGTTCAAACATATGGCCGTTTGTTTTTTGGTGCTTGAAGAATATGGATCTGTTTTCATCGTTATTTATAGCTTTCCTGTACAAATAATGATGTTGAGCTGTTCTTGTTGTGATGTTGGCACGGGTCTCCCCATAGTATGCCGCTCTACATCCATTGGTTGGACATGAAATTTTATAAACTACTTGGAATATTTGATCAGAAGGTATTTTGTCTTTGGTATTGTTTATCATTCTGTTTGTTGATTGTGGGGTGTGGAATCCTAGTTAAATAATAAGTTTATATACATGAAATAATCATGTGACAAAATCTAAGTCATTTTAATAATAATATAAATTTTTTAATTTTTGTTAAGTACAGCTTCATTTTTTCTATATATTTTTCATTTTTGAAAAAAAAAAGGTAAAAGGCGATTAAAATTTTTATTTCTGAAGAAATTATGTGAAAAGTTGATTATAAATTGCTGTATAAATAAAATCAGTAGAGCTGCAAATTATGTTATATTTTGTTCCAAGCCATCTTCACATTCAATGTTTTATTGATAAATATTAATTAGAATAGATGACGAATTGTTTATTGAATTACAAATGTATAGTACTATTTAAACCTATATATATATATATATATATATATATATAACATGTTGCCTTTTTATATATATAGTACACATATAAATCAAGATTATAGTATAAACAAAATGTTAATAATAACAATATAGCTAATAGTGATAAATTGAGGGGATGCATTTACATATATTTTACTGAGTATGTGTTCACTCATGCAATAAGAATAAAAAAAACTATCAGATTTTTATATTTAAAATAAAATAAATAGTTAAATGGTTGTGACATGATTAAAATTGCTTCCATGAATATTAGGAGCTTGAATTCTAGGGCCAGGGCTTTTGCTTTAGAGCAATGGTTCAGAATTTGAGGTCCTGATATTTTATGTCTTGGGGAGACAAAGATGCATAATAAAACAGATCAATAGATTGTCAATAGAGTAAATATCTTTGATTTTTTTTTCATTATTCTTATTCTAATATGGCTGCAGGAGGTGTCGCAATTGTAATAAACAGGATAAAAATTATCCTATCACCTTTTTTAAAATCATTAAAATTGACAATAATTACCTGATTTCGATTATCAAATTAAAAAATTATACATTTAATCTAATTAACCTATTTCTTTCGAGAAAACCTGAAATCATTCAAAAAATTGTACAAAATATAAATATAACATTGAGGACAAACTTCTTTCCTACTATAATTATTGAGGACTTTTAATTTAACATATGATAATTTTCAGTATAAATATGGACAATTGTTAAACCGGAAATTAATTAGCTGTCAATCACTGTTTCCAGATAGGGCCTTCTCCTTTTATTCTAAGAAGGCCAAATTGCTGATTGACTTGCTATTTGTCTCCCCATAAATTTTTAACTCCATTAAGGCAGAGCTTCGACTGATTACGTTCTCAGACCACCTTTCAATTGAATGTAGTTTTGAGTTTAGTAATTCTAATCATTCAGCACTGGAGCTCCCCAGAACAATTAGAATGTTAACTTGAATCAATATCAACATCCATCTGATATCTGAGGCATACATATTGTTTAATGGAGTTGATTTAAATAATCTTCATCCATATCAAGCATGGATGCAATTTACAGAGATTCTCGGTAAATTGATTATTAAATGTACCTCAAAAGCCCAAGGGCCTATTCATATACTATCCAAATTGGATAAGATTGCAGGAAAACTAATGAATTTTCCCAGTGAGGAACAGAATGTCAAATCAATCATAGAGTTGAAATTGAAATACAAAAAGAAGCAGGAGGAGGTTGCTGGATATCTTTTGGTCAAGAGATTGAGGCAATTTATAAACCATCAGCACTGCTGGACCAAGGGCTATCTTAGATAGGCCCTTAGGGATGGAAGAAAGGCTAAGGCACTTAGAGTAATCAAGATGAGATGGCTACCTATATGGCAGGGCGTCTATGCTGGCTAGGATACATGATCATTATATAGAAAAATTCAAACCTGATGGAATTGTGATTGAAAGAAAAAAACTTTAACTTAATAAAAAATTATATCCACAAAATCATAGAAAAAAGAATTATTGATAAATTAAAGATGATGCCAGATAAAAATCATCATGGCTTGCATGGAATTCCAAATTCCTCCTGCTACATTTAACCTTTCAAAAGGACACTTCATTATTGGACAAGTGAGGTAAAACTCTCAAATTTTAATTGGTCAATTTACAAACTCTTTGTTAGAAATATTTTCAACTTTTAATATTATATTAATTTTAGTTTCGTTTGCAAAAAGTATATTAATTATTTATAATGTTAGGAAAGTAAATGAAAGTTTTTTCAAAAATATATTTTTATTTGTATTTTATAGAAATATTCAAAAGCGGAAAAATCAAAGAAAATATTACAAGCAATGCACACGTCATTTATATCCCTCCCAGATTTACATTACGAATTTTTTAAGAATTTTTTTAGTAAAATCTTAGCGTTTTTCTAAAAATAATTATATTTTCAGCATATTTTAAACCAAAATACATTATAATATGTAAATAAATGCCAGAAAAATATTCTAAAACATTAATCTTTGTTTGAAAATCAAATAAACAGCTTGGAGCAATCTAAACTCTTGACAGGATGTCAAAATTATGCTGTTGATGGTTTCTTTTTCAATTTACAATCGTTTAAAGTATACAATTTTTTAATAAAACCTTACTACTTTTGTAAAATAACTATATTTTCAGCAGATTTTATGAACATGATGTATAATATGTATGAAAAATAATAAAAAAAATACTCTAAAACATATATTTTCATTTTCAGCGGTGAAAAAATATTTATCGGAATCATCAGCCAATAAGCGTCGAGAATGGATGGCTCAGCCAATCAGCACTGGCCTTCTTCTTTTGTTAAAGTTAAAACACTCCTAGTATTGATTTTTTACTTGTAAAATAATTCAAGAGAGGGCAGCATCTTACAGGACTTTTTCTAAAGTTTTCAATAAGTATAAATACATCACCATAGTTCAAAAATGGCCAGTTTAGAGCGATCCAAAGCTGCTGATGTGAATTCGCGTTGAACCCTACTAAAAGGTTAAGTGTGTTTTCAGCACCAATTATTAAAAGGATGGCAGATCTTTTGGCTGATGGCTGCCAGGAACTTCCAGGGATCAATCTGATTGCTATGGACATTTTGAAATCATAAGATTGGTGACATTCATAAATTTTTGTATATGGTCACTGAGAAATAAAATCATCTTTAAAAGCAGAGAAGAATATAACATGATCAAAATGACTTTGCACTTATTAGAAGAGATTAAAGAAATGGAGAAAAAATTTTGCCAGAATTGTCTGTTTGATCAGACCTGGTCACTATTAAATTTAAGACAATATGCAGTACCAATGATGAGAAGAATTTCATGTTGTAAATGAACAGATACAAGGAAAGTTTGACTGAACCATTTTCTTAAAAATGATATAGATAAACTTTGTGTGAAAGAGACTAAGAACTATAAAAGAAGAGAATGGAAGTCATTAGGATCAAAAACAAGCCAATTTTAGTGAAATGGGTTGATCAAAATGGACTAAAGAAATAATTATGTTAGGGAAGAATATGAAGTAAACAGAAGGTCATTATGTGTACAAAATAATGAAAGAACAATGCTATTATAGTACTGACTACTTAATAAATTATTAAAAGTGAATTGATTATGTTTAATTAATTGATCAATTTTGACGAATGACCTGATAAACAGGATCATATCATTCAAATAATGTCAAATGATAACTGATCTATTTTAAGCAAAGAATTTGTTATATATATATATATAATTTTTAGCATTAGGTATTTGATGAAAACCTTCTCACTAAGTAATGTTATGAAAGTTAAACTTTGTGTTTATATTAAGTTAATCTCATAATTTATATGCAAATAATATTGTTTTCAATATATTTTACAAAACGATTAATCTCTCATTTGAAATTCTAATGTTAAGTAATATACACAAGAACTTTGGAAGAACATTCAATTTATATGGTAAATCATTACAAATTGAATGGCTAAATATGCGCATTATTGATCAACTTTAAATTTTGTAAACCAATCATCATCAGTATTGATATGTAAGATTTTTTTTAGATGATTCTTATGGAGTGTGAATAAAATTTTCTTTTGGAAGATAGTTAAATGGTTAACTTTCATAGCTTTTGAATATGCCTTATGCAGTTTTGAACAACTTTATCTCTTTAATTATTTTGATGATTTCTGCGATTTTTAGTATGTTCAAATAAAGTTTTAGCATTATGCTCAGAAAATATTTTATTAAGCAAAATACAGCATGTCAAATTTGGAAAGGATAAGAAAGGAAGAATAAAATTTATATTTTTTCAATACAAACTGAAGAAATGTTATTGGTATATATATATGACAATAGATGGCGTTCTACCAAAAACACCGTCAAGAATATGTTTTGTTTACATAAACGTCAGAGCAAGCATTCACTATCTCTAACTTTAGTTCCACCTTCAGATCATGATTTCAAGCTATTTGCTATCGTCAGTGAAGGACAGGAATAAGGAACTAGATCTAAACACAAACTCTGAGTGTTTATGAAACAGTTTCTATTCAGCTTGCAAGCATGAATTTTTTAGACCCATAATGTCTTCAAACTCAGCATAGCAAGCCACATAGCTACATGGGTCTGATATCAGTTCAGCATCACCACATAGTAGAAGTCTCTGCAATATATATCATTGCAAGAAAGACCTCAAAAGTACATTTATGAAAAACAAAAAAACACAAGTTAAAACTTGCTAACGCTTGTATTTATGACAATAGATGGCATTCTACCAAAAACACCGTCAAGCATATGTTTTGTTTATATGTTTTGTTTATTTATATATATATAATCATGAATGGTGCTCAGAGAAGAAAAGTGGCTGATTAAAATTATAAAATTTGCAAATGCAAATTTTTTTTGTTTGTTTTCACCATTATAATAATTTTTTAATGAAGAAGAGATTAACTACTTTATCTCTGAAGAAATTAAGTGTTACATGAAAAGTTGTTTGTTAATTAATGTATAAATAGAATTTTTTTTTAAAAAAGATATGTTATTACAAAAAGAGGTCAATGCTTAATATAATAATTCTTGAAATAGTCATGTGATTGAATGGACAATTGATATCTGGATTGCATTTTGGGAAAAAAAGATGTGGGGGCAATAGAATCCAGTAGAATTCAGTAGTGGTTAGTTCAGCAATCAAAAAGTCAGCTTGATAATCTAATATTAAATTAGTTTCACTTTGAAAAAAAAAAAGATTTTTTTTTGTAAATGTATATATAATAGTGTGGAGTTTATAAGATAGCTGTGCTTAGTTCTTGCTAAAAGCTGGTCATTACAGACACAACCTTATAACTCACCTCAATAAATGAAATGTAATAAAATTAAAGTAACTCCGATGCACATTCAAATAGTCTTTTGGATTGTTCAACTCAAAATCATGTTGTTTTAACTTATGTTAATCTGAAATGAAAATTATTGTTAAATTGGAAACCTGAAGCATCAAAAGGAAAAGAAGAAAAAGTAAATTAATCAAAAAATCATTGAGAAAGCTATAAAAAAACCTGGAAGCAAAAGATTGACTAATATATTATGGCAAGATTTGCAAGAAGGCATTCAATTAGACAACTCAAAAAAGAACTAAATAAAAAAGAAGAGAAAAAAGAAAATAGATAAGATTTGTAGTGTGTACATCTACATTTATAAATATTTCTTCTTAAGAAAAGGAATACACCTGGGTCTCATTTTATGTGGTAGACAGGTTCCACACAAAACCCGCATTAAAAAAAAATCACACAAAAATAGACTTAACTTACCTTGAAAAATGGGGGATAGGGTCTGTATTTTTCAGAATTCGCATAAAAGCAAAGCAACAAGAAAAAATTACTTTAAAATTTGCATTAAAAAAATAAGCCAATAAAGTATGACTAATAAAAAATTTCAAATATTTGAAAAAAATTAATACAAGACAAACTTTTTTTATATTTTTTATTAACTACAGTATTTAATTTTACATTTTTCATACATATTTTAATCATTAATGCTAGCGTTCATTTGTAAACAGGTAAGAAATCAGATTTGATGTGATGTGATGTATTGTGGCTTCTCCTTAAACGAAGTCAAGAATCTCTCAGCAATTATGCCTAGAGAAACCTGTTTGCCACTTTATTTTTATTCATGATGTGATGTACAACTAGCACCACTTTCAGTCTTGTACTGTGTTAATGGTTTTCTGTTTCTATATTAAAAAATGAGATTGCAATCAAAACAAAAAGATTATACATCATCATTAGAAAGATTATTTTCAGTTTATAAAATCTTCGTTTTTTATTTTAAAAATCTAAAAGATTATTTATTTCTGTTATATATAACAAAATATATTTTAAAAGTTTAATTTTTTTGTATATTTATTGTGATATTTTTATATGTAAGTATAAATCTATTATTATTATTTACTCATTAGTATAAGTAGGTTATTTACATAGAAGCTAAGTTTCTAAATACAGCTTCAGGCCATATTCACATTAGCTGCTAATATAACATATTTTTGAAGAAAAAAAAGTATTTCAAGTGAAAATAAGTTATTAATAATTTAAATTTCTTGATATCTAATAAATATAGTGAAATATGAAAGATATTAAGAAGAAACATGAATTGCATAACTTCAAAATCACATTAAAATAATCTGCATAAAACAAGACCCAGGTGTACTTAAAAATATTGACTAATTTTTAATGATTTTATTGAAAAAAAATGTTTACTTGGTTAAAATTATATAGTGATAACTTCATTTTCAAAAAACGTTAAGGACAGTTCAAGTTAAAGTTAATTTTTTTTCTTTATGGTGACATATTTTTATAGGATTTGAATATTGTAAGGAATAATTCATTTAGATTAAATGTTAAATAATTAAGAAGAATCAAAAGGGAATAATAATTATATGTGGTATATGAAATTATATCTGGATTTATGATAGAGGTGATCATTATGTATTAACTTTGGGTTTGTCACATTATCATTTTCTAAATTTTTTATTCTTATTTACAGTTAATTTTTTAAAACAAATTAACTGATAAATAAGAATATTTACAAAGTTATTTTTTGATCTCTTTATTCTTTTATTTATCAGTGTCATCCAAGAGTTATGATTCAATATGATGCTAGTAATGGAAAAGGATTATTACATAGGAGTGAATATATTTTTTCTTGTTCACCTTCACAGTTATTAAAATTCTTATGATCCTAAACTAATTTAGATATAATGTTATTTGCCATACATATGTAAGTGAACATTTAAATGGTTCACCATAGAATGGTGCATGAGTTGTCTTTAAAATCCACATATATCATTTTGTTTATAGATTTTAGGATTAGCCTTACTTTTCTCCCTCTGCATATTTTCTTCTTCTACTTAGTGTTTGTTTACCTTGTATATTTTCTACTTATATTATGCCACCTACAATCCCATCATCTATGAGACTTCCTGTGGTTATTTTGTGATTACATTAATTAAATATTTAAAATCAAATGTGTTTACCAAAAAAAAACAACTCTACTTCATTAGTTAAATACTTTTTCATTGAATGTATTTGATTATCTTATTTAAACCTGTTTAGGTGTTTATATATTCCAAACTTGAACTACTATCAAATACCATTATTGCCTTTATTTGTGCAGAATTTTTTATTTTTTTCTAAATGTGTCTTTTTTAATTTTATATAGATCAAAAAAAAAATATTTCCTTTTGTGAAAAAAAAGATAAATTTATTCCTGATTTTTGAAAATCAGTCTAGAACTATTTTTCTTTTACATTTGCCATTAAAAGATTTGTATTTGTCATATCACACTTCTATTAGTTTGACTCTTTATTCAAAGGTAGGGTATAATGACTTATTACTTAGGTTGAGTTCAAAGCTTACAATAAAAATAGTCATTTACTGGGTATATGAGAGTTTCTTGGAAAAAGACCTTGATTCAAATTCATTATTAAATAATTCAAAACAGTCTATTTATGGTAAATATGTTTTTGGCATAATTTATAATATTTCTTGCTATTATGTAGGTCAAAGTAAATTAAGTTCATAAAATTAGAGTTAAAAATAGGTATCATATCTTGCTTTCTATATTCATGGACTAAATACAGATTATAAAATATTATTTGACAATAAAGAGAATTTTTTTTATGCCAAAATTGAATTAAAGAAAAGAAGCAAAGAAAGTCTGATGATAAATCTTCTGGAATATGAGGCCATTTTTTGGTATTAAAAATAGATGATTTTTGAAATAAATAATCAGACTGAGGCCTATTTTATTTATGCGTGTGTGTGCGTGTGTTATGTTTAGTTGATTTGCACTTGAGGATTATTTATATAATAAACAAAACCATGGTTGTGAGAGAATTTTAAAATAAATTTATAATTTTTTTAGCATTTAATGTTATGTTTTCTATTTTATTGCCAATACTAATAGCATTTATATGATGCTGCATTCATCATCATCATCATCATCAACCATTATCAATCCACTGCAGGATGAAGGTCTCTCCAAGTTTAATCCATCTTCTCCGATCTTTAGCTTCTCTTCTCCACAACATCCCTGCACATTTTCTTATTTCATCCATCCATCTCACATGTGGTCTCTTTCTGGGTCTTTTACAATCTCTTGGAATCCAGTTTAAAATTTCAATTGTCCATCTATTATTATCTCTTCTAGCAATATGTCCAGCCCAACTCCATTTCAATCTTTTAATTTTTTCAATAAGGTCAGTAACACCTGTTTGTTGTCTTACCCATACATTGCATTTTCGATCTCTTCTTGTTACTCCCAACATACACCTCTCCATACTTCTTTGAGTGGTCTGAAGTCTCTGTATTGCTCTTCTATTAAGTGTCCAAGTCTCAGATCCATAAGTAAGAACTGGTAAAACACATTTGCATCCTTTTCAAACACATAGGCATATTTCCTTTTAGTATCAAGTTATTTCTACCAAAAGCACTCCAACCAAGTTTAATTCTATGATTAATTTCCTCCATTATGTTTCCATCTGTATTAATAATCTGACCAAGGTATTTGTAACTGTTAACTTCTTCTAATTCTTCATAATCAATCTTTATTTTCATATTTTGAGCAAATCGATTAAACATTACTTTAGTCTTTTTAACATTTATCTTTAGTCCGACTTTTCTACTTTCATCTGTTAACTCCTGCAACATTTCCTGCAGCTCTGAAGCATTATTTGCAAAAACAACTACATCATCTGCGAAATCTAAATGATTTAAATACTCTCCATTTACTTTCACTCCTTTAGTTTTCCATTTTAATCCACAAAGTACTTCTTGCAGCACTGCTGTAAAGAGTTTTGGAGATATGGAGTCACCTTGTCTTACACCTTTCTCAATGTTGATTTTTCCAGTATCATTATGTAATCTAATTGTTGCTGTTGCATTTTTATAAATATTCTTTAAAATATGACAATATCCTGGATCTATACCTTGATGATCCAATGCTTTAATCACTGAAGAAATGTGTATAGAATCAAATGCCTTTTCATAATCTATAAATCCAAAACATAAAGACAACTCATATTCGTTTGTCCTTTCTATGACTTCTCTCAATACCTGGATATGATCTATTGTACTAAAACCAGCATTAAAAAAAAGACAAAAAAAAAAAATTCCTTTGATTTTAGTATTAACTTGTACTAATTTGTTTTAAAATTAACAACTTTTGAATCATTTATTAATACTGCATAGTCAGATAAATGAAACAATTTGAAAAGCCTATTAGTATTGAAGAACAAAGATAAAAAACAAAAACTAAGTTAAGTACAGTATTTTCTTAGAATTCATTCAGTAAATCTTCTTTTGAATATCAGTAGACAAATTTTATTTTACTGTCCTAAGATAATTTTTATAATAAATGAAAAATAAAAATATGATAATTTGGCTAATTTGGGCTATAAGTAAAAAATAAATCAAAATTAATACTCAAAATATTTTTATTGTAAGTATATCTAAGATCAAAATTGTTATACAATTTATACATAATAGAGAGCAGTGTAGCTTTATATACTATAAAGATAGATTAATTATTAAAAATTGTAATATTTTGTATTTATAGACATCTTTCTGTGTATATATGAGTGTTTCGGATCTAAATCCATTTAATATTTATATATTGTAAAGATAGAATATTGATTTTAACGAAAGTAATAAATAATGACTATAATATTTTGCTTTATCAGATACATATGTATACAATTATATAGATCCTATCTTTATGGCTTCTTACAATTTTATATATCTTTGTAAACTACAAAATAAACGTTTATTGTTTTGTTTTCAATCTAATATAAAAATTAATAACTACCTATGTCAAACTTATTACACTTAATTTTTTTGTTACTATTTATTAATTAATAAATATATTAATCATTATTTTAAATTTTTATAATGAATGTTTTTAATATTAGACTATATGTCTTTTCTCATGTTCACTATGTTTAACAGAGTTCTTATGATTAAAAATGCTAGCTTCGAACATAATAGAATTTGAGTATATATGTATGTATTCATTTATGATATGGATTTAGTCAGTTTAACTACAAATTAGATATTATTAAAAAATGTGTACAGATTCTAATTAGAGGATAGATTCATTTGTTACTTTATTAAATTGTTCACTTATGTCACTTTAGCCAAAAATCTGACAATCATTAACCATATGGTTCATAGTTTGTATTTGTTCACATTTACAAAGATCAGTGTCTATGAAGCAGATGAGCACATGATCATCAATTGTCCTGAATCTCTTAAAAATATTCCAGTTGTGTGTAGGATGATCAAATTTAGATAACTTTATTATTGGATCTGAAAAATGAATTTTATTTGGAATCTCATAAGAATTCCATTTCATAATTTTTTGATTTCAAATTTTTGATTAATCATCCAAAAATGGAAATCTTGATTTAAATCAAGTCTTAGGTAATGATCTTGAATTTTGGCAAATCTGGTTAGCTTGTCATTTTTATACATCTCCTGTGAGACAATTTTTCTTCTTAATCTGGTGGAGAAATATGTGAAAGACCAGGGAACCATTGCAAAGGAGTAGATTTAAGCATGCAAATAATATTTTTCATGGTAATATTTAATTGAATATCCAAAAGTTTTCTGGGAGAACTTTCCTTCTACATAGAAACAATTACACTAGTAGCATATACTAATGCTAAGAAGGCTGTCTATAAAATACTTAAATCACAAGCCAAAATAATGGCAACCTTCTTTCCAGGTTGTTATTCCTAAGAATTAATTTTCACCTAATCTTAAATAAATAAGAAAAATAAGTTATGCTACAATCCAAGATCATCCCTATAAAGCATTGGATACATCATATTCTAAATTACTATTGCTATATTTAGATTATGAAATGATTGCTCATTGCTGAATATACAATCTTCATTGAATTAAGAATAAGACATTGTAAAATATTTCCAATTTTTTTCATATCCTTATTGAGAGACTTTTCTTTTTCAGGAAAGACTCTCTCTTAAAAAGTTAAATCAATATCTTCATCATAGATCAATTTCATGCCTCTTGTTATTGAGAAAGCTGAACACTATAGGTATATGAACAAGTCATTACATGAAAAGAGACTATTGCATTGAATTTGTTGGAAAATGTAATATATTTGTTATATTTTAAAATTTTTGGATGTTTGAACAAATGTATTGAATAAAAAAAGAGTGTATATCATTGAAATTTTTGTGAGGTATAACTTCTTTTATTACAAAAATTTTTAGATATATGAAAAAAGTCAACGATATTAAAATTTGTTTTTTTGCAATGTAACCTGTGCTTATTTTATTAGGTGCTCAAATTTTAGATTTAGAAAGACCAGAAAAAGAAAGCTTTTATTCAATGCTACATATCATTAATAGATTAAATATTTTTTAAAGACTTTGTTGCACATGATGATAGAAACAATAAATATAACAAAAAGTTATTAGAAATAATGACATTGGCTCTGAGATGTTGAATAGTGTGTTATCAAATTGTTGCACAAAACATTTTTTTTAATTAACAGAATACTTTGTTTATAAGCAACCATGGTTTGTGTTATAATTGGAAGTCAGAAAATAAAAATAAAATTATATTACATAAAACTAAGTGGCACCAATCATTAGGATGATCATAGGTTAGTGTGTTCTCAAAGTTACATTAGTACATCAAAAAGTAGATTCTATTACAAAAACACACTGGTAAGAATTTGATGTTAATTCTTGAAATACAATGTCTACTTATGATAAATTTCAACAGACATTTAGTAATAAATTTAACAATTTGGAAGTTCAGTTAATCGCCATTTTTTTAAAGAGAATATTGTATGTTAAGATTTGTAAGCAATCAGAAAGGTAAAGATAAAAGTTTAAAAATAGAAGTTCAGTGATTTATAAACTTAATCATCATCATTTTAGATCTTTTTGACACATTAAAAATAACATATAGATCTAAAAATAATAATATAATCCTATTATATCACTAATTGTTTCTCTTTTAAATTTTTATGCTATTTTCATGCAAGAGGAAGTATTTGGATGACCTTTAAATAATGGTGTAAGAATTCAGATGATTATTTTTAATAATATATCTAGCCAATGATACAATAAATCTTATACAAAGACATCAAGCTTGATGTAATTTAAAAACTGGAAAGGTTCCAAATCCAAAAAGAATATCTAAAGAAAATTTAAAATATCTTAGCATTATGTTAGCTTCAAAACTGCTGGAATTTTTTTAGGATATGGATGTATGAAATTGTGACACTAACCTTATAGATGCTTCTATAGTTCCAATTTATAAAAATAAAAAAGATAAAAAATGTTGTTGTGTATATATTGTAATGGAATTTACTTATAACTCACTGTATGAGCCATGTGTGTCAAAGTAACTACTAAAGTTAACCATAAACTCCCATTTATTATCCGTATTTTCCATATGGTCACATTTAGAATTGATGACAATGATCAAGGAGGTGTCTCCATCTATCGCTCTTATTATACATTCACTATAAATATAAGCTATATTTTCTGATCATCATTTTCTGACAATCACTTTTCTGATGTTCAGTCCAAAAATTGCTCCACACTGGTAGCTTATTTTGGAGACTTATGGCAATGATCAGGGCCACAGGGTGCCACTGTTCATCACAGAAAAACTTTCAATGAATACAAACATTTCTGTTAACATACCAGCAGTAGCACAGCTTAGAGAATAGGACTTAATTCATGTTTTTAAATAATGCTGATGACATATTTTAATAGGAAACTATTTTGCAGAATGAGGTAGTAAACAAGAATAGCACACAACTAAGTATTTTCTATTATATTAAAAACAATTAATTTATCTAACTAATAAAAAAAGAAACAAAATAATAAGAAGAATCATAAACTTGCAAATACATTGATAGGATTCCTTCCCTGATATATATATATATTGTAACCGGCCGCTTGGTCATCCGATCACGTAGGGATTGAGAGCTCCGAAACAAACATGACATAGCGTAAAGCTTTATTTATTTTCTTCTATTGATAACTGTTCACTATCAATACAAGGGGGCGCCAGATACGATGATTTAATTATAATTTAACTTCTCGCATCACCTTACGTCATGTCACAATGATTTCGAAGTCTAATCCCGCCCACAAGCTCAAACTCCCAGCCTGGACCAATAGGGTCACTCAGGGTCGCGATGTAATTGTTTCAAAATTACTATTATGGTAAAGGACGCTATGATAACCAATGGAGAAGACGCTTGATTAACTAACTGATCGATCCAAGCCTTGGACCATGTCATTGGTTATTTGGGACCAATACGATTATTCGGCTATATCTCTAAATAATTAGAAGCTTATAAGATCATCCCCCCTATATCATACCGTCCGGTAGAATTATTTACTCCAGCTATATTTATAACTCATTGACATTTATTTATATTTTATAATAGGCCCTCCCAATTCTTAAATCTATCTTAACTACGGAATAAGTAAATAAATAAATAAATAAACATCGTGACTTACGGCACGATGTTTTAAAGCAACAAGGTTTAAGAAAGATAAATCTAAAGTAATATAATTAACTATATGCATAAATTCTAACTTTATTAATAATCAAGACGACAAATAGAATAAAGATTTAATTATAGGAAATGACTTGAGAAATGCTCGACTTGTTTAAATACTGAACAAATTTATTTAATATAAAAAACACATTGGTTAAAAGTTTTATTTACACGCACACACACGCATTTACGCACTCGCACAGAAAAGAACATATTATATATCATAAAATATGGATGATAGAATATAAATTTCCTTTTTTTTTTACATTACATTTTTGAAGGTAAGTGTTATAAATTATAAGATAATAATTAGGGTCAAAGTTCATATTTGAAAAGTCCTGAGATTTAACTTTTAGGAATTGCATAGTGTTTGATTTTACGAAGGTTGAGATTACAATAATAAGTTACAATAATAAGTTTTAAGTATAATGAATTACGGAATATTTTATAGTTTAATTTGCGAAATCAAAGTTAGTTAATTATGAGATTGCCTTTTTTAAAAGTTTACGTATGGAATGAATGAAAGCATAAAAAAAATAAAGTGTTTACCTAGGATTTTGGCTTATTCTTCCGCTGCTTCTAATTAAGTGGAGGTTTGAACATGGGAGATGGTGTTTTCCATAAGGAGGTTGTTCATTTCTTTTAAAGTTGAGCGTAATAAATCAGGATGATTCATGTGTTTCACGGAACATTATTAAACCGGTTGGAACACTAATTTTAGATGGTAATATTACTAAGTATTCATAGCGACGGAGATGTTCTGGTGGCGGAGCGTCGATCAATCACTGAAGGGTTTCCTAGCCCCTCATGACAGTCGACGCTCTAAATATTAATTTCATATCGATCATCTTGACAACGGGTAGCACAAATGAAGTAATTTAAATTAAATTGAATTTTGAGACAGTTGAACAAAAATTTGATAATTTGACTTAGCTTCTCTTAATATTTAATTTTTCAATTAATAAAATTTTTCTCTTTTAGATTTTGCTTGATATTTATATGGGTTGGATCTTATCTGAGGATCGAATCTCCCCCCAGAGTTCCATGTTCTTAGAGTTGTCGTTGGGGTCCGTGTCCTACTCAATCCATGTGCTTAAGGCAATCTTGTGTTTAGGCAATCTCATATTGCAATCTCAGTTAACAAACTTATATTCATTCACACCTTGAATGCATACGTGTGTGCGTGTCTTACGAGAACAATGTAATTTACATTAGCTAAAAGTCGAGCATTTAATCTTTCTCAAAATCATTTCTATAAGCTTTTACTTTTACTACAATTATAATTTTAAAATATCCCTTTTTAGTTACCCCCGCGGCATATACAAGTATAAATTATTTATTGATATTTATAATGGCATATTATTTTTCATTTTAGAGAATATTATTTTAGTAAATTATGTTAAAGCCTTAAACTATTTAATTAGACATATTAATATTTTATTTTACAAGTGTATTTTAGAAAGTATGGAAAGAAAACTATATCTATTTTTTATCATAAGTTGTAAGAAAGTAAAATAGAGTATTTTACATTGCTTGAGTGTGTGTGTGTTTACATATACCGACTTTGTCTCGGTATAATATATATATATATATGTGTGTGTGTGTGTGTGTGTGTAAGAATAACATAGACAAATAAATATAAATGGGTGAAAATAAAATAAAATATTAGCCTACGATTTAATACATTAATTTCTAACAAAATGATAATATAATAGAGCTGAGATAAATTTTACACTTACATAAAGTAAAATAATAATAAAAAATATTAATGACAATTGTATAATCCACTTATATAGAGATTTTACCATGGATTTTGCAATAATTTGTAAGCTTATAGATATCTATTGGGTCCACACAGCCCATTATGTTACACTAATGTCTTTTCCTTTAGAATCTTCCTTTCAATCAGGCAATATTTTTCTTGGTGTATTTGTTACAGTTTTTATTTATAATATGTGATGTTCTTTCTGATATATTTGTCACAGAATTTTCTTTTAAAGTATGTAATGTTACTTTCCATGATTCATTAGCAAACAATAGACTTTAAAATTTGGGTATAGCACATATTATCTAGAAAAGCAAGACCTTCATCTACTGTATCAGAGCAACATGGAGGTAATAATTAGACAGTCACTTAAAACATTTTAGCACATACTAGGAGGAATGAACAACATCGTGAAGGAATTGATATTAAGCATGATCAAATTAACTGTAGTGTATAAAAAATAATATTTTTATACAGCCACACATGCTCCAATATTAAACAGCTTACTAGTTCTTCTAGCAACAAGAGCTGTCTTTTTTGCTAAAAATCCTTCTTTGTAGCTATCCACTGCACATCTTGTTGACTGACCAACACCCTCTCTAAAATAAAATGATTAATATTGTTACATATAGTCTCTTTGGCACTTCTGTATTTAATTAACATTGCAATCCAAAATTAAAACTTTTATATTTTTAAAACATGATCAGCTTTGTTAATTAAAATGTATATTCTAGATCAAAATTAAAATTATTACAATTAAAATCATTATAATCTTTTACAATCACTGTCTGAATTATTTTAGATAAGCTTTTAATTAACTTTTCTTTTAATTAAACAATATTTCTTAAAGGTTTTCAATTACTAATTTAATTTTTTTTCTATTTTTTTTTTAAACCATAGCACCATAGAAACTTACAAAACATATTTTTTTGATTTAACACACAAATATATATATATATATAATTATTCAAAACAATATAATAATTAGTACAGTAAAAAATATTTTAAAAATAAATATATACCATAATTTAATAGAAGTACTTTCAACTATCTATGTAGTCGTTATCAATTAGATTCAAATTGTATTACAAAAAACCGTTACAAATGTAAACAAAAAGAATTATGTCATACATCAATTTTCCCACAATTCATTAATTTTTATATTGGCAGCCTGTCTATTTATCAAATGTTGCTTTTCATTTTTTATTAACATAGCTTCTTTAATTTTACGTTTATTATTATTTCTTTCAATACACAAAATCTAAACTTTATATGGTTTTGATTTTCATTTTAATAAAGTTAAAATTTTGTGTATTGAAAGAAATAATAATAAATGTAAAATTAAAGAAGCTATGTTAATAAAAAATGAAAAGCAACATTTGATAAATAGACAGGCTGCCAATATAAAAATTAATGAATTGTGGGAAAATTGATGTATGATGTAATTCTTTTTGTTTACATTTGTAATGGTTTTTTGCAATACAATTTGAATCTAGTTGATAACGACTACATAGATAGTTGAAAGTACTTCTATTAAATTATGGTATATATATTTGTTTTTAAAATATTTTTTATTGTATTAATTATTGTATTGTTTTGAATAATTATATATATTTTATTATAATTGGAATACAGACATTGATTAATAATTTATATATATATAATTCAAATGACTTTAAAATTAGACTTTTATAGTGTTTAATGTCTTATTAATGAACTATGTACCACTAGATAGACCATTTTATTCCCTTTAAAATGATACAAGATTGGTCTTTAAGGCTCTTACTGTTTATCTGGAATTTGAACTCAGTCTTATTAAGGAAGCAAATCCAAAAACTGATATTAATAAACAGATGTTTCATTTTTTATGCATTACCAATTATATTTATAAATTAAAGTGAACGATTAACCTACACCAGGGTCATTTCAATAACTTTTATATAATGACACAAACCTTCCAAATTTTTTTTATTACATACTACCCATTAAACACTATAAAATTCATAGCAAACTTATATATATATATATTTCTTTTGCTTTTATTTCTTTATATAATCGAATATATTTTGTGTTGGTCAATATTACAATATGGTGAACATAGGGAAGTGACTGCAAATCCCCGCAAATTAATACATATACAATTTATCAATTTAAAGATCTGGTTCTAGTTCACAATACTGTAATTCTAAAACCCTTCATATTTAAACTTAGCTATATTATGTACATTACTCATGATAATGATGATGATCGGGAGTGATTCTATAAATATATTAGAATATAATTATTATCAACTACAGTAAAAAAAGGTAGATTTTTTATTGAATATATGATTGTAAGCTTTCAATGAACAGTTATCAAAAACTTGCCGTTGTTTTAGAAAATCAAGAAAAGTTACACACACGCGCGCATATATATATATACTGAAGTGGTTGATTCACTTTGTATTAATGGCAAAGATCCAAGATTAGACTGATAAAGATATAGAATCGTACATGATTAGTCAGAGAAAAACATCAGAATAATTTAAAATTCATTCTATAGGGTTAGTACATTTATATACACAGAAACATTCACTAATTTGTGTATACATGTTAGTGTGTGATAGTTAAAAACAACAAATTCAAATATTCACGTAATTATATATAAATGACTCGTATTTTCTTGTAATTAGAAACTAATCTCTCATTTTTTTAATATTCTTATTAAACAGATTTAATTAAGGAAGATTTAAAATCAAAGTTTAATTTTAACCGATATATTTTTGAAAAGCATGTAATTATTTATATAAGTTCAAACTCAAGGTTTTTATTAAATGATATTGATTAGGGGCATTTTTTTAATTATCTTTGCAATTATTTTCTTTTGAACGGACAGTATAATTATTTTAATTATAGTTAACCCTCATTTGTATACGCCAACGGTGAGAAAATGTGACTCTTAGTCGAGTTAAGTGCGGCTTCCATCGAAATCTGATTTTATATTTATTATTTCAGTTTGTTTTAATTGCACAAAAAATTTTAATATGATAGAAATTTTTATCAAAAATTGTTATTACTTATTTTATGTATGTACATACTATTTTCAAATATATTGGCAAAGTATACTAACATCTACTGAATCATAAACATTACTACATGCGCTTATGGAGTGATCACGTATATATTTATCATTTGAACACTTTTGTGGTTATATATTACAGAAATAGCTGTCCTATCAGATAAATGTCCTATTTTATATTTTTTCAAAAAGTCTGGTACGTAGACTGTTTTACTAAGCAATTTAAACTTGTTTATGGTGTGTAATTTTTCCACGGCATTGGCGCAAGCTTTCTAAAGACATGCGTAGAGGTTAAGAAAATTATTTTAATTGTTTGTAAGCACTTAGAGTTTCATGTTTTTTTTAAAAACAGTTATATGAAAATTTTTTGAAAATAAAACCAGAAAGCATTTGCTTTACTTTGGTTATGTTGTTTCTATTTTGGTGGTAAATAATAATAAAGCAGATACTTAAGAATTATCAGGAACATTTCAACTAAATATAAATATAGTCAAAAATTGCTCTTAATTATACCAATTGTTTTTATTCTTATTTTATTTTAAAGAGCTCTGTTTCTTAGACAGTTTGTTGTGCTACATACAAATCTTTTAAAACAATTTGTTTGAATTTTAGACTTTGGAAATAAATTTAATTAAAGTATTTGTTAACATGATCTCAGAAAATATCAAAAAACCAAAATATGTACAAGAAAATAAAAGCTTTGAGAAAGAATGGGTAGAAAAATTTGCTTTTATTGACAATAATGAAAAGTTGTTGTGTCTTTTTGGAAAGTTACATTTGCAAACTACAAAGTAAACAATTTATGTGAACATTATGAAATAAGTCATCACCACTTTTCAATTCAATTTCCACACAATTCAAATTTGTGAATAAAGAAACTTAAGTCATTGTAATCAGATCTTCACAAGAAACAATAACTCTTATCTTCTTTTAGTCATGAAGATGACAAAACCAATGAAGCTACTTTTTTGATAGCTTTGAATATTACTAGTGCCAAACATCCATACAGAGAGGGAGAATGTACTAAAAAAAGCATGAAAGAAGTGGTTCAAGTTTTGGATCCAGTTAATACAAAACTGCATAAACTGATGGCACAAGTTTTTATGCCATACCATTCATCTAAGCATTGTGATGATGAAATTAGTAAAAATGTTGAAAATAGTTTGAGGTATGATTTGAAAAATTGTACAGCATTCAGTTTAGCTCTGAATAAGTCTATAGACATTGTTCCACTATTTATCCATTATGTATTTGCAGAAGTAAACATGAAGGAAAAAATGTTAGACTTAACAGCTCTTATCAATACAACTCACTTTATTTATGTCAAAAATATGTTTGATCAAGTAATGAATAGGCTTGAATTGCCTTATGATAAATATGTAAGTGGTATAACTGTTACAGCACCTGCAATGATAAGAGGAAAACCTAGATCTGATTAGTCTTTTTAAACACTGATCCTAAAATTCCATGTTTTGTATCTTTTCACTGTACAATTCACCGTGAGCATCAGCATCTCATAGCAAAGTACTTAAAATACAAAAATATGTGCGAGATTGTTTTGCAGATTGTGAATTTAATTAGAACAAAAGACAAAACGCATCACCAATTTAAGAACATTTTAGAATAATTAAATGATAAAAAGATAAATTGCCCATTAATCTCTCCTTGTGGTCTGTTATAAGATGGCTGTCAACTTACAATGTTTTGAGTCATTTTATGGAACTCCTAAATCCTATCATAACATTTTTTAAAAAAGAAGAAAAAAAGTGCCTAAAATTAGAATGTGAAACTTGGCTTTCTGACTTAATGTTCCTTACAGACATTATAGAATATTTGCAAACACTTAATTTGACTTTACAAGAAAAGGAAAAAAATCATTAATGATTTATCACAAGTTGTATTTAGTTTTGAAACTACTCTTCAGCTTTTTGAGCACAATCTTAAATCCAGACTACTTAATCATTTTACATGAGTAAAAGCAAATATAATTAATATCAAAAAAGAAAAATTAGATGAATATCACAAAGAACTGGAAGGATTGCAAGTAGATTTCAAATGTAGATTTGAAGATTTAAACAGTTTAAAATCTACATTTGCATATTTTGTGAAGCAATTTATTTGTGATATTATTGAAGATGGATTTCCAATTTCTGAAATAATACTGGTCAAAAAAGCATCTGGAGAATTGGAGTTATTAAAGATAAAAGAGAATCAGGCATTGCAAATGCATCACCAATCTAGTTCTCTAATTAAAGTTTGGAAACTCAAGCCAGAATCAAAATATCCATACTTAAAGAAAGTTGTTTGCCATTTAATTTCATTTTTTGGTACAGCATATTGCTGTGAATCATTGTATTCCACAATGTTCATGAACCGTTTTAACAAATTATATGCTAAATTTCAAAGAATTGACCAAAGGTTTCTAAAAAATATTATACTTTTATCAATTAATTTTTATTATTATATTTTATTTTTATTATTAAAATTTTGAAATAATTATTTTGTATTTATTTATTTCTCTTAATTATATTTTCTTATATATTTTATACAACATTTAAAACTTGTGCAGAATATGTCATCATATTAATTAAATCAAATAAAAAATGACTATATGTATTTATTACTGTGTACTTAAATAATATGGGGTTGTTCTTTATAATATATGAAAAACCAACATGTGGCTCTCATTGACCTTATGCCTGTCCATTTCTGGTATATGCACTTAATAACAATCTATATGCATTTATGAAATTCCATTTAAAGTGATAAATACAGGTTAATTATAAAAGTAATAGAATGAGAAAAAATAATAGTTTTATTATTATTATCATCATCATCATTATCCTCATCCTGCTTTGACTTTCTTTGCTACCAGCTTTAAGAAGTCATCCAACTACAATGGTTTTCTGAGTTTTGTTTCTGCCATTAATATAGTTTGGAAAGAACTTTATAAAACAATAGCAAAAGTTTAATGCTAGCCAAAGTCACTGCTCAGTCATGAATGAGTAGATAAAACAATCCGTAGGATTTCCCTCTCAGATTGCCTGTATTATCTGAAGTAACATGATCTCCCATGCATGCCAGTCATGAATTATTGCAAAACTATAAGGTTAAACCAACTTTGAAAAAATGCTTCTAAGTATAAAATTTATAAATACTCTTTCTTGTGCAAAAATCACAACAGTGCAACAGCATCTTCCATAATGAAATTCAGAATATTTTCATGTCACCTGGAAAAGAAAAAAAACTGTAAGTCATTTTTTGTATATCTAATATCATAGACTTTTATATAACAAAATTTTAGAAAAAACAATCTATTTGGCCTTAATTTGTTTGTTTTAAAAAAAACGCTTTATATATAATTTTATTTTTTCCAATTGAGCTAATATATTTTATTATTATCTGATAGTGTTATATCTAGATGAAAGAGGGGAAATCAAAAGGAATAATTTTCTACAGGATTAAATACCTGATGAAATAAGAACAAAAAGATCTTGGAATAGATTATTATAAATTCTATGCTATTTTTAAAGTATTATTTCATATTATCAAACTTCTTGTGAAAGTTATTTGCTTTCACCAGCATTAACTATAATTTAAAGAAAAAATAATAGAAATTGGAATGAACTATATATATATGTTTTTTTTTAAAAAAAATTTCTTAGAACTGAATTGATTTTTTTAAAAAAGAGTAAATTTTATTTAATAATAATGCATGAATGCACAAGTGTGTAGGTGAATATATATTAACAAAGTATATTTAAATATTAAAACAGGCAAAACTCTCTATACGCACTCAGTGCAAGCCAGAGTAATCAATGGATGCCAGAAGGCTTGTGCATAAAATTCTCATCTAGTGCCTACTCATCCATATCCCAGACTAGTTTCTGGCTCCTCGCTAACGAAGGCAATACGAATAGAGAGTTTTGTCTGTTTTAATAACAGTTATAAACAAGTATAAGAAATAGTGATCATGTGGTGTTTATTGCTTTTGAAAATAAATAAGTTTAGTAAGTTTGATAAAATTATATGATTACTTACAAATGTTTAGAATGCTGCCTTATTTAAAATTATGATAATAAAGAGAAAAAAGGCAGTGAATAATAAACTATTCGTCTTAATAATTAATGCTTCATTACTAGTGTTGTTTAGTGAAAATCAGATATTGCTGAATATTTGCAAACTGATTTGGAGGAATTTAATTCAAGATTGCATATAAATTTATATCATACATCAATATAAATGAATGTAATCATTGTCTCTTTTAGTTGGAAAATCTATTCCCTAATGTTTATATCCCTTCATATAATCTAATAAATGATGATCGACAATTTTAATTATTTTATTTAGTTTCATGGCAGTTAACTACATACTGTACTATAAATTTCTATATACATGTATGATTAATAAATATTATATTAATACACTTATCTCTGCCTATTGTACATGCCTTTCTAAAGACAATTAAAGTTATTTTTTATTGCTGTTGTATGGTTAAAAAATAGAACTTATATTTTTTTTGTGTATATGCATGGTTGTGTTCATGATGTGTTATTAATGTCATGATCGCAATACCTCTTTATTATTCCGTTTGTTAATTTCTTCTGTAACGTATTCCACTCTCAGTACATTTCAGTGTGCAATGCAGCATGGATATTTTTATTAAAATTGATGATGATGAACGTAATGATATGAAACAAAAGGTAAAGAGGCATGCTTTATTGCAAATGACAACTATCCAATAAACCGAAAAGAATCGTGCTTTGCAATCTCCAGAAAATGATCTGTATGAAAAAAAACTTTGAATAAATTTCGCTAAACTTTGCTTAAAATCTCAATGTAAGCCGACTCTCTCAAGATAGGCTATGAATATGAAGACTTAAGTTCTCTGAAAGCACTCAGTCCTATAATTTTTTTCTAATAATACTAAACTTCACTTTTTTGCGTAAAGTGCAATTTAAAACTTACCACTCAAAGGGTGAAGTAAAAAACCAAGAATTTTAAGACCTTTTTATGAATTATTATCAACCATTAGAAAATTTGATACAAAAGTTGTTTCCATAAGAGTGGTACTTTAATCTCATACAAATCTACATACCTAAGATCCAATCATAACAACAAGTGCAATGTGTTCATGGTATCACTCACCTAATCAATTGGACCCAATATTTAATGTCTTAGGCTCAGCTCATTCAAATACATAAAAGAATATCAACATTAACTATTAAAATCATGGGTCAAAGATGATTTTTTTGTATTATTTTTGGGGATTTTTTTGTGTAACAAATTTTTTATAGTTTTTGTCTTATTAATATTATCACCTATTTATCTTCACATGATCACATTTCCTATACTAGCACATTAATTGTTGATAAACAGAGCAAAACTCTCCATACAGTATTGCCACCTGTGCTAAACAGAGTAATCAATGGACGCCAGAAGGCTTGTGCATAAAATCCCTATCTAATGCCTACTCATCCAATATCCCCAGACTAGTTTCTGGCTTGTCCTTCTGGCGTCCATTGATTACTCTGTTTAGCACAGGTGGCAATACTGTATGGAGAGTTTTGCTCTGTTTATCAACAATTAATGTGCTAGTATAGGAAATGTGATCATGTGATGCTTAATGGTTTAACACCAATCCTGCCTAATAGGATAGTGGCGGCTATGGTTGTAAAAGAGCCAAAGACACCAAAATGTATGGGTGCTGAACTGAGTTCAGATCCATATGACTATATAAGCTATTGAGCTTAGATTGAAAATATTTTTTGTGTTTTCAATTTCATTCTCATAGTTTTGTAGTTAAGTAGAGATAAAAGGTGGTTGCTAGAGGGTTGCATTAGATCCTAAGATCTAGATGCAGTGCTCTCAGATCCAAAGCTCCTCACTGACGAAGGCCACAAGCCAGAAACTAGTCTGGGGATATTGGATGAGTAGGCATTAGATAGGGATTTTATGCACAAGCCTTCTGGCGTCCATTGATTACTCTGTTTAGCACAGGTGGCAATACTGTATGGAGAGTTTTGCTCTGTTTACCTATTTATCTTCTTATTGTTTCATTCCATCATAGATCAAAAAGGTTATGAACTCCTAACTTATGTCAGACATAATTTGTTTGTGTGGTGATTATAGATGGAAAGACTAAAGGCAAGTAGAGGGATTCAAAGGTAACTATTTAACAATTATTTGGTATGCTGAATGCCAAACAAGAATAAATCTTTTACCAGATTCTATTAGAACCTCAAAATTGCTGTTAAAAATAATATGGAAAACCATTATTCTAATATAAATTATTGCACGGACAAAAATAATTTTGCTGATATTATTATCACATTAGAAAATGGCAAAACAATGATCAAATGTTGGATGAAGTTTGCACTGATTTCAATACAACAATCCCTAATGCTGCCCAATGATCCATAAAGTATTGCATCATTCTAATAGACATTTAGTATTTGAATTTGGCAATCCAAATCATAGAAATAGATTATTTCATTTGTTATAAAATAAAACCCTGTGTTAGTTCACATCAATTAGCCTTGTCAGAATAGATTAAAAACTTCTATGTTGATTTTTTTATGTTAGATATCTGGAACCTAATGGAATAACATAAAAGAATATTATTTCAGAATCTGTCTGAGAAAAGGTCTGTGATTACTGGTAGTTTTTAATATTGCAGTATTTCAAACTAAATTATTGAAGAGAGCTCAACCTACTACATTCCTTTGGGTTATCATCCTTAATTATGATGTTGATAAGAATGTTGTTACAATGTTATTTATGAACAAAGAGTACAATAAAAATGCTTTAAAAATGTTTGTAAGTTGCATAAGACACATACAAGTGCAAAGAGCATAAGTGGCATTATCAACCATAACCAAATTATAAGACATTTTACAACCAAAGAATACAAATCTAAATATAATAAAATTATTACAAAAATACAGACAAATTCATGTTGGATTTATCAAAATTAAATACAAGAGTTCAAGGTAAATGTAAAGCAGTCATTATTCTTCAGATTATTTTTATACTACACTCATTGAATCATCGATTCCTCCATAAATACTCAATAAATAAATATTTTTGAAACTACCTGGAATCTAATGATTTTAATCATTGGACTCAATTGAACCAAAATGTTTTATCTCAATCTTCTGATTTTGACATTCTTGTGTGTGGTGTTGAAGTACAAAAAAAGAACAAAAAGTAAAAATAGTTTAAATCAAGAAATTAACAGGCATTTATAAAGTATATTTAGAATGGATATTGCATCAAAAGTTCAATTATGTTTGTCTAATCATAAGAATATAATAAAAAATTATTTGTTAATGATATCTCAATTCTTAAACTTCAGTAGTTATTTTTTCACATCAACTATTTACAAAATTAAAAAAAATATTTTGACTTCAATTGGCATACTATATATTAAATAAATCAATATAATTTGCAATGGTCAGTGTGTGCATATCGTTATAATTTTAACATGGTTTCCTTTAAATATATTATTTTACTCTCTCTTATCCTATTAATATTTTTTTTTCCATATGACTACTCACAAGCTTTATCATGTCTTTATACATAATAGTAATGTTCAATAATTTTTCTCAGAAAAAAATAAAGATTTCTGATCAGAAATTATAAAAAGATACAGTCTAAAACTGTCTTAGTGAAATTATTACTAAAAATGGAAAAGTAATGGATGAAATTAATCATATAATAAAATTTTGGGTGGATTGCTTTTTGAGAGACAACTTGATATTAAAATAAAACATATTTATGTGTTTGAAAAGAAAGATTTTTTTTTTTTTGTAAATAGATGTGTTTTAACATTTGAAAACAGAAGAGCAATAGAGATTTTGAGTTATTTAATGAAGTATGGAAAAATATGTTAGACTAACCAGAAAGAATCAGAAGCAAAAGAAATGAGTGAAAGAATAACCAGATATAATTGACATCAATGAAAGAATTGAGTGAAATAATGCTGATACTAAATAGACAGTTGACACCTTCAACTAGACAGTTGACACCTTCAACTAGATTCTAAGAATGTTTAGACCTAAAAAAAAACAATACCAATTTCTGGAGTAGATGGATAAAATAAGGAAGTTTCTAGTTTTGGTGTTGAGAAGAGCTATGGTTTAAAAAAAACTGGATAAAATTTGAAAACTTTCATACTGTAGTCGGTCATGATGGTTAATAATAATGATGATGATGATATAGTGGTTTAGTTGAAAAATATATTGAAACTATTTGTGTACAGTGTTTGCTATTACTAACAGCTGAATGTAATTTGAAAATTTAAATGTTAAACTTTTCTAAAGACATGTAATTCTTAATACCAGATGGTGGAAATAATGCAATATATAAACACAACTAAAATACCATCATCACAAACCTTTAGTAAAAAATCAATACGCTAAGGTTATACATATCACAGAGCTAAAAGATAGAGTGGTACCATTCTGTTTGGTGATATTAACATAACTCAGTGGAAGATATAATTACTTTCATTTCAATAAAAGGAATAGAATCTGGATTCTTAAGATTCTTGAATTTTAATATTCAAGAATCTAAAGCTCTGGGCTCAATTCCCATACTAGTACTATCACTGGACAGGCTAGCAACACCTAAAAAAAGGGGAGTATAATACCTCTCGAAACCTTATGCATATACTAACCAGTGTACTATTACTAACAGTTGAATGTAATTGTAAAATTAAAATAATGTTTAATTTTTCTAAAGACATTCAATATTCAATACTAGATGATGGAAATAACGCAA
Source organism: Epiperipatus broadwayi (assembly GCA_028023455.1). Lineage (NCBI taxonomy): Eukaryota > Metazoa > Onychophora > Udeonychophora > Euonychophora > Peripatidae > Epiperipatus > Epiperipatus broadwayi. The sequence goes on along the minus strand of JAQFVV010000080.1, from coordinate 1,731,200 downwards.
TAAATAAATACGACTAAATGTGCACAGATCCATTTATGTACGTATTACATATTCACAATGAATTAAAAAGTTTATATATATTTTATTAATTTATAAAAAAAATTTTATTGCCTTTAAGGGAACACAGTACTTTAGGAATATAGCATGTATATTTTTGAACAGTTTATAAAGTAAATGATTTATAATACAAGCAAATCTGTGCATCAGATTTTTTTTTTTACTTATACTTCGGTTCATATTCGTAAAAAAAATTGTAGTTTTCAGTATGTTATACTGACTGACAACAATGTCGTTGTAACTCCGTAACTTTTAATTCGCAGCATTTGTAGTTGATCATGCCTATCACATTATAAATAAATTTCTAAATATCGAAAGAATTGGATTAAATCACTTAATAAATATATTTGTTTTGTTAAACAACAAGGTAATATAGAGTTTCTTTTTTAAAAAAAAAAACAATACTTTTAAAAATTATAAAATGAAATGAGCTATTTTTTATATAAGAAAAAATAAATGTGACTAAATCAGGTTCAAAGTTCATAACGCAAGCAGCGAGAAAAAAAACGGTTAAACAATCTATCTGAATATGAACATGGATCTATACAATTATTTTTGGCCGGTATTAACATTAATATTACTTTTAATATATATGTAAGTTCATTAAATATTTTTATATAATTATTAAATACTAGAAACAATTTATAAAGATATATATATTAAACAAATTTTATTTAATAATTAATGTATTTGATATGATTAGATAATTAAGCACATATTGTATCGTTTTCCATATATTGTTTGAAGCCGTAGCTTGTTTATGTTTTATTGCTATATTAAATACGTTTAGTAGCCGTAGCTTATTTCTGTTTTATTGCTATATTAAATACGTTTAGTAGCGTAAAAAACAAATTATTTATATGAGTGAAAAGATTTCTTATTGCATATCTCGATGAATTTTTAATCAAAATAGCTTTTACTAACTACCCGTAACATTAAAATTTGTATAATTCGGTAAAGGGTAAAAAGTCTGTGCTCATATACCCTATATATTACATATATAGACACATTATATAATAAGTCTGTGTGTTTCAGTTATATAATTCGATAAAGTAAATAAACACTTAAATAAAAAAATAGTAGGTTACGATTAAAATTATTTTCATTTCCCTTGCTGAAAATTTTTTCAAAGTCTACTTTCTGTTTACATTTCTGATAGTTATTTTGCTTTATATACCAAACACATGAATTTATATGAGTATATGTTTAATTAGAGGGAATTTGAACCCAGACTTTCAAGCTGTATTCAGTTATCCACTCTATATACAACCGATACACATGGCACCATACATGTTAATAAGATAAATGATCTCTTAATTTAAATATTTCGTGCTGAACCAGCACTTATCAATTGGCTTGGATCATCATCTCCCATATATCTACAATCAGTGCTCCATTTATATTAAGATGGCAAATATTCAAACTGTAATGGACAGTCTTTTCCACTCCAATTTTTCAGCCATCCATATCATTGAAAATCTGATAATGATATATTCAAAACCTTTGTCAGCCAATTTTGTTGTCACACCATGTTAAACATAAGGCATTCCTACTCTTCATATGTAGCACTGATTATATATATATGGGGGGGGTAATAATCTGGACCAATTGATAAATGTTAGTTCAGCACGAATATGTACATTGGAGATCATTTAATTTTTTTCACATGTATGTGGTCATGGGTATCGTTTGTATAAAATGGAGTGAATGACTGAAGGGAGCTTAAAAAGTCTGGGTTCATATCACTTCTAATTACATCTAACTTAAGTATGTATATTATATTTGTATTTAAATATGAGTATGTGTTTTTAAAAAGCTAAAATTTACTCTTCCAAAAATCTGTCATCTATATGATAATATAAAAAAATAAAAATTCATCATCAAAGTAATGCGTACTTTACCAAGCATATGTCTTTTTAATAGATTCAAAGACCATAATTCAAATTATAAATTAAAGATTTTTCATCTTGGGTTGCTCCTTTGATGAAGGTTGCATTAATTTAATCCCATATGCTTTTTTTTCAGAGTCTTCTTGAAACTATTTAGACACTGATGATGCATTGTCAACAGCAATTTTTATATGATTGTATAGAATGACATGTGGCCCAAAAATATCAATCCCAAAAAAGCATGTACTACTGTAATTCAAAATTTCCATTAATGAGCATGCTGCATTTTTCTTGATCTATAATATAAATTATTTATCAGAGTCAAGTCTTGTAGTAAAGTTATAAAAGAATCTCACTGATTACTTTGCAGAATTAGTATTTTGTTATAGTTAATAAATGTTCTCTTAATGAGATTGAAATTTTAATATTTATGACATTCAGTATATACAAGGAGAAGGTAGTATTCTTGTTTTTAATTTTTTCTTTGAGCACTGATATAAAATAGCTCTAAAATAGCATACTCCTCTTTTTATATAACAAATGAGATTATTAAAATGAGAAGGGTTAGTGTTGTGTTCAGGAGAAATCTATAATCCCAACCTGTCGAGTCAGCTACAAAAAACAATCACACAAACAAAAATAAATAACAATAAAATTATAATAGAATAACAATAATTATGCTTAACTATGGGACAAATATTAGAACAAGTTTGATTTGTGGAAATACTTTATTCTCATGCTCTACAAATTGTATATTACATTCCATTCAGAATTGCATTGACTTATATTTTAAAGTCTATACTTGAGTATTCTTAATTCATAGTTGGTTTCCATTAACACAATTACAGCTGAGTCAACTTCTTAACTTAATACTGCCATTTCTCCTTTTTGAATAAGACATTATTATCATCAACTTCACAGTTCCTTTAAATTTGTCTGATAACTTCTAGAATGCTTTGGTTTTCAGGGAAATAATAACAAAGCACTGTCCTGCATGCATTTTCACAAATCTAAAAATAACATTATCATATATATGTACAAACAGTCCATATCTTTCCTTCACTTTAGAAAATAGTCTTAAACTTATTAGGTCTTCTACAATTTTTCTGATGACTGGAAGAAGATATAGGTCTTTCCTAGTCTTCATCTATGTTCAACTCTGCTTGATTTTGATTATCATCACTTAGATCTGCAACATCTTTGCTTAATCTGACATCAGCTTCAGCATCTTTATCAAAGGTTGTTTTTTTGTTTGCATAATTGAGGAGATATCTTTGTACTGCAAATTTAACAAAGTTTCTGATTTAGGATTGATTAATGTAGGTTTAGGGTCCATCACATTTGACATATCAAAGATATATGTCTCCTGATACACAATCTGTTTTTGATTTTAATCACTCTTATAACCTCAGATATGATTTCTATGATGTTACCGAGGATTCATCTTTTTTATCAAATCTCTGGCTCATAGACTCATCAACATGAAATTCCCCAATGTTTACATTACTGCTTTCTTCATCTAAATACTTTGTTCCTTTCTATAATGATATGCCATTTATCACTGGAGTATAGAGTGGAGTTCTAATATGACATATCCCTTTATCTTTAGATATTTTTCAAAATTGGTGTAAATAAATCCTGTTCCATTATCAGATACCAGAATCTTGGGATAGCCTAGAATAGCAAAAACTTCCTGTAGGGCTTTAATGGTACCCTCATTATTCGTAGTTTTATAAGTTTACATTCAGTCCAACAGAGATACGAATTCACTATTAAAACTAGTTAACCATTCATAGTCCAGAAAAAAATATATTAATTCATTGCCATGGAATTTTAGGCTCCATCTATTATTACTAGGTTTTATTTGGTAAATCAGCTGTAAATTGCCACTTACTACAAGCTTTTACTGTCTGTTCATTAAATTTTTATTGACCACCATTATTTGGTTCAACTCCTCTTCCTGACTTTCAATGCTCAAATTACCTTTTTTTACCTCTTTCTCAATATGATGTCCAAAAGATCTTAATCATTTTCAACCTAAAACAGACTTATATTCCTTTTCAGAATTAGTAATGGTAATACCTTAAGTTTATTGTTGACTTTTACCAGAACTATTACTTTTCTACATATGTGAATTTTATTGCCATTTAAATCTGTGGCCAATACATCTGTCTTTTTCAATTTCTCTTTATTTTTGCATTTAGCATTGAATTTATTCTATTCTCTAAGGGATAGAATAGATAGTCTAATGCCACTAAACTTCATTAGTAACTTTATTATCACAACGATTTAATTCTGTGTAAGATTCATCCAATATTTGAACCTTTTGTATTTCTTTATCACTATAGTTTTACAAGGTTAATCTTCTCCAGATTTAATGTTCAGGCATGGTTGATTTTTATGTTATTTTACTTTTTATACAGACACAAGCTAGATGTGCTTTAATATCACAAATGCAGCATTTCTCCATTTCTAAATTGTGTGTGTACTTTAACAGTAAAATTCAGTATATACATTATACTGAATTCTTCTCTGTATTTAAATGGTCATATTAATGTCCTTTATATTAAGGAACAGAGTGGGTATAACAATATTGGCATCAATAAGGGCTTTAAGCATTCCATCATCAGATTTTTAATAATATGAATGACTGAAGAGTTGGAGGGTGAAGAAGATTGAAGCCTGTCTATTAAAGCTTTAAGATGTTCTATCTTAATATAAACTAAGTACTGATTATATATATTTGTAGAAGATGATGATCTGGACTAACTGATGAGTGCTGTTCCAGCATGAAATATATATATTGGAGATCATTTATCTTTTGCACATGTATGGTGTCGTGTGCGTAAGTTATATAAGATGGAATGAATAGCTGAAGGGAGATGGAATGAATAGCTAAAGGGAGATTAAAAATCTTATGTCTAAATTTCCTCTAATTAAATATGTAATAGTTAACAAATTTATTAATAATTTTTCATTTGTCATTCATTAGACTAGAGAATATTGACTTACTGAATAATATCCCTGTAGTGTAGTTTTCACTACACCATTCTCATGCAAAGTAGAGATTAGTTTCTTTTTACTTTTAACACCTTGTGGAGGAATTTAATCATAAAAATATAACCAAAGGTGTCAAAAAGATTATGATTATCAAGATGCACATTTTGTGCTGCGTCAGCACCTATCAGTTGGCCCAGACCACAATCTCTTAGACATATCTTTATCATTGTTTAGTATAGATAGATAGGTAGGTAGGTAGATGGGTGGGTGGTTAGGTGTAGGCAGGCAGGCGGGAGGGTGAATGGGCAGACAGGCAAGTGGGTGGGTGGGCAGGGTAGGTAGTAAGACAAACAGACAACAAACTACTACATTTTAATTGATAAGTGCCAAATTTGCTGCCTTCACAACTTTGATATAAATCACTTAATAAAAGTATGCTAAAAATTACACTACTAAGTATCATATGATCACCATTCTTTATGCTTACTCAAGCTGTTTACATAGAAGCAAAACTCTCCATACAGTAGTACCACTAAGTACAAGCCATAGTAATCAGTGGATGCAGGAAGGTTTGTGCACAAACTCATCTAGTACCTACTCATACAATATCCCCAGACTTGCTTCTAGCTTGTGGCTTTTATCAGTGAGGAGCCTTGGATCTGAGATCACTGCATTTAGATCTTAGCATCTAATATAGAGTTAGCTAATAATGTAAAGGTGACTGCTGGAGGGTTGCATTAGATCCTAAGATCTAGATTCAGTGCTCTCAGATCCAAGACTCCTCATTGATTAAAACCACAAGCTAGAAATTAGTCTGGGAATATTGGATGAGTAGGGATTTTATGTACAAACCTTCCTGCATTCATTGATTACTCTGGCTTGCACTGAATGACGTTACTGTATGGAGAGTTTTGCCTCTATGTGAAAATTACACTACAGAAATGTTATTCATTATTAGCTAACAACTTTATCTTTATTTAAGTTTAAAAAAGCTGCAGTCATTATCTAATTACTTGAAATCTTCAAGCCTAATATGAAAGTTAAAAATATTTATTTAGTATATGCATCATTACTTTTTAAACTTATCTGAAGATTAACTAGCTGAAAGCAATCAATAGACTTTCGCACCTTATTGTCTGGAGCCCATTCGCCAAATCATACATAATAAAGAGTAAAGAAATAGGTTAGAATGCAATTTACAATAAGTTTGTAAAGGAAATTCATGGCAAACTGAATTGTAGTTTACTTATTTTTGAAAGTGAAATATCTAATCTTTGAATGATATAATTAATTTTTGATGAATTTATAAAGAATAAGAGCTATCTATATTAACACAAACTTTATTAGAAATTTATTTTTTATTTTTCCTAAAAGATTAGTCTGTAGTTTTAGTTAATATTTCTTTTGTAATTTACTTATAATACAGGAGACTCCAGATAAGAGGGTTATAACTGAGAAACAAATCAAATTAATTAAAGAAGTCTGTATTGAGAAATAATTCCTTTAATTAATGTGAGGGTTATTACGTATGTACATTGACTTGTTGTTTTTTTTTTTGTTCATAGATTTTAATTATTATTTTTTATAATTTTTAAATTTATCTTAGAATTTATTTTTATTATATATTCTATTATTATCAGTCTTTTGAGAAGCTGTGATGAACCAGAATTTTTTAGCCTCTTTGCCTCTTATTTTAACCATAGCAATTTATACATTCAAAAATCATAAATAAAAAATAATAATGTATAAATATCTGCATATAATTTGTTAATTATAGATGTAAAATAGCAATAAGTAATTGTTTGTATCTATTTTTTTATTTCAGATGGTCAGTATGGCCATATTATGTTTTTAATGATCTTGGTATTCCTGGTCCACGTCCCCTACCTTTTGTAGGAAATTTTTTAACTCTCCTGAGAAAGGTAATATAACTATATACAATACTTGCATAAAATGATTATTCATTTCAAAAGAAATATTTTTGATTTTTAGGACGTCTGACAAGAGACATAGTGGCAGTGAATCAAAATTGTCTCATCTTAAGATTATGTTTATTAAAATCGATATAATAATAGATGTTGTAATTTGGTATTCTATAAAAATAAATATCTTTAATGGATAATTACAATCTATTTTATTGTTGTGTTAAGCTTTTCGAATACATTAGACACAGATAAGAATAAAATATCAAATTAAAATACAAGTTGAATTGGATAATAATGTAATTAAAGAAAAATAGCAAATATAAATTTAATAAAATAGCTGAATGATATAAAGTGAATTTAAAAAAATAAAGTATTAGTTATATTGGAGAAGAAAAAATATTTGTTTCCAATTAATTTGATTGATTTAAGAGATTTCATCAAATAAAATTTCAAAACAAGAAGAATAAATCATGAATATAAACTGTCTGCTTGTTAGAATGTGGTGAAGAAAGCCAGTTAACTTATGAGTTAAAATTTTTCAAATTTATTAAAAGCTAGTAATTTTGGTAATTTTTGTTAACATCATTAAATGCATATACTATAAAAATAGATTTAAAGTAATCTTTGACTATGTTAAACACTGATTCTTACTCATTTTATTGTGAACACCTGCATGACTACTCATGATTTTCTTCTGCTTTATTAATTACATTCAATAATAGTTACTGAATTTTTAAATCTTAATATGAATATCAAAATTATATTTACTAATCAAGAATCTTATCCATGATTTTTGCTTATTTTTTATTTATTTATCTTCTCTCTTAATAATTTCATGTTATAATATTTTTCTATTTGTTTACTTCAAGTAGTAAATTGGTGAGGAAATGTTATAGCCACTTTTGTACCGATATAATTACTGTTTGAATTAATATTATTCACTTTTAAAAAATTTAATTATCTTGTGATTTGCACGAATTGTCAAAGTTTGTTATCATATATTCAGAGGACTTATCTGAATTTGGAATTTTAGTATTTTTTTTTGCTTGCAAGATCAATTCTTTGCATGTAAGAACCTTTAATATCATTTAAAAAAATTTTTAAGCGCATTTTGATATCTGATAGGCTACTATATTTAGTTTTTCAACTTTTTATAGTTTATGTATCTTTCAAGATTTTTTTTGGTTATAATTATTTTGCAATATTTGTATTTAAAATATATGTAAAACTAGATTTATTTTGTTTTATGCTACTGCCAAACTTAACTTCTTATGTTCTTTGTATTGTACTACAATTATATATATATATATATATATATATATATGTTAATTCTAATATTTTCACGGATAAAAAATGTCATATTATTATTACTATTTGCAGGATATTCCATGTAGTGAAAAAGCTAAATGCTGATGTTTCAGTACAATATCAAGTACCTTCCTCATAGCGTCCTCTTTCTCAAATCATAAGAATGTGTGTGAGATTTAAAATCGTTTTATCGTTTCCTTTCTTCTCATATTTAAATTCTATTGGTTGAGAAGTTTTAAAATTTATTTTCTCTTCCAATAGCTTCTTCCAAGTGTTGTTAATCTTCTTTAATTCACACCTTTCATTTATGCTCTTGGGCCTTTTAAAAATCTCTATAGCTTCTCTTAGCAATCTCTGGTCATATTGTTCAATTTTTGCTAAAATATTTGTTTTTTCAAAATTGATATCATGATTTGTTAATTTTATATGAGAATAAATAGCTGATGAATTGGATTTTTCTCTCACTGCTAGAATGTGTTCTTCCTTTCTAATATTTATTCTACAATTAGTCCGTCCAATATATGTACGTGGACATACCCTACATGGAATTTCATACATGGAATTTCAAATACACCATGACACTCCAAAGCAATTTTATCTTTAGGAAGTGGAAATATTTCACTATGTTTTTTATAAGTAGTGTAAATTGTGTGAATATTATTATTCTTTAAAATGTTACCAATTCTATCAATTACTCCTTTTATATATGGCAAAATTGTCTTAATTTTTGATGTATCAAAATCTTTTTTCTTTTGATATGTATAAGCCCTATTAATAATGTTGTAATTAAAACCATTATGAAGAAGCATTTTATTAGTAGCAAAAAGGTTCTGGTGAAAATGGCTATCATCAGAAAGTCTCTTTGTTCTATCCAATAATATCTTTGCCACTGAAAATAGTTGTGCAGGATGGTGATGAGAGGAAAAATGCAAATATCTCCCAGTGTGTGTTGTTTTTTTTATATATACCATGGGATAAAGAACCATCTTCCCTTCTTTCAATCAAAACATCTAAAAAGGTATTGATTATTATTTTCTATTTCCATGGTAAATTTAATATTGTTGTGAAAAGAGTTTAAAAAATTAAAAAAGTCATCAAGACCATGCTTACCATGAGGCCAAATAATAAAGGTATCATCAACATACCTCAGCCATATAGATGGTTTTTTAACTGCTGAAGTCAAATTTTTATTTTCCAAATCCTCCATAAAAATAGAAGCTAATGCTGGAGAAATTGGTGAACCCATAGCTAGACCTGATGTTTGTTTATACATCTGCCCATCAAAAACAAAAAAATGTATTCGATAAGCAGTGTTCAATCAAAACCACAGCAAAATTAGATAACTGAATATTTTTTTAAAACTTGAATCGCTTCTAAAAAGTGAAACAATGTCAAAACTTACCAAAATATCATTCTTAGTCAATTTAATATCCCGAATAAGCTCAAAAAATGATTAGCTTCTTTAACATATGATGACATCGTTGTTAAATGCGGCTGTAAAAAAGAAGTCAAAAAACGAGCTAGTGTCTGTGTAGGTGAACCAACTGCACTTACAATCGGTCTCAATGGAATATCTGGCTTATGAACTTTTGGTAAACCATATAATTTTGGATAAAAAGAAGATTTTTCCCTCGGAGTAAGCTGTATCTTTGTTTCTAAATCTAGATCAGTAGAATAAATTAATGCTTTCGTTTTCTTTTCAAGATAAGTCATAGGATCTCTATAAATTTTTTTATAAATATTATCATTTAATAAATCATGTATTTTTTTAAAATAATCAGCCTTATTTAAAATTACTGTAGTATTACCTTTATCTGCCGGAAGAATAGTAATAGATTTGTCATTTTTTAATGCAAACAAAGCTCTTCTTTCATTAATTGACAAATTAGTTTGAGGTGGTTTTGCTTTATTTAAAATATCGTATATTTTTTCCCTCACTATATCTGCATCACTGCAAGGTATTTTTGATAAACTACTTTCCACTCTGCAAATAATATCCTCAAAAGGTAATTTTGTTGATGTTATTGCAAAATTAAAACCTTTATTTAAAACTTTTAGTTCAAAGTCTGATAATTTTCTATCAGATAAATTCTTTAAATAAAGCAAAACCACCTAAAACTAATTTATCAATTAATGAAAGAAGAGCTTTGTTTGCATTAAAAAATGATAAATCTATTACTATTCTTCCGGTAGATAAGGATAATACTACAGTAATTTTAAATAAGGCTGATTATTTTAAAAAAATACATGATTTATTAAATGATAATATTTATAAAAAAATTTATAGAGATCCTATGACTTATCTTGAAAAGAAAACTAAAGCATTAATTTTTTTCTATTGATCTAGATTTAGAAACAAAGATACAGCTTACTCCCAGGGAAAAATCTTCTTTTTATCCAAAATTATATGGTTTACCAAAAGTTCATAAGCCAGATATTCCATTGAGACTGATTGTAATTGCAGTTGGTTCACCTACACAGACACTAGCTCGTTTTTTTGACTTCTTTTTTACAGCCCATTTAACAACGATATCATCATATGTTAAAGATGCTAATCATTTTCTTGAGCTTATCCGGGATATTAAATTGACTAAGAATGATATTTTGGTAAGTTTTGACATTGTTTCACTTTTTACTAGTGTACCTGTAAATGAAGCGATTCAAGTTTTAAAAAATATTCAGTTGCCTAATTTTGCTGTGGTTTTGATTGAACACTGCTTATCGAATACATGTTTTGTTTTTGATGGGCAGATGTATAAACAAACATCTGGTCTAGCTATGGGTTCACCAATTTCTCCAGTATTAGCTTCTATTTTTATGGAGGATTTGGAAAATAAAATTTTGACTTCTGCAGTTAAAAAACCATCTATATGGCTGAGAAGTATGTTGATGATACCTTTGTTATTTAGCCTCATGGTAAGCATGCTCTTGATGACTTTTAATTTTTTAAACTCTTTTCACAACAATATTAAATTTACCATGGAAATAGAAAATAATAATCAATTATCTTTTTTAGATGTTTTGATTGAAAGAAGGGAAGATGGTTCTTTATCCCATGGTATATATAAAAAACCAACACACACTGGGAGATGTCTGCATTTTTCCTCTCATCACCATCCTGCACAACTATTTTCAGTGGCAAAGATATTATTGGATAGAACAAAGAAACTGTCTGATGATAGCCATTTTCACCAGGATCTTTTTGATACTAATAAAATGCTTCTTCATAATGGTTTTAATTAAAACATTATTAATAGGGCTTATACATATCAAAAGAAAAAAGATTTTGATACATCAAAAATTAAGACAATTTTGCCATATATAAAAGGAGTAATTGATAGAATTGGTAACATTTTAAAGAATAATAATATTCACACAATTTACACTACTTATAAAAAAAATAGTGAAATATTTCCACTTCCTAAAGATAAAATTGCTTTGGAGTGTCATGGTGTATTTGAAATTCCATGTATGAAATTCCATGTAGGGTCTGTCCACATACATATATTGAACAGACTAATCATAGAATAAATATTAGAAAGGAAGAACACATTCTAGCAGTGAGAAAAAAATCCAATTCATCAGGTATTTATTCTCATATAAAATTAACAAATCATGATATCAATTTTGAAAGAACAAATATTTTAGCAAAAATTGAACAATATGACCAGAGATTGCTAAGAGAAGCTATAGAGATTTTTAAAAGGCCCAAGAACATAAATGAAAGATGTGAATTAAAGAAGATTAACAACATTTGGAAGAAGCTATTGGAAGAGAAAATAAATTTTAAAACTTCTCAACCAATAGAATTTAAATATGAGGAGAAAGAAAACGATAAAAATGATTTTAAATCTTGCACGCATTCTTATGATTTGAGAAAGAGGATGCTCTGAGGAAGGTACTTGATATTGTACTGAAATGTCAGCATTTAGCTTTTTCACTACACGGAATATCCTGCAAACAGTAATAATAATATGACATATATATATATATTTGAAACCAGGCACTCTTCACAAACCTGGGAGCTTAATTGTAAGTATAGAGGATTTGAACTCAGATTTTCAAGCACCCTTCAACTATCCACACTATCTCATACAACTGATACACATGACCACACACATGTAGAAAAGATCAATAATCACCAATATACGTATTTCGTGCTAAACCAGCGCTCATCAATTGGTCCAGACTATCATCTCTCACACATATATATAATCAATGCTCAGTTTATATTAAGATAGCAAATCTTCATACTTTAATGGACAAGCTTCAATCCACTACAAGCTCCAACTTTTCAACCATCCATATCATTGAAAATCTGATGATGAAAACTCAAATCCGATGCTGATGCTAATAAACTGAGCATTGATTATATATATGTGTGAGAGATGATAGTCTGGACCAACTGATGAGTGCTGGTTTAGCACGAAATATGTATATTGGTGATTATTAATCTTTTCTACATGTGTGTGGTCATGTGTATCGGTTGTATGAGATAGTGTGGATAGCTGAAGGGTGCTTGAAAATCTGAGTTCAAATTCTATATATATATATATATAATTAAAATTACCCCAAATCCAAATTCAACTAGACCAGCATAAAAATAATATTAAAACACAACCAAAGGTTTCACTGCTACAAGCAGACTTCTCAAGTGTAAAGAACTACAAAAACTATACAATATATATATATATATATATTAACCATTACCCACAAATCCATTCACTTCCCATCCACCCTTAATATTAAAAGAACTCTTAAAAAATTAATTGCTTCGGAATAATAAATTTTCAATAATAAAGATTCTTTAATTCTTCTTTTGATTTCATTTCTCTCAAAGAAGACAACCTTAGCTTCATCAAAATTAATAGTGTGGCCTGTATCTTTTTCATGGACATGCAAAGCAGAACTAAGAATCTATTTTTAACTCTACTTTTATGAACCTTTATCCTTTCATTTAAACTCAAACTACTCTGACCTATGTATACCTTCTTACGAAATAAACAAGGGATAAAATATACTACACCAGGAATAGTCTTTCTGTCAAAAATTTCTTTTGTATTATTTAATAAATTATTCAATGTAACAACTCTTTTCCAAGCAATTTTCTTATTTCCAAACAATTTACTATTTCTACATACAATTTTATAAGAAGACAATTTAAATGGCAAAGAAATAAAATCATATTTTTCTTTCTTCTTCTTTTGAGGCTTTTGATAAGATTAATAATTTTAAAATGGAAAGTAATTGGATATTTGGCAGTTTAGATATTGAAAATATGTATCAGTCTGTTAATAAGTTAAGCAGTATTGATGTTCTTATGTCTGTTTTCATTAAGAAAAGTTCTTTATCAAAAAATAAAATTAAGGTAATTAAAGATTTGCTTTTGTTATTGGAAGATTCTATGTATTTTACTTATAAAGGTAATTTTTATAAGATTAAGGATTATTATTAAAAAGAATTGTGTATATGTAGTTATTTGTCAGATATGTTGATGATTGTTTATTTGTAGTTGAGAATGATAAATTGAAAGAATTTGTAAATGAGTTTAATTGTTTTGATCCTTCTATAAAATTTGTGTTAGAAGGAGGGGGGTTAGATTTTGGTAAGTTAAAATTTTTAGATTTTTTGGTGATTAGAAATGTAGAAACTAATTGTTTACTATGTAGTCATTTAGTTAAAAGTAGAGAATTAAGATCTATAATTAAACCTTATAGCTATCAGTCTGTATCTCATAAAGTAGCTGCTTTAAGGAATTATTGTCATAGGAATAATTAATTAAATAATTCTAGTAGGGTAGCTTTGTTTCAGAAATGTCAATTTTATAAAGATAACCTGAGGGTTGGTTACTCTGATAAATTTGTTAAAAGTATTTTATTTAGTTTTTTTTTATTTATTATTTAATAGTAATATTTGTAAGGATGTAAAGGATAAAGAAAAATATGATTTTATTTCTTTGCCATTTAAATTGTCTTCTTATAAAATTGTATGTAGAAATAGTAAATTGTTTGGAAATAAGAAAATTGCTTGGAAAAGGGGTGTTACATTGAATAATTTATTAAATAATACAAAAGAAATTTTTGATAGAAAGACTATTCCTGTTGTAGTATATTTTATCCCTTGTTTATTTCATAAGAAGGTATACATAGGTCAGAGTAGTTTGAGTTTAAATGAAAGAATAAAGGTTCATAAAACTAGAGTTAAAAATAGATATCTTAGTTCTGCTTTGTATGTCCATGAAAAAGATACAGGCCACACTATTAATTTTGATGAAGCTAAGGTTGTCTTCTTTGAGAGAAATGAAATCAAAAGAAGAATTAAAGAATCTTTATTATTGAAAATTTATTTTTCTGAAGCAATTAACTTTTTAAGAGTTCTTTTAATATTAAGGGTGGATGGGAAGTGAATGGATTTGTGGGTAATGGTTAATATTATATACATTGTATAGTTTTTGTAGTTCTTTACACTTGAGAAGTCTGCTTGCAGCAGTGAAATCTTTGGTTGTGTTTTAATATTATTTTTATGCTGGTCTAGTTGAATTTTGGATTTGGGGTAATTTTAATTATATATTGACTAGTTTAGCTTTATGCTTGTAATGTTTATATATATATATATAATGTTTTCACAGTTGTATGATGTAGATAAATGATTTTTTGGGTAAAACTGTGTTATTTTCTATTATATACCGACATTTTGATGAATTAGCATCTACTATTGTCAAGGTAAACTTGAAATATCAGTATATAATAGAAAATAATACACAGTTTTACCCAAAAAATCATTTATATATATTGAAACAGATATACTGTTCCCCTTGTATATATATTCAAAAGCCCCCCCCCCTATTTAAAAAAGACTAGCATGATTTGATCAAATTAAAAAAGAAATAAAGTAAAAAAGTTTATAGTTAAAAGAAAATCATTATTGATTTTATAGTTTCAAATTATGATGTAAATAAAAGCTGGCAGTTATTAAAAAAAGATTATATTTTTTAATTTTTGGAACAATGTTTTTAAATAAAGTGTTATATCAGCTTGAGGCAGTCTTAATCAATTGAAAAACATGGCTTAATCTTTATGCTTTCTTATCTATCCCATTAAAAAAGTAGATTATTCAATCATTATGAAGAGAAAGGCAATCGGGCTTAAATGAGAGCAGTATGCAAATTAGGTACAGTGGGAAAAGGCTGTTTAATCAGTCCAAGAATCAGATATAAATAGTCAAGTTGCAAATTCAGAGGCAGATTAGATTTGATTTTAAAACAAGAGACTTTGAAAGAGTTTTAAAAAGTTTTTCCAGAGAGATTTTAAGGAGATCAAATAGTTATATTTTTTCCAAAGAGATATTTTTCAAGTAGCTGTTAAAGAAGAATTTTGAAAAAAAAAAAAGATTTCAATTTTAAAAGGATATTAAAGAACCTCTGTTAATGATGGAAAAAGAAAGCTTTATTAAGGAAATTATAACGATGGAAAAATAAACCAACAGCTTCATCTCTTCATTCTAAGCCATGATTTTTCAAGATTTGCCTGGATAACCATCATGAAAGGGATTAATGCCATTCAGCTTAAATAAAATGACCCCTTTTTGAAGGAACAAACTGGATAAATAAAGGTAATGGTTTTATGAAAATATTCGAAATTATGTGTGTTTTTTAAAAGACAAACAAAATGTCTTTATTATAAATATAAAAAAAAAGAATTATTAATAAATATAGCTACGTGAAAATACATTTATTATCGATAAATTATAAATGAGATTAAAATCATACTAAAATTATGAAAATCGTTTATTCTTGATAAAGTATAAATGAAAATGCTTATCTACATGTTGATATAAAATGACCAATGCTTAATGCTCACCTGAATATTGATTTTGTGGGAGTAGTTTAAACCACATTACTGGATTTAATAAATTTAATGAAATAGTATATGGACTCTAAATGTTTACCTGTTTATTGAAATAAAATTACAAATGCTTAATACTTATCTGAATATTGATTTTGTGGGAATAATTTAAACCACATTGCTGGATTTAATAAATTTAATGAAATACTATATGGACTCTAAATGCTCATCTGCATGTTGACATAAAATGACCAATGCTTAATGCTCATCTGAATATTGATTTTGTGGGAGTAATTTAAACCACATTACTGGATTTAGTAAATCTAATGAAATACTATATGGACTCTAAATGCTTACCTGCATATTGAAATAAAATTACAAATGCTTAATACTTATCTGAATGTTGATTTTGTGGGAGTAATTTAAACCACATTACTGGATTTAATAAATCTAATGAAATACTATATGGACTCTAAATGCTTACCTGCATATTGAATAAAATTGCAAATGCTTAATACTTACCTGAATATTGATTTTGTGGAAAGAAAATAACGAAACTTATGCACATAAATGCACTCCTCTCTGTGAAGTAACTAACTAAACTGCTTCCAACCTTTTCATAAATGAAATGAAAATGAGTCATCACATAGATATGAATGAACTTTATTAGAAATTGCAAATTAATTGTTATTAAATAAAATTATTGTTACTAAAAATTAAATCTTAGTTATCCAGTTGTTCAATTCTATTTTGTTTTTGTTGCATCACTCATCATTCATTGCACTTGTTCATGAGAATCTCATGCCTCCTGAGCTATGTCTGGCATAACTAGACCTAGGTAAGTCAGGTTGTAGTGAGATGGAACTCTAGTGGCATCATTTGGAAAACCAAACATATAAATGTCTAGATGCTTCCAGCCTCTATGGTGCTACATCCTCTGATGAGCAGGAAATATTGTTGTAGGAGGGGGGGTTAACATCTGCATTGGGTAATGCCAATTGATAGTTCCTTCCTGCAACATGCTCATCAGGAAATTGTTACAACCGAGGTAATAAAGGGTTGTGTGGTGGTCCGGTTACAATATATATAATTGAAATGAAAGTAACTATCTTTCACTGAGTTATGTAAAGATCGCCAAACTATGAATAAAAAAATGGTACCATTCTATCTTTTAGCTCTGTTGATATGTATAGTTGATATATATAAGCTTATTGATGGTTTTCTAAAGGTTTGTGATGATGGTATATTAGTTGTATTTATACATTGGACTATTTCCATCTACTAATATTATGTATTGAATGTCTTTAGAAAAATTTAACTTCATTTAAATATTCCAATTACATTCAACTGTTAGTAATAGCACACATGTTAGTATGTGCACAATATTTCGAGAGATTATTGTCCCCTCTTTTTCAGGTGTTGCTGGTCCAATTAGTGACAGTCCTAGCATGGAATCCTTAGTATTAGATGATGGAAATAGTCCAATATATAAATACAATTAATCTATTGATTTACTCTAATGAATCATATTATTTTAATTTATGTATAGAATAAATAATAGAGTTCATTCTCTTGTTTAAACAATATCAGTAAACTAAGCTTATATATCAAAAGAGCTAAAAGACAGAGGAGTACCATTCTGTCATTTCATAGTTTGTTGATATTTACATAACTCAGTGATAAGGTACCATTACTTCATTTCAGTTACATATGGTTGTGATTATATATATATTGTACCATTTATTTATATATATGGTACAAATTACTATTTAATATTGTGTATCATTTAAATAAAAAAAAAGAGAACCCGATCTTTAATTTTTTTTTTGTAATATAATGTTGTTTTAAGAAAAACGTACAGTGAAAGTTTAATTTTTCTTTTTATATATATATAAGTTAACTAAAATAAATTCAATGTTGGAAAGTGCATACTGAATAATTGATTCAAATAGTGAAAGGAAATTTCAAAGATAAAAGATTGCTATCAGAAACAATTTTCTAATAGTAATTAAAAATGGCAGAAATTCATAACGAGGAAAGAGACTTTGTAATAAAAAAAATGAGAAATAATGTAGAAGTTTATAAAATAGAACAAAAGGTAAAAAGGAATATACGCAGAACTTCGAAAAAGAATCTGGGGATATAAAAGGAGCCGACAGGTTTGAAAAGTGTTTTTTGTCTTGTTGTTCCAGAGAGTATTGTGCAATTTGAAGTGCCTCATATTTTTTTTTATACAAAATAAAAAATTAATAAAATGTGTCCACTTAGATATGAACTGAAATCGCTCGCCATGAGTGAGTAGAACTCATCATTTGCCGACACTTTCTCTCGAGAAAAGTCACCTAGATTGTCGTCTGACTCTACCTAAATTTGATCGGAGATTTGGAAGGAGTAAAACTAAAAAAACAACTACTGTGGACTACCCACTGACTGAATTGGATGTCAGAGGATCAATGACTACTTAAATATCAACTTACTGGTAAGTTAATGGCCATAACTTTTACGTAAAGCTTTATGAATAGAGATTTGTATGAAATGTTATCCCATAATTTTTTGATCTAAAGATTTGCGAACTGTGAAGTGAATGAAACTGTTACCATGGAAAACTCAGACACAAACTAGTTATTACTTCAATATTTGAATCAAATTATTAAATTCATATGCACAATACTTTCCAATATTATAATTTTTTCTTAATTATAAATATTAAATGTTTGACAGGCTAGAATAAATCTTTATTATTAACATAACTTTCATTGTACTTGTATAAAATTAATAATATTATATTTAAGTTTTATATTTGGTAAACCATGTAGATTCAAATTAGTATACAAATTACCTTTGTTAAGTAGATTTATTTTTCTTAAGTAATTCAAAGGGGAATATCTTCTACTTAATGGGAATTTTAATACCGATCGTATAATTATTACTTTACAAATTACAATATGTTTGACGCAGACTCAGTGGGTTTAACAACTCTGGTGCCTTCATGTAGAAATTAAAAACTGATTCAGCTCACAATTGTACTCGATAATAATTCTAGGCCGAGCTGATCATGAAAGATAGTTATGTTTTCAGGATAATAATGAAACCTTTTTTTTTTGAAATAAAATAAATGAACATTTATTTTTCTTTTACATAACTTGATCAACTCGCGCATTTATAATGCATATAGAGGCTAGAAATACAGAAAACGTAATAATGGCTTCCCAACTTGGGCTTACGAAAAAAAAATCACGACCTGAGAAAATTTAAAAACGGCATCAAATTGAGAATTTAATGTCCGTAGCCAGAAAATAAATATGACCACAAATAGTGCGCAAGTCTAAAAAGTTATTGCGTACGATTACAAAAGTTTTTTTCAAAGAGTAGGATAAGAGTGTAAGATTTTAAATAAGACTATATTGAAATAAAATAATAGCTTATAAATTAAATAATAAATAAAACCGCTCAAAGGTTAGCAATGACGGTAAAGGTAGAGAGGGGTGGGAGATTATAGGGTGATAAAAGAGAGGGGTGTCGGTGAACGAATTTATTAGCAAAGCAAAATAAAATATTGAATTTATATCGTAACAATTGATGAAGTTAAGATTTTGTTTACTATAGCAAAAATAAACAACACGGCCATATATGAAATTGAGAAATAGTAAAAATATACACAATATGGCAGAAGGTGAGAAAGAATTGAAAGAGGGCATGGAACCCTTCATAAGAAAACTATTGCACGAATTCAAAATGGAATTCAAAGAAGATATAAAGAAAGAAACGGCAGAGATGGTCAGAGAATTAAAAGAAGAAATAAAAGAACCAGTAAAAAAAAAGAGGAAAAAAAGAAGAAATAAAGTGATCAATAGAACAACAGAAGAAAAGAGGATAGATAATCTTATTTGTGAGTGGGACGGTGAATCGATTAAGTACACATCTCAAGAATGCCCAAAGGTTGTTTTGCAAATAAACAATGTCAAGGTAGAGACATTGTGGGATTCTGGCAGCCAGATATTAGTAATGTTGGAAACAACATATTAATGCATGCAGAGCCAACCCATAGAGATACCAACTCTACCAGTGAAAAGCACGCAAATAACATTGGCAAATAACAAAAAGGCACAATTGGGCTCGAAACAAGTTTGGATGCAAATTAAAATAGGGGATAAAATTATGCCACACACGCTATTAATTCTAAAAAGGTTGGTACATGAAGCCATATTGGGGTCAGATTTTATGCACAAAACTGGGTGTGTGATCAATTATAAAGATGAAAAGATTATCTGCAAAGGGGAAGAAGTGGAGTTTGGGCCATGGATGAGAATGAATCAACAAAACATATGTAATATGGAGGTTGAGATAGAACAGCCTTCAATAAAGGCATGGATTAATGAGATAATAAATGAAGTGAAGGAAGGATGGAAAGAGGACCTAAAAGAAGTTCTAATTGAATATAAATCGAATTTTTCAGATAAACCTGGGGTTATTAAAGGGTATGAGCACAGGATCAAGGTCACTGACAGTACACCATACCAGGAAAGATCATACCCAGTGCCACACCAATATAGAGCTGAGGTAGAGAGAGAATTAGCTAAAATGGAGGAGTGGGATATTATCACTAAGGGTTCATCAGCATATAATAACCCATTGGTGGTTGTAAAAAAAAAAGATGGAGCCATAAGACTGTGTTTGGATGCCAGGCAATTGAACAAGATTACATGGCCAGATCAAAATGTTCCACCTCCAATTAATGAGTTGGTAAATAAATTCTGGGGAAAAAAGATTTTCCATGTTAGATCTGACTGCCAGCTATTGGCAGATCAAGTTACACCCTGCTGACCGGAAGTACACAGCATTTCGATATAATGGTATATCTTACCAATTTAACAGAATGCATTTTGGTCTCAAGAATAGTGGAGCAGGCCTGCTAAAATGTCTTGACCGTGTACTGTCCCCTGAGATAAAAAAGTTAATCACTATCTACATGGATGATGTGATTATTGCATCCAATAACTCTCAGGAGCACTTACAACACAAAGTTGTTTCTACAAGAGTGCAATATGAAGGATATTCACATTAATTTACAAAAAAGCTGTTTAGCAGTGGAAGAAGTGAATTTCTTAGGGCACTTAATTAATGCTAATGGAATCAGACCCCACCCTGACAAAATCCAGGCAATATGAGATTTCCCAGCCCCGCAAACACCAAAACAGGAGAGATCATTTTTGGGGCTATGTAATTTCTACAATAAATTTTACAAAAACTTTGCTTCAGACATGGAGCCTCTGCTGCAATTATTATGTAAGGGAATGTCATGGAAATGGATGGAAGAGCATGAGACCAATTTTAGGGTTATTAAAGAGAAATTCCTTAGCCAAGTGATGTTGGTTTACCCTGACTGAAGGAAACCGTTTATTGTTCAGATAGACAGTAGTGGGTATGGGTTAGATGCAGCTCTTATCCAATCTCAAGAGGATGGTACCTTGGGCATAATTTATTTTGTCAGCATTGAGATGTGCAGAGATTAATTACTGTGTAATAGAGAAAGAGGCCTTGGCTGTGGTGTGGGCATTTCAGAAGTTCTGTCAATTCTTGATAGGATCGGAAATGATTGTTAGGACAGATAAGAGCCTGGAATTCTTAAACCACAGTTATTTAACAAATAGTAGGCTAATCCGATGGAGCCTTTTTCTCCAGTTCAATTATTTTATCCAGTATTGTAAGGGCACTGAAAATGTGGTAGCCAACACATTGAGCCGGAATATTGTTCCTGATACCCAGGACCATCTGCAGATGGAAGATATCTGTTTCGCAAGTGTAGAATTAGAAACAGACACTGTAGTGGAAGAAGGATTGAGACACTTAGGAAAGGTACAATGGCAAATCCCTACCTACAAGAAAATTATTGACCAACTAGAAGACAATGATGAAGTGGGAGAAACAGCAGACATTAACGCTGGTGAGAGATACCACCTGAAAGAAGGGATCCTGTGGTATATCACTGACCCACAAAGGGATCAGTGGAAAATGATTATACCAGAGAGTTTACAGGAAGGACTTATTGAGTACACCCATCATTTGTATGGACACTATGGAGTAAATAAAGTGGAAGGCTTATTGAGAACATGGTTTCATTGGCCGAATATGAGAGCACAGGTCACCAGGATAGTAAGCTCATGCGAAATGTGTCAGAAGACAAAACCAGCAAACAAGTCATATCAAGGTCCATTGAATCCTATCATCCCTAAAGAACCCAATGACCTGGTGTCTATTGATTTCTATGGACCATTGCCAGCTTTTGGGAAAATGAAATATCTACTAGTAGTATATGACCTTTTTTTAAAATGGATGTTGGCATATCTGGTGACCCAGGCCAATACTAGAAATGTCATACGAGCCCTTGAGGTATGATATTTTAAAAGAGTAGGTAAACCAAAAGCTATTTTGTTGGACCACGGTACGCCTTTCACATCTTATGATTGGCAACAGTGGATAGAGAGGATGGAGGTGAAACACATTGTCATTCATATGAAATCCACAATCCAACCCTTGTGAGCGGGCGATGAGAGAGTTGGGATGCCTCTTCAGGGTATATACTGGGTCCTACCATAGAGGATGGGTGTAACAACTCCCAAGGGTGTTAAATTTCATAAATTGGACTCATAATGAATCTACTGGATTTGCACCTGTAAGACATCAATTCAGACAAATGGTACCTCGATTGTATAAATCCACATTACCCTCTAGTCCAGAAAACATTGATAAAGGGAGAGATCATGAAGAAGCAAGAAAAAAATTGGAACACTGCACCAAGCTCCGGTCCCAGTAGAAAGGAGGCCTGACTGATAAGTTTAAAACAGGGGATACAGTATGGGTCAAAACGAATCCTGTGAGCCAAACTGGGAAGCATATTTTTAAAAAGTTCCAAAATTTGTACAAGGGACCTTACCAAATCAGCCGACAGGAGGGTTCAAATGCTTTCACTTTAGAGAATGGGGAAGGAGAAAGGGATACTTATAATGCTAGGTCTCTGAAACTGTATAAGACTAGGACATGGGTTAGAAGTACTCTATAAAGACTTATTAAGAATAAAATTTAGTTCAAACCTCTATTTTTATTCTCGTTCCCCTGCTCCAGTGGTATTGTACCATTTATTTATGTATATGGTACAAATTACTATTTAATATTGTGTATCATTTAAATAAAAAAAGAGAGAACCCGATCTTTAATTTTTTTTTTGTAATATAATGTTGTTTTAAGAAAAACGTACAGTGAAAGTTTAATTTTTCTTTTTTTATATATATAAGTTAACTAAAATAAATTCAATGTTGGAAAGTGCATACTGAATAATTGATTCAAATAGTGAAAGGAAATTTCAAAGATAAAAGATTGCTATCAGAAACGACTTTCTTATAGTAATTAAAAATGGCAGAAATTCATAATGAGGAAAGAGACTTTGTAATAAAAAAAATGAGAAATAATGTAGAAGTTTATAAAATAGAACAAAAGGTAAAAAGGAATATGCACATAACTTCGAAAAAGAATCTGGGGATATAAAAGGAGCCGACAGGTTTGAAAAGTGTTTTTGGCTTGTTGTTACAGAGAGTGTTGTGCAATTTGAAGTGCCTCATATTTTTTTTATACAAAAAAAAATATTAATAAAATGTGTCCACTTAGATACGAACTGAAATCGCTCGCCATGAGTGAGTAGAACTCTATCATTTGCCGACACTTTCTCTCGAGAAAAGTCACCTAGATTGTCGTCTGACTCTACCTAAATTTGATCGGAGATTTGGAAGGAGTAAAACTAAAAAAACAACTACTGTGGACTACCCACTGACTGAATTGGATGTCAGAGGATCAATAACTACTTAAATATCAACTTACCGGTAAGTTAATGGCCATAACTTTTACGTAAAGCTTTATGAATAGAGATTTGTATGAAATATTATCCAATAATTTTTTGATCTAAAGATTTGCGAACTGTGAAGAATGAAACTGTTGCCACGGAAAACTAAGACACAAACTAGTTATTACTTCAATATTTGAATCAAATTATTAAATTCATATGCACAATACTTTCCAATATTATAATTTTTTTCTTAATTATAAATATTAAATGTTTGACGGGCTAGAATAAATCTTTATTATTAACATAACTTTCATTGTACGTGTATAAAATTAATAATATTATATTTAAGTTTTATATTTGGTTATGTAAATTCAAATTAGTATACAAATTACCTTTGCTAAGTAGATTTATTTTTCTTAATTAAGTCAAAGGGGAATATCTTCTCCTACTTAATGGGAATTTTAATCTTGATCGTATAATTATTACTTTACGAATTACAATATGTTTGACACAGACTCAGTGGGTCTAACAACTCTGGCATTCCCATGTAGAAATTAAAAACTGATTCAGCTCACAATTGTACTCCGTAATAATTCTAGGCCGAGCTGATCAGGAAAGATAGTTATGTTTTCAGGATAATAATGAAACGTTCTTCTTCTTTTTTTTTTTTTTTGAAATAAAAGAAATGAACATTTTTTTTTTTTTTTACATAACTTGATCAACTGGCACATTTATTATGTGTATAGAGGCCTAGAAATACAGAAAACGTTATAATATATATATATGAAAACAATAAGAAATATATAAAACCTAACTAAATGAAATATATATATAAAACACAATTATTTGTTTGGAACTGCTTTTAATATTTCAACCAGAAAACGGGTTTTCATCAAAAAATAGCACCAAAAACAACTATATAGACAAGTAATTATTTTGTTTATATGTATATTCTATTTTGGCATAATTATTTAATCTCACATTTGTAAAAGATATAATAATAAAATTTATTAATATTTTGCAGATCTAACTTAAACTAATTCCATAATTGCAAATGTTTTAATAATTCTAAGATTCTGATTTGATTTTAGATAGAAGACATATTATATTTACAATATATAGATTTGTTAAATTTGAAATACAGGCATACTTTATATACCTGCAGTTTAATTTTAATTATAGGGGATTTGAACACAAATTTTCAAGCTCCCTTCTGCTATCCATTCTATCTCATACCACTGATGCACATGCCCACACACGTGAAAAAGACAAATGTTCACCAATGTACATAATTCGTGCTGAAACTGAGCACTGATTATATATATTTATAAGAGATGATCTAAACCAACAGATGAATGCTGGTTCAGCACCAAATACACATATTGTTGATAATTTATCTTTTTTGCATGTACGTGGTCATGTGCATCGGTGGTATGAGATAGAATGAATAGCTGAAGGGAGCTTGAATGTCTGTGTTCAAATCCCCTATAGTTAAAATATGGATTTGTGAATTTCAAGCCTATTTTCATTAAATGACTATAAAAATGGTTTGATTAATAATTGATCTTTATGTAGACAAATGTAAAGTCAAAATAATGAAAATAAATAGTGCAAAAATTTTTCAGTAATATTAATTTTCCGATGTTACAGAAGAAGTGAAACATTATAAAATCATTCAGTAAAGTATTTTAAAAGAAATCAAGGTTTAAAAAAATTACGTTTTGTGGTTGTTATTTTTATTTATTTTTAATGAAATGATTTTTTTGTTTTGCTTTTATAGATTTATTTTTTTTAAATGTTAATATATTTCTCGAATAAAAATGGTAAAAAATCTGCGGAAATTATCAAGGAATATCACTGTTGTTGTTTTAACAAACGAATTTTCAATAACTTTATTGAAGGTGTTGTTTCCAGTCATTTGGAAATAATTATAGAAAGCAGTATGATTTCAGAAAATCAAGAAGCACTACAGACATGTTTTTTGTTGTCACATGAATAAAATAAAAGTATAAAGAGAAAAGGCTGTCTTGCATTGGTGGTCGAGAGGTCAGCGCGACTGCCTTGCACCACTTGCAGGCAGTTGCCCGGGTTGCGGGTTCGCGTCCCGGCTGATACTATGACACTTTAAAAAAAAAAAGAAAAGGCTGAATTGTTTACATTATTGAAAAAGTCATATGATAAAGTTTGCAATTAACTATTGTAATTATCTATCAATGTTTATATCGTATGCAGCTTTTACATGATGGCATGAAAAGAAATATTATTAGTGCTAGTGGATAATTTGAGGCATTTGAAATGAAAGTCGATATAAAATTATCTAACAATTTTTTTTTTCATTTTTATGAATAATCCTGGAAAGGTTTATAAAGTAGGTATTAAGATATGGTACGAATTGATGGAGATTTAAACTTAAACTGACCAAAAACAAAAACAAGAATTTCACCTTCTTTTGTTCTAAATTTACAGGATGCTGATGATTTTATTTCTTCACCAATAATAAGAAAGCTATTTGTTGCCCAATGAATTTTATAAAAATATTTAGCCCTGGATGTGATGTGACTGAGCCATAAACCATGCACCTTATACTTCAGAGTTTGCCACTATTATTGCACAAATCATGCAGGGCATTTTTGCATGTTCTGTGGCTCATTGTTAGAATGTTTTTCAATTCAAAAGATCTTCTACAAATTATTGTTAATGTTCTAAATACAAATACTTTTATTTCAAATTTAAGCTTCTTTATCAATAATGGCAAAAGAAGACTTGATAACTTTTAGCAGGAAGTTTATCAGCTAAAAATGTGGATCAATTTAAATATCTTGATAGCATTTTTAAATAGAAATATGGACATGAAAGTTGGAGTGCACAGTTTATAGGTGTGGCTGCTATATTTATTAATGTATAAAATAGAATATTTTACCATAATACATAACTACATCAATTAAATTAGATACATGATATATAGAACTATATGGAAGTAAGATAAAAAATTTCATTCATATCATAAAAGCACTGAATACACTTCATTTAAGAAATTTCTGTAATAATCTGTGTTAAATCTGCACTTACAACTGTGCCAATGTTATAACTGCAAGTCATACTGTGCGGTCAGCAAATAACGTTATACAATTCCCACACTGTTCTTTTCCAATGAGTGCTCTCCAACGAATCGGTCTGCAACGAAGCTCTCCAACGAATTGGTCTGCAATGAATGCTCTCCAACGAAGCTCTCCAACAAATTGGTCTGCAATCTCTCCACTGAATTGGTCTGCAACGAATGCTCTCCAACGAATTGGTCTGCCACGAAGCTCTCCAAACGAATTGGTCTGCAACGAAGCTCTCCAATGAATTGGTCTGCAACGAAGCTCTCCAACGAATGCTCTCAATATCTCCGCTGCAGTCTCTTTCAGCTACACCCATGAACTACATTTCCACTGGGCACTGATCATTAACCGCCAGCACTGATGCGAGATATCTCTACTTAAATACTGCTTACTCAGTACTGCTTGACTGCTCTCTATGTTACACTGCTAGATGTTACCCAGTCTTCTTATCTCTCTCTGACAACTGCAATGATCAATCAATGCACTGACCAATAAGGTAACGTCTCTTATCTAGAAACATTTGTAATTAGCAAATATTTCTAGGAATTGTCAATTGCCCTTACATCAATGCACTAATTAAATTTCTCAGCTATCAGAGCGTGATCTAAAAACAGCCTTACAAATAAATTCTAGTTTTTTCTGGAGTGCACAAACATGTCTGCCATTTTACAAAACACTACACACCTCCCTCCACTCCAGAAATACCCTTGTTGCTATTCCTACTTTCCTGTAATTTCAGTAAGAAATGTATGATTTAACTCTGCTGCCAAAACTTTTTCACCAGTAACCTTCAATGGTGACTGCGCAAGCATTTTATTTCCAAACTTTTCACTTCCGTTGTTAACATTACTAATTGGGATTGACATTTTCACCCGGTTTCTCCGTCTACGGCTAAACTTGTAGTTCAACATATTTGTTACTCCCAGGTTCCAAATGTGACTGTGCCAATGTTAAATCCGCACTTACAACTGTGCCAATGTTATAACTGCAAGTCATACTGTGTGGTCAGCAAATAACGTTTACAATTCCCACGCTGTTCTTTTCCAACGAGTGCTCTCCAACAAATCGGTCTGCAACAAAGCTCTCCAATAAATTGGTCTGCAATGAATGCTCTCCAATGAATTGGTCTGCAACAAAGCTCTCCAACGAATTGGTCTGCAATATCTCCACTGAATTGGTCTGCAACGAATGCTCTCCAACGAATTGGTTTGCCACGAAGCTCTCCAAACGAATTGGTCTGCAACGAAGCTCTACAATGAATTGGTCTGCAATGAAGCTCTCCAATGAATGCTCTCAATATCTCCGCTGCAGTCTCTTTCAGCTACACCCATGAACTACATTTCCACTGGGCGCTGATCATTAACCACCAGCACTGACACGAGATATTTCTCCTTAAATACTGTTTACTCAGTACTGCTTGACTGCTCTCTATGTTACACTGCTAGATATTACCCAGTCTTCTTATCGCTCTCTGACACCTGCGACGATCAATCAATGCACTGACCAATAAGGTAACGTCTCTTATTAGAAACATTTGTAATGAGCAAATATTTCTAGGAATTGTCGATCGCCATTACGTCAATGCACTAATTAAATTCCTCAGCTATCAGAGCGTGATCCTAAAACAGCCTTACGAATAAATTCTAGTTTTTTCTGGAGTGCACAAACATGTCTGCCATTTTACAAAACACTACAATCTGAAAACATGATAGCAAGATAAGATTAAACAGAAAATCTGATGCAAATTAAATTGGAATAATTTCATATTAATAAATACTATATATATATAGCTCACAAAATAAGCTCTTAACAAGCTTTGAGAATATCCCTAATCCCAGACCGGTTTCTGCTACTGCCAACATACCAGGATAAGCCCGGCACTTTCTCTAATGTATAACTATTAAATAGAAAATCTGAAATTTTCAGACATCCATATGTTTTCAAATCCAGCTATTTAACTTAAATAGCCATATGGGACTGAACTAAGTTCAGATACACCATATATTAATAGATTTAGCAATATAAAATTGCCAAAACAAAAAATAAAATTACAAAAAAAATCAAGTCAGATGTCACATGACTTATTTTAATAATCTTAAATGTTATACATAAAAAAAATACTGAATAAATAATAAATACTTATGTAAGAGATTGAGGCTTGGGACGATGATTGCTTGTTCAGAATGAAATATGCATTTTGGGAATCAAGTAATTTTTTTTCAAATGATATTGAATTTCTATTATTTTAAGAATATTTGTCATTTAGATATATGAAAAAACTGTAAAGTAACAGACTTTTTTAAAAAAATATCTCGTAGTAAACTTGAGTATGATTTTTATGCCAGAAGTATATTCTATATGCTTTGTAAAGATTACCTCTAAGACACTATAAAGGTATGTAATGTTGATTGTTTTCATTAAAAGGTTATAGTTGAAAACAGATTAGAATAAAGAGAGAAATTAGATTTGGAATTGAAATCTTTTAGAAAAAAAACTTTGCTTCAGAAGAACTTGAAAGTCAGTATCACATGGTGTCTAATAAACGAAGTAAAGGATTAGCATATGGTGCATGTGGACAATTTATATTTCATGGATTAGTTTATATAGTCATTTTGATACTCATCTTTAACATTTTATTCCTTTATTAAATTTAATAACTTAATTTATTGCTTTTGTGCTTTTAAAATATATGTACTTCAATAACTAAGGATATCCCCTAAATCAAAAATTGATTGTGAGTTGGGAGGGTGGAGAAGACTTCAGTTTAATATTGAGAATGACTAAGAAAATACCAAAGAAAGAAGTTAAGTTTATTAGCAAAGTTACAAATACAAAAAAAATGTTGGGAAGCTATAAATTACAAAGTGAACTTCTAATTAATAATAAATCTTGAAGTAAAAAACAAATTTACCTAGCACTAGTTACATTTGGACATCCATTAATTTGGCATAACAAAATTCTATATTTTATAATTCAAGTAATAGTGCATAATAAAAGAAAAAAAAATTTATTTAAAAAATAAATAACAATAATGTCATCGTAATTATTATCAATATCTAAATTAATACATTAAAATCAACAAATATATGTATGATCAACAATATGAGATATTGTCAAAACAAATCAAGGTATCATTAATCTCAATACCTAGCAACACAATAACTTTTACAATGATGGCTATAAACTAAGCATTGGGTGAAATGCCTGTTAAATATAAGCTTAACTCTCTTAATATTTTAGGTAATGACATAAAAACAACTACTCTTAAAACTTTATATATATAATATTTAAATATTAATTCATCATTATAGTCATATTTATAAAAATATAAACATTACCCATGCTTAAGAAAGTATTCACTACAAAAATAAAATCTTTATAAAATATGAAGCCATAGGAATTTATAACTGGAACTAACCAGTCATGTCAGGCTAAACATATCAATAATATCTCAGTTGCTAATATATACAGTATGAGTCAAATCCTATGCATGTGAAATAAATATTTGTTACTATTAAAACAATCATTATTTAAAATTATAAATATCATTAAAGAACACAGATTATATATTTCATAATCTGTATTAAAATGTTACATTTTTTAGATACAATAAACCATCATTTATTACATTAGTATCATTTTTTAACATAATTAAAGCATTTTGAAAATATTACTCACATATAGCTTTGATAATTATGCATATAGTGATTGATCCAATATTTAAGAATTGCCAATTTATAAATAATATCAGCATAATATTTATGAGAAAAACAATTTATTATAAATAAAAAATATTTAATAAAGATTTATAAATTGTTTTGTAATTTTAAATTGTTTACCAGTAGAAAATGTTAATGCTATCCAAATTTAAAATAAAACAGATGATCCTTCTTTCATAATGGCACTTTATTTGAAATATAGAAGATAGATCTAAATGAAGAAGTAGAAAAAAATCATGATTTTTCAGCAGTTCATGATTATGAAGCAATTCTATTTATGATAAATGAAGAAGTAGATTTTAACCACTTGAGTCTTGATTCCCAAATTCTTGGGATAAAAACTGCTTTTTACAAGTTCATTTTGAGAGTTTAAAATCCTCTGTTTTTCTTTTTAAATTCAATAGCTGATGATTCTGTTCACATAAACAAAATAGTTTTCTTGATAAGAAATCATTCTTTGCTATTTGCCAATAGAACAATAAATAATGCTTGTCTATTTAAAAGTACATTTAAAAGAAATAATTGTCATTTCTTTAAAATTAATATTTTTAAATTAAACATTTGAATTTCTTTTTAAATTATCATTTAACAAAATCAATTTTTATTTATAAAAAGAGCATATAATGTCTTTCAAATAATAATAACAACAACTCGATATTTTAAAATATTAATGATGTCACACTTCTAAATTAATAAAATTTGTTTCTATACATTAATGAAATATATTCCAAAGGAATATATTATTTCGATATACTATAGGAAATTTAAATATAAGCTCTTATGCATAAATGTAAAAAAATAGAATGTTGAATAGGAAAATATGCACATGAATAATAAAAAAGTTATATTTGATCTTTAGTTGTAGTAGTAAAAATTCCATATCAGAAATTAAAGGATGCTTGATAATAATTTATGCACTTTTTCAAAACTGGAGAACTGCTTTAACTAATCTGGCATAATATTTTATGGTTACAAATATTAATTATTATGGCACTTCTATAAATATATAATCATAGGAATGATTAATTTTCTTTACACTATTTATATCAATGCACCATAACCCTTTAATGTAAGATTTTGCAGGGCTTACAATAGAAAGCAATGCATTGATATAAACAGCATACTTGTAAAGTTTATCATTCCCATGATAATATATATTCATAAGAGTAAAATGGCTTAAAATTGATTTCTGCATAGCAAAAGTTCTTCAAAAAAGGAAACATGAAAGTAAAGATGTTATCCTCCAGATTAATTGATTTAATTGCTGGTTAGTGAAAGTTTCATCACATTAATTAAATTACTAATTAGTATCATATGGCTTACTACTTTCAAGAAAATATCGCTAAGCTTGCTTTCATATCCTCAGCTATTTGAAAAAATGTCATGTTTCAATTAGTTTTGAACTATAGACAAATGCATTGATATCTTAACCACTGCACAATGAAAACTCTTTTCATTGTATATCTTTATAAATGTTTGTAATTTTTTCTACATTGTTTTGCATTTTATATTATAGGGGAGTACAACAGCTGAAAAAGAATGGAATAAGCATTATGGAGAAATTTTTAGGTATATATATATATTTCCTTATATATTTTAGATGTACAATTTATTTCAATCAACATATATAAATAACGTGCTAAGTTGTTCAATTTGTCTCGCAGTGTTAACATCCAATATATGCATGTATGTATATAAGTGTGTGTGCATATATAAGTATGTTTATATAAATATATTAGACCATTAATAAAGGTGGGATTTTACTTTTATTGTTAAAAGGATGTTGCCTTGATAACAGTTTGAAATTATTGATTGTTATTGATATTGGGATTGTGGAGAGTGTTGATTGGCTTTTAATGATATATATACTAAGATCTTTGTCTATAGTATTAATTATAGATAGGAAAAATATTTAATTTTCTTTTTATTACTGAAATAATTTTAATTTATTAGTCATTACATATATACGAATAAGAGTTCATGATGTGTGATTTGAAAAGTGTACAATATTTGGGAGATCACTCAGATGTGTGGGAGTAAAATAACTCAGCTTAAAAGAAGCTGTAATTCATAACCTGACTTAGAAAATTAAATCGAATGGATGGTGAATAACATGCAATTACAACTGATAGAGAGCATTGCAAGTGGATAGACAACTCAATAATAATAAAGGTGGTATCAATGTTATTGTTCACAATCAGCATACAGAGAAGCGGTCACTTAAGATTCTCTTGAGTGGCTTTGTCACATCCGTACAAAAGGTGTATGCCTCCACAATAGCCAAGGTCATATCTCTGAGGAACAGTAGCATTAGTTGCATGTTGGGATGGTTCACCCATATGCTTTCCCATTCACTTATTTATTGGAGGTGCCTGGAGAAGATCCTGAGTAGGAAATGCATCTACTTTGAGAGGGATAACAAAGAGTGGGATTGGTCATTCCAAAGATCCCAAAATACATGACAAAGCAAGAAAATCATAAATAACAATTGCAGCAATATACCTATAACACCTAAAACATATGAATAGTTTGTGTCACTAATGACCACGGTAAATTAATAAACACCTGATTATTACATGATGCTCTCTTGTGTAATGGAATGCTTAAACACAAACCATCATGGCCACTTAACTAAGGATTAATAAAAGGCACATAAGAGATCAGAGTTTAAAACTAAAAGGGAATAAATTGCTCTCTCTCACACTTACAAAATATCTCACATTTCTACAAGCAATCATTGCACAGATAACTTATATTACTAACAAAATAAAATCATTAAATTCATTTCTGGAGAGATTTAATTAGATAAAATGAAAACAACTTTAATCATTAGATGAGGGTTAATTAGAGATAATGATTAAACATAAGCATTAAAACCTTCCAATCATTTAAAAAATAAAATATACAATAATTGGTATAAAACTGAGGAGTTTATAACAACAAACTTTTAAGGAAATTTACATCTCCATAATTTAATAGGAGAAAACTATTGGTGGTGTGGTTAAATTCAGATTGGATATCTTCTTGGCATATCAAAATCAATTAGAATAATAAAATAAGAGAAAATCAAATTAATTCTAAATTGTTGCATTAAAACATAAGAAAGTATATAGCTTTATAATAAATTGCACAGACATTATTAGAATTTATATACCAACTTTGAAAATTAAGTAAGGGAAAGAAAGGGATACACTATAGTTTAGAATCAGAATAATTTATTAATTAAGAATTCATTAGCTGATAGCAATATAGATGTTACCTTGGGCTTGAGGACACAATGTAGGTAATCACTGGATCATGATCATAAGCTGGCTTGGGTTTGAAACAGGCATTGGTAGAGATTCAAGAGTCACTTTTAGGCACACATATCACTGAGTATATCTAGATGTTCCTGACCATGGCATAGTGAGCTAGATAAGCTTCCCACAGGTATGGGGAGCAGACAATCTCCTTTACCCCACCATGATTTTGCTGTGCAATGAAAACTTGCATGAAGTATATGATATGATATCTGAATAGAGCAAAAGAACAAAAAGCCAATATATATATATATATAATTTAGCTATTTATACATAAATATTTAAAGAATGCTGGCCACCACCACAAACTCAAACATTTGGTTGAGATTCGAAGCTGACCTCCATTTCCATATATGGGAATGAAAAAGATCAGAACAATAGTAGTTAAACAAAATAATTAAAGAACCTCTGGCATCAATAACCTTTTGTATATCTTTTAGAATGACACAATGGCCCACAAAATTTTAAGACCGACCGATTGCATTGTTTCACTCTTAAATATCAGTTTACTTTTAGACAAACTATTAGTAATAAATTTTCAAGATATTATTCTTTGTTTCTTAAATGACACTTTTACACAAATTACTAGCAATAAATTTCCAAATGCTATTGTTCGTCTTTTAAATGACAATTTTATTTTTATACAAATTATTACTTGCAAAGTATAAAATTTACAAAATATATATAATATGCATTGGTTAAAAGTTATTGAAATAAAATTACAAAATTTTATAACTTTCAAATGTTAATTTCTACCATACACATGTACAAGTTGAATGGGCAGATGAACTAAATGTTTGTGTATCCATATATCTCTCTCTATATATATACTATTGCCCGTTAAAATTATATTTCATTTGGGTTCAAACCCATTCTAGTGCTGATATAATTGACACTAGGTGAAGCGCAAATCTGCAGAACAGATTTCCAGCTTCACTATCTGGAAAGTCTTTTATTTTTTATTCTTTTCTATATCATTAAGTGAAATATTAAATATTATATAAGGAGTTAATATCCTTATTTTTTTTCTAATGATTTGTTTACAAAGTTACTTTTACCAATAGCAGTTTTAAAACTAGTTGATAAAGAATGTAGATTAAATAATTGCATTAGGGTAGGAACCAATGAGCTATTTACTTTAACTTAGCACTTCATCTTCCATTCAAACCTTAGTATAAAGAATTTTTCCATCTCTTTAAGTAATTAAAAAAATGTTCACTTCCTATATATACAAAAATGATTATTTTATAGATAATTTATTTTGCTTTTTTACCTGCTTCAAAGAAGAATAGAAGAGAGAATGAGAAAAAAATCTATCTCATTTTAATATTTTTTTACTTGATTTATATATCAACACTTTAACTGTATCTTTATAAATCTTTGTGGGATCATCTTCACAATAAATTGAATGTATTTTATTTTTAACAAAAGGGGAGATTAACAAAATAAATATATCATACTTTTTGAAAATATAATAATGTAACTTTAGTCTAGCCAATATGACTGTTACAATATATGAATTTTATTTTAAATTACATGCATTATTTTAATGTTTAGAAGTATTTTTATATTTCTATATTTTATATGTAAAAATTCAAGATCATAGTCATTAATATGAGCTTCCTGTATATTATTTTTGATTTAAAGTGGAAACATAAATTAGAACCCTGATTATGATAACCAAAAATCATTGATAATCTATTTAAGAAAGCTGCTACTAGTTAAATTACTTATTCTATTTATCTTCAATTTTTTCTTTTTTAAAAGTTTTAATATATAAAATAAATAACCATCTTAAATTGCAAAATTAACTTTTACTAATTTTAAATCAAATAGGATTAATTTTCTCTATCAAGAATATTTATTCCCACATACAGTGTAGTATCTAATGTGTATAATGTTATGCTTAAATGATACAATTATTAGGTTTTGAAATTTCTTATGATTGATTATCCTTATTTTTGAATATATATATGTGTGTGTATGTGTAAATTGTAATTAAAATCTTGAAGAACTTTAAGTAAAAAACACTTTAAATTCAACAAGTTGGAAAGAATCTTTTGTCTTATTCAGTAAGCCTTACAAAAATCTTACTTTAAAAATATTCAATGTAAAAATTTAATATATACATAAAATTGAATATCATTGTTGATAGAAAATTTAATTTAGTTTTTAATCATTTAATATTGTTTCAAAATTAGTTTTGAAATATATATATATATATATCATTTATTCCCATATAAATATAAACATAATTTACAAAAATATTTTATCTATACTTTTAAATAAATTTAATGTACAATATATTAATATCTGAACTTTGTATAAATTGTTTTAAAAAATTGTCTCAAATTGATAGCAAAAATAAATTATAAACTTATCTTTTCATAACTATCTTGTATAATTTGGTAAATGAAAAAATTGTGAATGACTGATTCTGTCACATATTGTTATATTTGTCATTAGTATGAAATGAATTTTCTAGTTATTGCAGGTGTTTGCATAACTATACAGTGTTGTCAATATTAAAAAGTCCACATTAAAGAATTTCTGTACATTTAAAATAAAAGAATCATATTGCCTAAAACATTATTTAATATTCAATCAGGTATAGATGATTAATCTTTATATGACATTTGACACAATTTATAAGTTTTTTTTTCATGATAGTTCTACTACATGAATGATATCTCTCATACACTTTAAATTCAATGACTAGAACAAATAATATTAAGAGAATAACTAATATTATATTATAATCATAGTACTTGTTGCATAAATACCTCAATCTATCTTTAGAAAGAAAATTTAACATACATGAAATAATTAATATTTACAATTATAGTAGTTCAGGCAAAAAACTTAAAATAAACATATACACAGTAGATTAAATTTGTAAAACTGATTAAATATTTAGTAAAGATAATGATTTTACAGAAATGCTGTTTAATGGTATCATTAGCTCCTCAATTAAATAAATGAATTAAGTATAAATCCTTTGAATCAATCTTTGTCAAAAAAATTTCAGGATTAATTGGAATGCTAGGCCAGCTGCTTGGTGGCATTGTTTCTCTGCTAAAATCACAATTGTATCGATCTGGGCCCGACTATTTTTAATTAAGTTATTTTTACATTTTCTCCGACTTTTATTAAAATATATATATATATTTTGCCCAATTTGTCTGACTTTTATTTTATAATATTTTTACATTTTCTCTGCATTTTTTAAAAAATATTTTGACATTTTCTCCACTTTTTTAAAAAAGATTTGGACATTTGATACAACTTTTTTATTCATTTTTTGACATTTGATATGACCTTTTTTACCAATATTTTGACATTCTTGTAAATAATTTACAATACAAGATTTGATTCAAATATTTGTACATTTTCATTTTCAAAAATGGCAAAATTAAAAACATTGTGTAATACAAATCAAGCCAAAACATAAATCACCATATAGTCACCGCCATATTTGAAAAACTTTTTAAAAAAAAACCAAAGTTGAAAAAGTCAAAAGTTTGGATCTTACTTTAATCTTTTTTCGGGGAAGATGGGGAGAAATAGTTTGTCGTCACTGAGACAAAAGTTATTATTGTTTTTGTTTTTTTTTTAAAAAAAAAGGTTAATAAAAATTGGTTTTAAAAATAAAAGTTTTAGTACAGCAGCAGTATACAAATAAAGCTGAAACAAAAATCGCCGTATAGTCAAACAAAAAAAAAGTCACCATATTTTTTTAAAAGAAAAAAAAAACCAAAGTTTAAAAAGTCAACAGTTATAATCTTATTTTAATGTTCTTTTGGTGGGTGTGGGGGTTGACAAATAATTTGTCGTCACTGATCAAACAAAGTTAATAATTTCCAAAACTACGTGCAACCTCAGACATTTTATTTGTCTCGTAATTTTCGTGTATATTCGCATGAGTTCTGGGAAAAGGTGATTGGAAATAGATTTTGCAATTTTCCCACCTTCCAAAATTTGTAGGGAAGCACAGAAACAGTCTTACAATTATTAGTATCAAATAGTATGTCGGGTACGGGGTAAGATCTTTAATTAGAATGCATATTACAACAGTTATGGCCACTTGAATTCCCTCTACTCTCACATCATACGATAGTGATCTGTTAAGTTTTCATATTTGCATAGTATCGCAAAGCACATTAGCGGGGCCCATAATATTGGTGTCCAATGCCATATATACCTGCAGTGGCTAATATAAACAGTACTGTTCTATAGGTTTTAAGATTATCCGCAAAAGCACAAAAATATTGGGCCATGGAAACGGTATATTTCTGTGTTTTTAGCAGAGAATCAATGCCACCAGCCGTCTGGCCTAGCATACTGATTAGTATCAAATTTTCAAATGGGTAAAAGAATGTGAAAAAGAAAGAATTATAAATATAGTCGTGCTGTAATTTAAAATCTTTTTATTTATTTTATTTTGTAAATGTTGCGAGTTTATTGTATTAGGAAAAAACAATTGAGATCACAATAATTAATGGTTGTTGATTATCTCTTTTTTGTATGTGATGATTTAAAGTATTTATAATAAATCTTCAAACATTAAAGCTCATCAAAAGTAACTCTAAATGTAAGATGCTATGTTAAAAGAAGAAACCATATCAAACTACTACTAACAATTGTCATTATGGTTGGGCATATTACCCTGTAACCAAGATATTTCAAACATTTTTCTAAAACAGAATTTAATTTTTACATATATGTAAATATTTTATTATTGATTTTTTAAAAATATTATATAAGTGGAAAAGAAGGTCACAATTTTTTTTTAAATGGTTAAATGTATTATCTATAGCTTCTCATATGAGGCAAAAGAATATGATAAATTATCAATATAACTGGAGAAAGTTCTTTTTAGTTACTGCAGGTATTCCTGTGGCATTTTTCCAAATGTCATTAGGCTGATCTAATGATACACAACAAGTTGTATATAGATTAGTCCCAATAATAATAATCTAAGGTTAAAATAAGGTCCATAGAATCCCTGTTTACAGTTTAGATAGGAATAAATTATTTTTTTTATTCATCTCTAACAATCTGGCTAAAAAAAATTTTTTTTCTAATTATAAATACAAATTGAAAGTGGTAACATCTAAGATTTTCTCCAGCTGCAAATGTCTTATAATTGTATTACAATCAATTGATAAATAATAAATTTTAGCTATTTGAAAATAATATCTTCAAATTAGTTTTTCTATTCTAGAATTTATGAAGGCCGTACACCTGCCATTTATGTTTGGAATTTGGATTTACTAAAAGAAATCTTTATCAAAGATTTTAATAAATTTCCAAATCGAAGGGTAAGTCTGTTTTGAATAAATGTTTGTTGTTGTTGTTTTTTGCCTTTCTTAATGATGTAAAATATTTTTTCCATTTTAAGTATAATAGCTCAATTAAAATTGTATGGTATTGTTTCTCAAAGAAGAAATATATGTTAAATGGATGTTAACAGAGAACTACTACCAATGGTGTTGAAACAACACCATTAAATCATAATATCCTCTTATCTAAACTCTATCTAAATCTTTTTTTGCAAAAAAACAATTTATATACATATTTTTATATCATATAAATTTTTTGGGGAGAGTTCATTTTAGTAAATATGATATACTAATGATGAATATGTATTTTACTAAGTGGAAAGCTTATGTTTAACAGTGAAGAAATTTTAAAATATTCTTATACCAGTCTACTTTTCACAATCAGTAAACTATTATTTTATAAATTAGTTAACTTTTTTTTTCATTAATTCTATTGATTGGAGAAAAAAATTGAGACAATGGTTGACTCTCGAATACAGATTTATTTTTGTAAATCTAAGACAGTATGTAATTTGCTTATACTGAATGTTTCTTATATATGTAAATAGAGGAATTTGAATTCAGAATTTTTCAGTTTATTCTTCCTCCACTCTATCTCAAGCAACTGATATATATGATTGCACATATGTGTAAAAGATATATGATCTCCAATATATATCTTTTGTACAGAACCAGCATCATCGGTTAGGCCAGATCATAATCACCCATATATATATATAATCAGTGCTCGGTTTATATTAAGATAGCAGTTTCTTAAACTTTAATGGAGATGCTTCAATCTTCTCATCCTTCCAACTATTCAACCGTTGAGTGCTGGTTCTGAATAAAAAATGAATATTGGGCATCATGTATTTTTTTTTTTTCGCATTTGTGTGGTCATGTGTATCAATTGCTTGAGATAGAATGGAGAATTTATAGACAGAAAAATTCTGAATTCAAATTCCTCTATTTAAGTTTACTTTTGATAAACAAAAGTAACTTCATGTTTATTTTTCAGGAAATTAAGTTTGTTCGACCAGAACTTGAAAGCACTATTCTTAATTTAAAAGAAGATAGGTGGAAAGATGTTCGCACTATTTTGACTCCCGCATTTAGCTCAGGAAAATTAAAACAGGTGTTGTATGAATTTTTTTTATTTTATTTTAGTCAGCAAATTTACAGTTTGAAATATTATATAATATATTGAAAGAGATGAACTCTGATTAGCAGCTAGACATTCAAGACTTGAAGAAATCATTTTCCAATATATATATATATATGTGTGTGTAGATATATATGCAGTTAAAATATATTTAATATTTGAAATGCCCCATAGCTATATTACTCCAGCCACACACACCCTTTAAATAAAGAAAACTCGAATTTTAGCCCTACATTCCTTTTTAAAGTAGTGTTAAAATTCGAGTTTTCTTTATTTAAAGGGAGAATGTTGTTGGAATAATATAGCTATAGGGCACTAGTGGTAAGCATTGTTTCTATTTCTTACACATATATATATATGTTATATATAGCGTTCACAAATAAACTCTTAACAAGCTTTGCAGAGTATCCCAGACCGGTTTCTGCTACTGACTTCCTTAGTGAAGTGCTAGAATATTCAAGGAATCTAATGCTTGAATATTCTAGCACCTCCCTAAGGAAGTCAGTAGCAGAAACCGGTGTGAGGTTGGGATTATTCTGCAAAGCTTGTTAAGAGCTTATTTGTGAGCTTTATATATAATATTTGTAATACAAGCTTGTTAAATTAGGTCATGTAACATATGACTTGATTTCTTTGTAATATATATATATGAGGGTAGCTTAAAATTGCTTCCACACAAACCTTAGCCACCTGAAATATTGGATTGTTTTTTAATTAAGATATTAATATAAAGTAAATAATATGTTTTGCTAAAACCATCTTAAAAAATATAAATGTATAAATAGTTATGACATTGTACTAATTGTTTATTAAATAGTGGGAATGGTAGGTCATTTACCATAAAATCACACATATATATTAGTAATAAAATTAGTTCTAGTGTTTAATAAAAAATATATAAACATTGGAAAAGTTCATACAAATTTATATATATATTAACAATTGTATTGTGTTGAAGATTTTGTGTATCTATAATAAATGTAGACAATGACTTGAATGATGAAAAAACAGTCATAGCAATGGACAAAAGGTCAAGTATTGTACTAAGTAATCGAATATAAGAAGGGGATAATAATATTATTAATATTATTTTATTTTATTTTTTCAAATGAATCGATAATCACAATATTTATATAATGCAACAATAGGCACGCTCTGTGAATAAACAATTGAAATGACACCGGTATAAAAAGAAAAACAATTACTTTTTCTTCTTTAAAACTGTGCATCTGACATAGAAAGTCAACTTTGTTGAAACAGTTATTTTAATAACATTTTTCGACAAAATGGACATTTTTTGAATCAGCGTCTCTACAAATGCCAATTTTTTTATTTATTTGCCATTTAAAAAAAAATTAAGGAAGCAAACAGAAGATTTTCATATAAGCTGAATGATCAGATAAGTTTCAAATAACTTATAAATTTAAAAAAAAAAGTATTATGATTTTTTTTTAAAAACTAAAAAAGAAATTAGAACGGTTTTTTCAGTTAAAATTTTAATGACAGGAATATGTTATATAGCCAATATCGCAAATAATAAATAACTGTATTCTATATATATATATTTTAAATGTGAACCACATATATATAAACCTGTATATATATTACATTCATCATTTGGCTAGAATGATTGTTGTCAGGTGGAGCATTTGCCCACTATGGCCATGTGAAATTAATATCTCTGTCTACATTGAAGTGCCTGATAAGCTGGAAACATGCATAATGGAAATCTACATGATGAATGGAACAAAACCAGCCACTGCCAATATAAATATTATATGTACAGAATGTGCTATTCAGAATTAATAAAAAGTCATCCACATTTATAATGAGAAAAATGTATAAATTGTAAGAACTGTTATGTAAGAAGGACTCTGAAGAAGAATTGTGCCAGATCATTTCATTGATTCATGAAATGTTGTAAAGGTTATGATTTTTTCTTTTGTATAGATATGTCTTTTTTTTTTATTTTCTCTTATATTTCAGAAGTACCAGTGGTCTAAATTAACAGTTTGGAATAGTCCAACATAAAAAAATGTGAAGATAGCAGGGAGGGAAGGTTGAAAAGTCTTTTTTGTTTTTTTTTTCTTTTAATAAAATTTGACATTTTCGTTTGTGGGTATGAAATTGAGTGCTCAAACAATATTTAAATGGTTAAAAATCTTTCTCTTTTAAATTAACTAAAATAACCAATGCCACACCATGACATGACCATTTATATTATTTGTTATATGTTTTACTAATGGTATTCCTTAGATATTTTCAATACATAAATGACTAACACTTTGAGTTAATATTCTTTATTATTTACTTTGCTATCATATCACATATTGTTTTTTTATTATATTTCTTTTATGATATATATATATGCAAGGTGATTATTTTAGCTCAACTTAACTTCCACATCCAGAACTGCACACTGTATCTGGAGTTGTACTTCAATTTCTAATTAAGTTAGTTATCAATCTTGTTTTAGTCTAATAAAGTTTTCATTACTTTTGGATATATAGATGTCTAAATCATGTGTGTCTATCATGGGAAATAGGGTATAAGTAATTTTAAATTGCTTAAGTAACAATATGATAGATACTCATCATAGACCTTAAAGTTGAAAGTATAGGAGGAATATATCCAAATAACTCTCTTTCACATGTACATATTTTTTTAATTTCATTATTCACATTGATTGAAAATTTGTTCTATGTTTTTATATATTTTGTTTTTGTAAATAAATATTATGAAGTTTTGTTTAATTAACAAAGTCTCTCTAGTTTGTTGATCCAGCATTTACATTCAATCCTATAACCAACATTTTACACATGCACACACACACACTATTGTTTGATAAGCATGAGAGATAAATGGTAAATCTTATTTCTTACTAATAAATTGGATGATCTAATTCAGTTATTGATTATCAGTCTGTGTAGGTACATCCCTGTCAAGAGAGTCGAATGCGAATTCTTCCTGAGTTCGAAATCTGAGGCAAAGGATCCAAGAAAGAATGGTGAGATGTTAGATGAACTGACTTAAATTGCATGTAAATTTGATAGATATGTCTTAGGTTAGTTTATTGAATATGGATGTAATCATGAGTCATGTACTTCATTGTGTCATCTCCAGCATTCTCCATGAAGACCCTAGGTCCGACTGTAGTCAGATGTGACCTTCTCTTGTCACATCTTTGACTGGACCATTACATCTGGTACCCAACATTTTAGGCATGAACATATTATAGTTGCAAGGGAGGTTTAGCCATTGGACAGAAATTTAAAAAAAAAAAAGATTTTTTTTGTTGAATATTTTTAAGCTTGCCCCTTGTATAACAAGTTCAATTAACACCAAACCACTATTATACATATGTTTACAATAAATAAATAGCATACCTATATATTAGATAAGAACCCAAGATACCTAAAACTAAAAATTAGTAAAAAAAATTTTTTACATATAAGGAATGAATGCAGGATCAATAAACAGAGACTTGTCAAACAATTAAATCATGAATAAAATGGCACTAAAATAGAGGAGTCAGGCAGTGTAAAATTTCAGCTAAAATGTAGTCAGTCAAAATAGCAGAAATAACAACTGATATAGAGTTAAGGCTACACATGGTATGGTTAGGGAAAATGTGAAACCCTGCGACAATTATCCGTTGTAATATTTTTACAAGTAAAAGTTGTTTAAGGTATTCAATTCACGATATTAAGAAGTGGTAAAAAATTACTTGACATGGAAACAGAGTTTTGTCAGAAGGAAATTAGTGATATTGAAGTATG
The DNA here is from genome assembly GCA_028023455.1 of Epiperipatus broadwayi. Classification (NCBI taxonomy): domain Eukaryota; kingdom Metazoa; phylum Onychophora; class Udeonychophora; order Euonychophora; family Peripatidae; genus Epiperipatus; species Epiperipatus broadwayi. The sequence continues at coordinate 1,686,956 of JAQFVV010000080.1, read as the reverse complement.
TGAGAGTGAAGTTGGTGATGAGGGAGGGCCTTTATGTGGTCAGATGTCTGGGAGGCACTTGGGTGAAGCCAATGATTTTCAACAAGTGATTGATACAGATCAAATAATACCCCAAATCATGGAGCTGATGTGGCCCAGCTACCCAAAGTTGAAGTAGCTCAACCATGTGGTACTCAAGTAACACAAACCACAGAGAATACAAAGACTGGTGTGAATGCTTTAAACGATAGCAGCTAAAATGGAAAATATGAAGTTTGATACGAAGGCTGATAGCGATGATATGAAGGTTAAAATGGAAAATTTGAAGGCTGATAGGGATGATATGAAGGCTAAAATGTTAAATATGGAGACAAGCTTAAAGTTCAATATGAAGGGTATGAATGAAAGTGTGAACCAGTTGAAGGCTAATATTGTTACCAAAGAAGAAGTAAATAAATTAATATAGATAGCATAGAAATCAGGATGGGAGATATGGCAACCAAGACATGTTGTTAATATGAAATTTAAGATAGACATAGGGATAAAAGAGAGTGTGAATATTATGCAAACAGTCTTGAGAGAAGAAATTAAAGATGTAGAAATCAAATTATCATAAGAAATGAAACAACTATCTATAAGTCTGACAAATGTCCAGGAGAGTAATGTTGCACTAAAACAAGAAATAGGGGAAATGAGGAAAAAAGTAGACGAGAAAGATACACAATGTAGGCTACACTTGGAAGAATTTAAACATTCTGTCACCAGTCAACTAACCATCAAATATCAAGAGGTGTGCCAATGTCAGGAGTCCTTCAAGAAAGAGATCTGTGAGAGTCAAAGGAAACATGCAGATGAAATGCAGGAAGAAATGAAGAGTGATAGAAAGCAAGATATGAGGCAGAAATTGGACAGTAACCTCAGCAGGCTGCACAACCATGTAAACAGCAAGAAAGAAAAAACAAACCATGGTATGAATGAAGAAATTACACAGGAAGCCATACCCGAAGTCATTCTTGAATCCAATCCAGGCACTAAACATTCTTTTATTGCTGAAACTTCATTTGGCCCTGAATTTTCTATTGGTTGTACTATTCAGGTCTCCAAAGATGGAATAGAAAACCATTCTACCAATTTTAAGTTGAGAGGAGTGATCCCAAAAACATGTCAGAGTGATGCTGATTTTTGTATATTAACCCTGTCCATGAATAGTGTGGAACCAGAAAGGTTATGCAACCAAGTGATTCAAATTAATGTGAGCATTTGATGCTCAAGGTTTAAAGTTTAATAAGACCCAAGAATATAATGACCACATCTTGAGAAAACTTTTAGCTATTCAGGGGATTTTTACAGAAGAAAACTGTCTCATTGTGAAAGCTAATTGCAATAAAACAAATGAAATCTATAGATTTGATCATCTTGAGAGTATGTTATAATACATAAAATGTCTCCATAATCAAAAGGTTGCTCAAATCATAGAGCTATCAAGTGATAACAAATACAACCATATTGCATAGCAATAGCCAGAAAGGTTTCTTATTCTAAAAGCTATGCAACACATATGAAGGTCCATTTACATTCATTAGGCAAATGGATGATGATGCTTAAATTAAAAAAGGAAGACATGTAGCATGGGATGGACTTCGAAAGTTGGAAACTTGAAATGTGAAAATGTTTTTTTTTCTAAATGGTTGAATCCCAATATGGTTTTCCAAAAGGGAAAAAGTAAATCAATGTATATATGTAAAGAAACTGACAGTGACATGAATGTTCAAGACAATATTGAAAGCCATATAGAGCACAGAAGAATGTACTCACATGTGTACTAATACATAAAGGATAAGTCATTTCAACAATACAATAATGCTATGAATCACCAATACCATTTGTAAGAATATATATATATATATATACTGACAGCTGAACATCATGATATAAATGCAGAAGTAGCTAGGAAAAGACCCATGAATAGCTACTTAATAAAGCAAAACTGAGAAGCCAAAATGGGATGGAAAATCTATATAAATTTCACCACCAAAACAAACCCTCAAGTAAACAAATAGGAAATTTTACAATCAATATAGGGACCATATATCATAGTAAAACAGGCAGGCCCTAATGTTTTGGGTTAAACATGAAAGGAGAGATCAGAAGCATGTATGATACCAGGTTAGTGAAACCATATCTTGATCAATATAATAGTATGAGATTATTAATTCCATTACAAAATAATGTAAATAGAGATAGCAGTAGAAATGATAAAGAAGTTTTAAAAAAAGGTGAGAGAACATCAACAAAATACATAGTATTTATGAGGGTATAATTCAGTAAATATGCTGGGATATCTTAGGACTGACCACATTTTTTTGAGCCAATCCATGCATGGCAATGGATACTCTGGTTCATGTAATCCTCAAAATCCAATAAGTCTCTAGAGAAGAGCAGGAGAGAGATTAGTGGACAAAGATGTGTATCATCTAGGATAGAGATACATAAATGGCCAGGCTCCAACCATAAAGTTAAAAAGGAAAAAAATATTTTTCTTTTTACCCTAAGCTAGATTCTCATTTGGGATGATATATAATTATTAAGACAGGGAATTCCAGAATAGGTATTTAAAATTGAGGGATTGAAGAGGAAATGTAGGAAAGTAAGTGTTGTGATCTTTCACTGATAAGAAGGGAATTAATATGCTCAAAAAAGGAATATACATTACGTTCATTAGGAGTTAAAATTTTGATCAATAAGTTAAATTTTAATCCTGTGTAGGGGAGGAGAATTGTAAGGGTAGTTGAAAATCATACCCACACAAACCATAGCCACCCGAAATATTGGATTGTTTTTTAATTCAAGATATTAATATAAAGTAAATAATATATTTTGCTAGAACACTCTTAAAAAATATAAATGTATAAATAGTTATGACAGTGTACTAATTGTATATTAAATAGTGGGAATGGTAGGTCATTTACCATAAAATCACACATATATATTAGTAATAAAATTAGTTCTAGTGTTTAATAAAAAATATATAAACATTGGAAAAGTTCATACAAATTTATATATATATTAACAATTGTATTGTGTTGAAGATTTTGTGTATCTATAATAAATATAGGCACTGACTTGAATGCTGAAAAAACAATCTTAGCAATGGACAAAAGGTTAAGTATTGTACTAAGTAATCGAATATAAGAAGGGGATAATAATATTATTAATATTATTATTTTTTTTTTTTTCAAATGAATCAATAATCACAATATTTATATAATGCAACAATAGGCACACTCTGCCAATAAACAATTGAAATGACACTGGATATAAAAAGAAAAACAATTACAACTTTTTCTTCTTTAAAACTACATCTGACATGGAAAGTCAACTTTGTTGAAGCAGTTATTTTAATAAATTTTTCTACAAAATGGACATTTTTTGAATCAGCATCTCTACAAATGCCAAGTTTTTTTATTTATTTGCCATTTAAAAAAAATTAAGGAAGTGAACAGAAGATTTTTATACAAGCTGAATGATCATATAAGTTTCAAATAACTTATAAATTAAAAAAAGTATTATGATTTTTTTTAAAAACTAAAAAAGAAATTAGAATGGTTTATTCAGTTAAAATTTTAATGACAGGAATATGTTATATAGCCAATATCGCAAATAATAAATAACTGTATTCTATATATATATATATATTTTAAATGTGAACTGCATATATATATAAACCTGTATATATTGCAAAATATGATATATTTTGGCTAGAACGATTGTCATCAGGTGGAACATTTGCCCACTATGGCCATGTGAAATTAATATCTATCTGTCTACATTGAAGTGCCTGATAAAATGGGTCCACACATGATGGAAATCTACATGAGGAATGGAACAGAATCAGCCACTGCCAATATAAATATTATATGTTCAGAATGTGCTATTCAGGAGCAATAAGGAATTATCAACATTTATAAGGAGAAAAGTGTGTAAATTGTAAGAACTATTATGCGAGAAAGACTGATGAATAATTGTGCCAGATCATTTCATCGATTCATGAAATGTAAATGTTATATTTTTTCTTTTGTATAGTTACGTCTTATTTTTTTACTTTTTTTTTATTATCTCTCTTATATTTTGGAAATACTAATGGTCTAGCTGTATTTTATATTGGACTATTTTCATCATCTAATATGTGTGTTGAATGTCTTTAAAAAAGTTTAATTTTAGTTAAATATTCCAAATGCATTCAACTATTAGTAATATCACAGCAAACAGGTTAGTATATGCACCAACTGTTAGTAATATCACAGCAAACAAATATTAATAATATCACAGCAACAGGTTAGTATATGCACTAACTGTTAGTAATATCACAGCCTCTGTCAGGATGGCTCAGTTGGTTAGAGCATTACCTTAAATTTCAATAATCAAAAATCTAAGGACCCAGGTTCGAATCCCATGCTAATACTGTCACTGGTCAGGCCAGCAACACCTGAAGAAGAGGCGTGAAAAATTCCTCTCGAAACGTTGTGCATATACTAATCTGTTTGCTGTGATATTACTAATAGTTAGTGCATATACTAACCTGTTTGCTGTGATATTATTAACATTTGTTTGCTGTGATATTACTAACAGTTGGTGCATATACTAACCTGTTTGCTGTGATATTACTAACAGTTGAATGCATTTGGAATATTTAACTAAAATTAACACACATATTAGATGTTGGAAATAGTCCAATATAAAAATACAGCTAGAACACCATCATCACAAACCTTCAGAAAAATACTAATGGTCTAATTTAACAGCTTGGAACAGCCCAACATAAGAAAATGTGAAGATAGCAGGGAGGGAAGGTTGAAAAGTCTTTTTTTTTTCTTTTAATAAAATTTTAGGTACTTAAATGACGCTTGACATTTTCGTTCGTGGCTATTATGAAATTGAGTACTCAAACTGTGTAATTAAATGGTAAGAGTCTCTCTCTTTTAAATTAACTAAAATAATCAATGCCACACCATGACATGATCATTTATATTATTTGTTATATGTTTTACTAATGGTATTCCTTATATATTTTCAATGCATAAATGACTAACCCTTTGAGTTAATATTCTTTACTATTTACGTTACTATCATATCACATATTGTGTCTTTATTATATTTCTTTTATGATATATATATATATGCAAGGTAATTATTTTAGATCAACCAACTTCCACACCCAGAACTGCATACTGTATCTGGAGTTGTACTTCAATTTCTAATTAAGTTAGTTATCAATCTTATTTTAGTCTAATAAAGTTTTCATTACTTTTGGATATATAGATGTCTAAATCATGTGTGTCTATCATGGGAAATAGGGTATAAGTAATTTTAAATTGCTTAAGTATCAATATGATAGATACTCATCATAGACCTTAAAGTTGAAAGTATAGGAGGAATATATCCAAATAACTCTCTTTCACATGTACATATTTTTTTAATTTCATTATTCACATTGATTGAAAATTTGTTCTATGTTTTTATATATTTTGTTTTTGTAAATAAATATTACGAAGTTTTGTTTAATTGACAAAATCTCTCTAGTTTGTTGATCCAGCATTTACATTCAATCCTATAACCAATATTTTACACATGCACACACACACATTATTGTTTGATGAGCATGAGAAATAAATGTTAAATCAATGTTATTCCTTACTAATAAATAGGATGAGCTAATTCAGTTATTGATTATCAGTCTGCACAGGTACATCCCTGTCAAGAGGGTTGAACGTGAATTCTTTCTGAGTTTGAAATCTGAGGCAATGGATCCAAGAAAGAATGGTGAGATGTTAGATGAACTGACTTAAATTGCATGTAAATTTGATAGATAACTCTTAGGCTAGTCTATTGAAGATAGATGTAATCATGAGTCATGTACTTCATTGTGTCGTCTCCAGCATCCTACATGAAGATCATAGGTCTGACTGTAATAAGATGCGGCTTCTCTTGTCACACCATTGACCGAACCATTACAACATATATATTGTACATGAGGAAAACTCAATTCTATAATAATTTATGTATGTATAAGGAATGACATAATAGCGTTTTTATGTTGACTAACCTTTAAAACAAATAAAAAATTGAAAAATTAATTTATAATTAAATCTAATCATTGTTAATTTCTTTAATGTTCAGATTAACTTTATTATCTATCTGTCTATTAAATCATCCAAAACATTATAGATTACTATTTCTTAAGTAGTAATTACTTCAAGTATGTATAGTAAAACATATGTGGATACTTAAAATATGATTATTAATTAGTTCATCTGGTAAAGCAAACATATCAAAATATTTTTTAGATATGTGTGTATATATCATTCTAAGCTTATTATAAAAATAAATAATAAATCTAGTCAGATAATAAATAAAATTAAATGTTTGTAATCAAAATATGTAAAATGTACTCAGATATATTATAAATAAACATGCATGTTATGCAAGTATGTTAATTATGATCAAAGTTTATACAACTGTTTAGTTTTAAGTAAACCTTTTTTTTAAATATAGATTTGTTATTTTTAAAATAAAAATACCATTTTAAATATTTAAATAATTATTTAAAGACTAAATAAATAGGCAAGGTAATAGATAAAAAAATTATTCCAACAGTTCTTCATACAGAATCAGAAAAAGAGACTCTTTAGCAGGTTGAGCTTTTTTATTGTTAGCTCTGGTGACAATTTTTGTCAACATTTAAGATTTGATTTTAATATTAAAACTTTATTTTGTATTGAAAATTAATAAATTGGTTTTGACTTGTTAAATATATTAGTTTACAAATGAAATCTATTCTAGAAAATATTATTTGAAAGTTTGTAAATATTGAAAAAATAAACTGGATGCATAATGAGAACAAAGGACTTTTTCTCCAGTGGACAATCTGCAGAAAAGCAACCAATCTAGCAACTTCAAAAAATTAATGAAATCGTTGATGACTAAAATTTATTTTTAAAACTGGAATGAATAAATGTGAAGCTTTCAAAAATCCATCAAATTAGCTTTTACATTTTAAAACTGCATTTATAATTTTTAAAATACACCTGGGTCTTGTTTTACGCGATAGATAGGTTCCTCAGAAAACACGTGCAAATGAAATCACGCAAAAATAGACGTAACTTACCTTGAAAAAGGGGGGATACGGACTGTGATTTTTCAAAACTCACGTAAAAGCAAAGCACCAACGTAAAATTTACTTTAAAATTCGCACAAAAAAAAAAAAGGAAATAAAATATGACTAATAAAAAATTTCAAATTTTAAAAAAATTGATACAAGACAAACTTTTTTTAACTATAATATTTAATTTTATTCAAAATAATATATTTTTATGCATAATTTACAGTACAGTAATTTACATTTTTTATACACGTTTTAATTATTATATTTGCTGATAAACAGTTTCGTTTGCAAACTGGTAAAATATAGATTCTTCACAAGAGGAAATACAACTAGCGCCAATAATAATAATAATGGTTTTCTGTTGACAACGTAATTAGTAATTAATCTTTGAGATGATGATTTTATTAATTGTTTATGAACTTAGACTTATGATAATAAAAAGACATTTATTCACCACTGCTGGGAAAAATTTAATTAAAACTAATAACTAAAAATTAAATTCTTATTTTTGTCTTTAATTTTTTAATTTTCAATTCTGTTTAAAAATCAAATTTCATTTTACATCACATTAATTTCAAATCGCCGTAAGTAATTTTTAAATTGTTAATTACAATTAAAAATCAGATTTTAATTTTTAATTGTCAAATTTAATTGTGCCCACTGTTATTACTCACCTTTTAAAAATAAACTTGCAGACACTAAATGATTAATAATTGATTACATTCTTTTTTAACAAACAAAAACAGAATGTGATTTAAAATGCAAAATTAACACGCACAATGTTTGAACAAATTTACATTATAATCTTATAAAATTTAATGTGTGTATATATAAAATGTGGAAATCATGATTTTAATTTCATTATTGCATAAAATCTTACTATTATAAAGCACTGAAAATATTGAAATTACTAAGATGAAAGTCAAATTCCAATAATGTGCTATTACTTTCAATATGACGTAAGTGCACAAAATTTATTATTTAAAGTAATATTGCATTATCGGAGTTCGACTTCTGGTGAAACATGAATCGCGTAACTTCAAAATCATGTTAAGTAAGTCCACGTAAAAAAGAGACCCAGGTGTAATCCAAAAGCTCCTAGACTGTTCAAAAGGTATAATCCTATTACTAATCATGATTTTTTTTTGTTAGCATTGCAATCAAATTTATTCATTTCTGTTTTTAAAAATAAAGCATATATAAATAAAGTCAAGGTGTATTCTTGTGATTTTAAATAATTATTATGTAGAAATAATCATTAATTTTTAATAAACTAGGCAAAACATGAATCATTTTTCCATTTCAAAGATCTTTCAAAATAATTCTGCAACTGATATCAAACTCAAAGAATAAACTGGAACAATCTAGCACATGAAGGCTGGACTAAATTATTTTGACATTACTGATATTGGAAAGTACTAATTTCTTAAGCTGTTTTTTTAATTAATACATAATTTTTATGATAATTTCATTTTTTCATATCACATTGTAATGATCATATTTGTACATTTATGCAACAAAATCCAGAGTTTTGGCAAATTACACCAAGGCTGATCTAGATGAGGAGTTGAGACCTCAAATCAGATTGCACCTCAGCTGAATGACATATATGAGGCTACACTCAGAGTTTTTTAATTCACATGCTGGCAGTAGCAAAGGGTGGAGCAAGAGACTCAGGGAATATTAACTAAATTACTAATAACTTATTAAACACACACACCTATGGCTGGCTAGATAATGCATATATCCTTAACTAATACTATATTAAAGAAGATTTAGATAAGATTTGGTAATGAATTACAAAGAACACACAAAACATTTATGAGTTTTAGAATATTTAATTATAAATTGTAAGACAAACAATACAAATATAAGAAGTGCATTGGGATTTACACACACAGGTGTCTTATAGTGATGAAAGCAGGTTCTCATCTTTTGCGCACTTTAAAGAACTTTATTACAATTTAATGTTTAATACAGTTTTATTCTACAGTCTATTCATGCTTTAACTGTGGTATGCCATCCCTACAAGGTTTGCCAATAGTTAAATCATACAAGAATGATAACTAATATCTTATTATTACTTAATGAGCAATAAATGTGCTCTTTATGCAGATTGCATAATATAAGTTAGGTCTGAGATTCAGATCAATGCTGAACAAATAATATTATGGAGTGTGAACTGGCGATTTGTAAGCATAACTTCCAAGACTACATTGCTCCATAAAATAAGTAAGAAATGTGGTCCAAATGTGCAGTTACTTATGGGATTCAGTACCAAGGACTCGGTTCCCATGGACTGTATGACTCACTATCTTAACATAAGTGAATGTTTAGTTTGGATGATTGGAACAGCCTATAAAACAATCTGGACCCTCGTGTTCCAGTTCTAAAAGAGTGATCTGTCAACTAAGAATAATTGGGTGGGCCCTTAAAACCAAAGCCCATTTTAATACAAATATAATAGTAAGGCATATACTGCAGCTGTGTGCTTTATAAAAACACATTCGTAATGCTTTCTAAAATATAAACATTAAAATTTAATCAAGCGCTAAATCTATAGTTTCATTCTGCAAAACTAGTACTAAATCTATAGTTTCATTCTGCAAACTACTATATGCCTGTTCATAAATCAGCACACTTAAATCATGCTAAAAGGGAGTAACTAAAAGTAACCTAGTTTACCCAGTAATTCATATAGTTTATGAGAATAAACTAAAGGGGGAGTAAAGCATATTTGGGATTTAAAATTAACTAATTATTTATTATAGCCTTTAAAATATCATTCTCTCATACTTAACTAAACAGACTTTTAATAAACAAACCTAAATTAAACAATAAGCCAAAACAGTAGATTAACTAATATATATAAGAGTAGGTTTTCAGACCAGTTATTTATAAGGTGTGCTAATCAGCAACATAAATTAGCTACACGAGAGCATCTAATCAGCTCTCAAAAATTATTATTATCAATCTCAGCTCTAAATAGCATAACATAAATAGATAAATTAACAAATATATAAATATGAAATAGGCATGATGCAGATTAGAAAGATAATAAATAATGATAATAACTGATTACAGTTATTATCTTTAGAAAATTTATGAATTATTAATATTTATTGAGTAGGCAAGATTCTTACAATGATTATTATTAAAATAAAGTTACAAAATTTACTTTTAAAAGTTATTACAAATTATAAATTTTGAATGTTCAATATTTAACTAACTTTAGATTTAGGAATTAATTTAAAAGTTTAGTTTAATATTTTATAGAGCTCTGCAGGAAGAAATTTACCAATCTTCTAGCTGAGGTGTCTGATGCTGGCATTCTCCATTAGGTTGGCTTGTTATGTCTTCTTGGCAAGCTGTGGGTTTTGAATTCCATCTCCATTCTGGACCAATTCTCCCAAGAAGAGAGGGGCAGTGGTTGGTTTATCTCATGGTTTTCATTGTAGAAAAAGTTAATGAGTGCCCCCTGTTGACTAAATTTTGGATTTTTTTATTAACTTTTTATCAAACTCCCCCCCCTCACAAGCCATTAAAAGTTGTTTATGACTTTTAATTTTCAATTTTTAATAGCCTGCATAAATTTACTAAGAACAAAAGGATCTGGCTTGGCTATTGACAAGTGATGCTGGGTTAATGATTTTGCCTTCATCCTTTTGAACTTTGTTTTAAATCTTCAAAAATCTTTGGCTCTCAGTTTACCATTTAATTAGAGGTATTTCTGAGAAACTGATGACATTCATTCTCTCTTTTTTAAAAAGAGATTTAAGCTGTCAACATTCTAGCTTATATACAAGACAGACACCCATGAATTTAAGAATTATATGTGAATACCAATGATTCTGTAAATTAAATAACTTAAAAATAATTTAGGAAGAATTTAGAAAATCTGTAATGTTTACTAAATCTATGACATTACAGTACCCTTTGCATATATACATAGGTGTACTCCCACACATACAACAATGTTCACAACTTATTTTGATTTTATTAATTTTAAAATTATAAATGTGTATACATTATACGCATACAAACATTAATATGACTATTAGATATGCATGCAGATACAAATACACACATATACACATAACTATACACTCTTACATATTAAAACAAATTATTATAAGCTTATATACATGGACTCGGAGGGGTTTGAACTAGGGAAAAAGATACTACTATGGCACATAGGTGAAACAGGATAATAGTCAAAGAATACTGTTTCAACATGAATGGAAAAACTAGAAAAATAGCATTAAAGGTTAGGTAGAAAAGCAATTTATAATGGAAGGACCATCAATGCCACCTCCAAAACAAACACATAATGCAAATCTCAAAGTTAACAAATTTTTAATGGTTAGATTTGCCAGAGTACTGATATAGTCAGCAAACTATATTTCGTTTTTTATTTAGTTTTTGCTTTTAAACATTATGTGGAGCTTCTAAAGTCATACTGGGTAACTCATCCATAAATTGAAGATTCATAATATTTTTGACATTGATGCATATTTAAAGATATAAATAATGGGACGTAGATTTTTATATAAGGCAATGTAAAAACAAATACATCAAGAGTTGAACATAGATTTGTATTATTACCTTATTTATCTGTATTTAAATAAAATAATACTAGTTTTTTTGTAATAATTTTTCATAAAGTAATCTAAAATCATAAATAGTTTACAAAAACTGAACAGATTTTTTTTCTTTTCTGAATAATTGTAATATTTAATGTCTAGAATATTTATTTGATTATTATAAAAAATGAACAGGTATGATGTACTGTTCATCATTGAAAATGAAACATTTTCCTATAACATGAAATTGTTTTTCTAAAGTTTTTACAAAATAATATTAAAATAAAAATGTGTCTTTGTACTTATATGATAATAAAATATTGTTTATTAGAATGTCATTGAAAAATGACACTAGTTTCCCTTGACAAGTCATTAACTAAATGGTCAAACATGATCAAAAACATTTTGTCAATTTAGTGGCTGGAGCAAATATCCATGCACTCATGGGTTGAAACCAAATTCTGAAGAAGACATCTCATTCCTGAACTGTTAGAGTCTCATCAGAATCACATATGCTGTCTTGGAAATAAGACAATGATGAACTGCAACTTCTTACGAGCTTTTGGCTCTATTTATGACTAGTAATCAAAATAAAAAAAAAATTAATTTGACATTTTACCCTTTTTCATTATTATTTTTGGTTACTAAACCCAGTTCATTGTTTTATTATGCTGTGTATTAATTAAGCAATCTATTTTTTTTTTTGGATAAACAAAATATGTCATTTACAATGGATTTAATACCTACTCATCCTATATCTCTAGACTAGTTTCTAGTTTGTAACTTTAATCAGTAAGGAGCCTTGGATTTGAGAGCACTGCACCTAGATACTAGGATCTAATGCAACCCTACAGCAGTGTCTTTCACCTATTTAGTTAACTATAACCCAAGATGAAAACATCATATAGATCTGAACCCAGTTCAGCATCTATAGATTTTGGTGATTTTAGTTTTTCAAAAATGAGTCACCATTATCCTATGGGCAAGATAGGTTACAAAGCCAAAACATCACATGATCACCATTTCATATGCTTACACAAGCTGTTAATAAGAGTACCAAACTCTCCATACAGTAGCATCACCAAGTGTGATGAAAGCCACAAGCTAGAAACTAGTCTGGGGGTGTTGAATGAGTGGCCATTAAATAGGGGTTTTATTCACAAACCTTTCTGCATCCAAAGATTATGAAGGTTTGCACTTGGTGGCACTACTATATGAAGAGCTTGATATTCTTATTACAAGTGTATTTTCTAAAATTTGATATTTACAGTTGACTCTTTTTTTTTTCGTTCTGAAAGTCAAATAAGAAAATTAAAGCATTTGAAGAACAAATAAGAAAATAATTTTTTAAAAAATGTTATTTATAATTAATAAGATTTACCAAATATATATATAACTTACAATAAATTTGTATTTTAATATAATCTCTGTGTATGAAAATCCAATTTTTCCCAAATATATTCAATTTATTGATTAGTTATCTCAGTTGGGCTTTAGTAGAACCCCCGCCCCCGTAGTCTTTAATTAAAAGCAGAATCTAAAAGGAAAATTGAATGTATCATATTGATTATTTCAACATTCTTTCCAGTTGTTGAATGATGTGGTTTGAGGTATTTTTGGATTCTTGTTATAACCTCTAGCTAATAAGCAATTAATCTGATATAAAAATTGTCAGTTGTTTTGATTAATAAACTTTACGGGGTTTTTTCCCCCAATAACAGATAATCTTGATGGCTTCTCTAATTTTCATTTTTTGATGGCTAAATGTGACAAATGACTATTAGTAATCTTGGTATTAGAAAAAGTGCATATTGTGGCCAACTGAGCAACTCAGATAACACCATTTGGAAGCTATCAATTTTTTTCTTTATTAATTTAGAAAATATATATATTGTAAAAAAAGAAACTTTTATTCTTTTTTTTTTTTACAATATTGAATATATTACTATGTGCATAATTCATTATATCTTTTTTTTTCTATTGCAGATTTGCCAATAGTATAAATATATATACTCAAATATCTGTTATAGTTTGAATAATTTTGGTTGCATGACTTTTTAAATTATATCTGATGAAAGTTAATTAATAACAATTAAAAAGAATTATTATTCTAATTAAAATTAATTAAAAAGGGATTATTATTCAAATTAATATTATAGAAAATAAAGCAATGTTTGAATTATCAAACTGATCTTTTTTTTATTGCTACCTAATAACTACATTTTTTTTATTTAATACTACATTCAATTTTCCTTTTAGTTTCTGCTTTTAAACACTGATTGACGCTATTAAACCCATACTGGGAGAAATGATGTTACGTTTGTGGATGTGTGGGATTTTTTTATTGGGAAGAGGGAGTTATTTTGGAAAGATGGGTTGCACTTAGGGAAACGAGGAAGTGAAGTTTTAGGGAGTCTGATTTATAAAGAATGTAGTTCGGGAAACTTGTAAAGGGGGGTGGGATTTTAAATTGTAGTGTTATTAAAAAGATGAAGAATGGATGGGAGGTAAGCAATAAACAAAGGGCAATTGATTTAGATGTAGATGTGGAGAGGGAATGGGTCTGTAAAATTAATAGTAAGCAAGTTATTTATAAACATAATGGAGAAGAAATAATCAAAAAAATTTATAAAAGAGTAGTTAGGAATGAAAAAATTGGTTATTTGAATATGCAAGGTGGTAGGAGACCAGAAAAGTGGCAGGAATTAAACAAAGCAATTGAAAATGAAGGGCTTGAGGTATTAGCAGTAGTGGAAACACATCTAAGAGAAGATGAAGAACCTGTTTTGGAAGATTTGGTATGGCAGGGTATAAATAGAAAAGAGAAAGAAAAAAAGGGTGGTGGTATAGGTGTTATATCAAAAAAATATTTAAATACTGTTAAATGCCAAGAACATTTGTAGTTTGAAATAAGGTTGGGAAAACAAGAATGGATGGTGGCTATAGTTTATATAGCTACTGGAGATAATCAAACTATAATGGAATGGAACAATAGCATATATGCATGCCTAGTTAAGGATATACAGAGTTTTAAAGAAAAGGGGAAGAGAATAATGGTTATAGGAGATATGAATGGGCATATTGAAGAAATTGATGATTTAGACAATAAGAATGGACAGCTTTTGAAGGAATTTTGTCAGAGAGTAAATTTGAGCATTGGAAACTTATCAAAATTTATGATACCCATGGTCTAGGAATAATATATCCCACACAATAGATTATGTATTGGTAGAGAAAGAGGGAATGGATAAAGTATGGAAAATTAAGGTGTTTAATAATGAAGAGAGAGTATGTAATAGTGATCATAATTTCTTTATAATTGAAATTGTTAGTAATGTGATGGAAAATAGAAATAAAAGTAGAAACAATAATGAAAGATGTGGATGGAGAGTGAATGATAAGAATAAGTTAGAAGAGTATAGAATACAAGTTGAAGAAACCATGGAAGAGTTGGTTGAAAATGAGTGTGAGGACTGGTGTGATGAAATAGAAAAAGTGGCAAATAGGGTTTTAGGTGAGAATATTCAGAAGAATAAAAGTAATAGAAAAATGAGAGTTAGTAAAAGTGTAAAAGAGAGGAAAAAAGTATGCAGAGAAAGAAAGTGAATAAGATATTAATGCTAAATGGGGAAAGTACTTAGAAAAGAAGTTAGCTAAAATAGATATTTATATAGAGAGAATGAAACTAAATAGTAAATTATTGGATGATATTAATAAAAGTGGAAGAGATGGGAGTAAAAAATTTTCGAATTACATTAAAAGGAGGAATTTAGTGGAGAGAGAGATAGTACTACTGGATGAGGAGGGAATAGAGTGTATCTCTAGAGAAGAATTAGAGAGGATATAGAAAAGATGTTAGATGTGAAGGGCAGAGGGATAGAAAATATGAAAACATATAGTAATGGGAATATTAGTTTTACAGAAAAGGAACTGAATGAGGCATGGAAGAAATTGAAAAGTGGTAAGGCAAGAGGGTTAGATGGATGGGAAGCAGAGATGGTAATGAATTTAGGGCATAGGCAAAAGTAAAGTTACTATCATGTTTTAATAAGATGGCACAGAAGAGAGTTTTTCGGGTAGCTGGAGTAATACAACAGTAATATTATTATTTAAAGGAAAAGGTAAGGATAATAGAAAGTTAAATAATTATAGACCAATAGCGGTAACATCAGTTTTATATAAAGTTTTTTCATGTATAGTGGCTGGAAGAGTTGCAAAGTGGATGGAAGAAAATAATGTAGTGGGGGAAATGCAAGGAGGCTTTAGGTCAGTAGGCATATAGGAGATAGTTTATTTGTAGTTACACAATTTATAGATATGAGTAGAAATTCAGGTAGACAGTTATATATGAGTTTTATAGATATAGAGAAGGCATATGATAGAGTGAATAGAAGTAGATTATGGATAAGTTTAGCAAATCTGGGAATGGATGAAGCTTTAGTGGGTGTTATCAAGAAATTATATGAAAATAATTACTATACATATCAATTAGGGGATATAGAATCTGTTAAAGTTAAAAATGTGGTGGGACTGAGGCAAGGATGCCCTATGTCACCTATTTTGTTTGTGTTGTATTTGAGTGAAATGGAGAGAGCAATAGAAAGTCTTGGAAGAGGGATAGAGATACCATTAATAGGTGGCAAGAGAGTATATACATTGTCAGGTCTTTTTTTTGCGGATGATGTCTTTTTGTGTGCAGAAAGAAGAGAAGATATGGAAAATTATGCTGAGGACATGCGCAAGGGTGGGTAAAGATATGGGGATTAAATTTAGTGAAGAAAAATCAAATATAATGATGGTAAAAACTGGGGAAAGAGAAGACAAAGATTTTTTATTGGGGGATATTAAGTTAAGTGTGGTGAATAGATATAATTATTTGTGAATCATCTTGAGTAATAAGGAAAATTTCTTGGATGAATGGGAGAAAAAATTGATAAATGAAGCAAAGAAAAGAAAGGGATTGATAAAGAAATTAACAGTGTTTTCATATAATAAATATAATGTAGCTAGAATTGTATGGAAGGGAGTGGCAGTAGCAGGGTTAACATATGGCAATGATGCATTATGTGTTAGTAAAGGGGTATTAGATTGCTTAGAAAAAGTACAAAGGGAAGTATGAAGACATGCATTAGATGCTGAGGTGTGGACAGCAAAGGAGGCAATTCAAGGAGAAATGGGATGGTCAAGTTTTTATATGAGGGATGCAAAAAGCAAATTGAAAATGTTTGGTAGATTGCAGTTTATGGATAATAAAAGAATAGCCAAAATAGTATTTAATTGGGTTACAAGTAAAGGGCAGGCAACAAGATGGGTGAGAAAGGTAATGCAGTATGCAGAAGATTTGGATAAAGAATTTATGTCTTTATACTTGTACAAAAGGTGGGATGATTGTATTAGGAGGATTGTTGAGTGTTATAGTGGTAAGGAGTGGGATAGAAGAATAGATGCATTAATAAAGAATAGGGAGTTGGAGAGATGGAGAACTAGTATGGAGAGTAAAACGAGTTTAAATATATATAGAAGTAAACAGAACATTGGGTGTGAGTTAATTTATGATAGTAGTAAGGAAAGTAGTTTATTGTTTAAGGCTCGAACGGGATCTTTAGCAACAAGGGAATATACACGTAAATGGAAAAATATGGGTGATTTAGTCTGCAAGTTGTGTAAGGAAAGCATAGAAAATATTAGGCATCTGTTACTTCAATGTAAATGCTTGGAAGCAGAAAGGGTACAAATAATGAAGTTATGGAAGATTAAATATGAACAAAGTGATTATACAGAAAGTGAGTTATTTGTTTTTATGCTAGGTTTGGGAAAAGATAAGGGGGATTTAGATATGAAGGTCATGGAGTTGACAAAGATTATGTTGTGGAAATGGGATGGAGCAGATTATGGGAAAACTTAGGGTGGACATGGAAAAGGAAGGTAAAGTGGCTAACAGGTTTCTCTGAGCATAGCTGCTGAGAGATTCCTGACTCCGTTTAAGGAGAAGTCACAGTGCATCACATAACTAATCGTTAAACTGAACATTTTGGGGGGAAATTGAATTCTCATTAAAGGACATCAAAAATATAAATTAATCATCAATTATATATATATATTGGTAGATGTTCTTCTTAATTGTAAATTACATAGGTTTTTTTTTTTTTTGTAATTTTCTTGTTTGTCTTTCAAAATAGAGAAAAAATTAAAGATCAACTATAACATTAGTAAATGATTAAATCCATTTATATTTTTATTTTTCATCAAAAAAAATGTGTTACAATAAAACAATGAACTGGATTAGTAACCAAAACTAATTTTTAAAAACTAAGAAATAAAATGGCAAATTATTATTTCTTTGTTGTTATTTTAATCACAGGTGATAAATAGAGTAAAGATCCTGAAGAAAGATTAGAAAGAGTTCCTGTTTGCAACTGTTTTATTGCCAAGACAGCATTGTGATCCAGATAAAACTGTTTAGGGAGTTACGTTCAATCACAGATCGATAGAATGCTTTTGATGGTTACGACAGTAAAACGCTTCATTTTTCAATGGTACATGTAAATGTTCGCTAAAGTCAATATTTTACAATTGTACAAGTACAAACTTCATTTTACCAGAAAATGTTTTATTTTTCAGTTTTTGAAAATTATATATTTTATTTAAAAACAGATGCGTTGTAAAAGTACAAATCTATGTTCCACTGTTTATGTACCATTATGTATGTCTTTAAATATGCATTAAGGTCAAAAATACAATAAATATTCAATTTAGTAATCAATTATCTTACTATGGTTTCAGAAGCTCCATGCAATGTTTAAGAGCTAAACCTAAATGGAATATATTATGATGCCAATGATATCAATACTTATTTATTTATATTAAGTAAAATATCGGTGGGGAAGGGGGAAGTTTGAAACAAATTTAATATGATTTAATATAAACATTAATAATTCACATAGTAAAAGAAATAATCACGGCTTCTGCTTTAGTATTTAGAAGGAAATGGCATTAAATTTACCTTTTAATAAAATTATTTTTTATAGTAGTCTAGAAAAATCTTTTTAGCAATCTACCTGATTAAAATTGATAGCCACACACTTATGTATTGTATAGTTATTTATATTTTTAATTTTGTCTAAAACAATCTAACAAGTAGTTTATATAAAAATCTTTATTCTATTTGAAAATGTATGCTATTTTTGTGCAGAAGTGAATAACTAGAAAATGTATTTTTATAAACGAAAGTAAATTGATAAACCAAACTTTTATTTTGAAATTATGAGTTCTGTAATCATGAAAGATCATTCTTTCAGTTAAAAATTGTTTTCATGTCCTATTTATAAATGCTAGTGAATGAAAGACTGAAATTTGATATCACCATTTTCACCTATTATCAAATACAATATAGAATGAAGGACTTTCCAAGTTTAATCCAGTTTCTCCAATACATAGCTTCTTTTTCTGCAACACACTAGAATTTTTTATTTTATTTTAACCATCCAGTTCAATGTGGTCTCTTCCTAAGTCTTTTAAAATCTCCTGGGATTCAATTTAAAACTTGCACTATTTATTTATAATTACTTCTGCAAAAATGTGTTTTAACCTAGTTTCATTTAAATTTCACAATTTTTTCAGTGATATCAGTGATACTTGTTTGTTCCCTCATACACATATATTTTGTTTTCTTATCACTCCTTTAATACATCTATTCATACTTCATTAAAAGGTTTGAAGTCCTTAAGTTGTTCTGTAAGTATCCAAGTCTTAGATTCATAAATAAGAATTGGTAAATCACATATATTAAAACTTTCTGTTTCAAACACACAGTTGTATTTCCTTTTAATACTTATTTCTTCCAAATCCTTTCATTCAAGTTATATAATTAATTAATCTCAATATATAATCTATAAACTAATTTACTAACATCCAATCCTGTTTAGTTTAGCACAATCATAGAGTGGCAGACTAAACACTCAAAATTTTTGTATGATTCTAAGTTGAAAGAGGGAGGAGGAACCAACTGGTCATTTAAATTGATTTCCATAGCAATTAATCATACGATTATTTATTTATTAATACTATTCAAATTAATCAATTTAGACATATTTTTTAACTTGAACATGTAATACTAACAGCATAACTCAAGCTAAAAATTTTATCAACTATTATCATCATTGTCATTGTCAACCATTATCAGTTCACTGCAGGGTGAAGGTCTCTCCAAGCTCAATTCATCTTCTCCAATCTTTAACCTCTTTTCTCCACATTATCCTTGCACACTTTCTTATTTCATCCATTCATCTCACATGTGGTCTCTTTCTGAGTCTTTTACAATCTTTTGGAATCCACTTTTAGATTTCAATTGTCCATCTATTATAATCTCTTCTAGCAACATGTCCAGCCCAACTCCACTTAAGTCTTTTCATTCTTCAATGATGTCAGTAACACCTGTTTGTTCTCTTATCGACTATATCTCATATTAAATATTTTCTGACTAATAAAAATGTAAATAAGTAACTTTATGCATGATAGCAAATAAGTTTCATACTCTACTTATTTATTCCATATTAATACTTAAAACCAATACATTTAAATCAAATCCAGGAAGTATACTAGCAAGTGTTAAATTAAATAAATTATAAATATATTTAATTAACATTTTATAAATGTTGTAGCTATGTCAAACAAAAAAAGTCTTTATAACTGTGAAAAAGTATAAAATGAGTACTATTATTAATAAAAGCAAATGATCGTTTTAAATTACAAATATTGAGATCTTTCCAAGCCTCTATAAATATATAAGATTATTAAAAATAATTATTAATCTCAAGATTATCAATGGAAAAAATAAGATCTATATTAATAATAATGGCATAGCAAGCTTAAAAGATAATTAAAAGAAGCAATTGTGGTTAGAAAAAGTAACCCTAAATCCAATACTTATAAAAGTACGACATTCATTTTGTGAATGAGTGAAATTGAAACAATCTCTTTTTACACATTTTTTTTTTTTTTTTTTTGCTACTAAAAAATTAAAACTCTCGGAAAGCCTTTTGTCTGGAGATGAAAATAAAAACATGAATTATCTCCAGATGATGATAATATATTTTTTCATTACATGATGTTACAAACTGAAAAACTCATAAATGATTATAAAATATGAAAAAAAAAATGAGGAAAATTGACAAATTTTTAATTATTAAAGTAAGTGAACATAAAAATAATGTTCATGAAAGATGTACTGGAATTGTGCTGGGGTTAATTAAAACAAAAACAAAATCACAATGATAAGTAATGTGATATATTGTAAGCAGCAGGAGGAAATAAATGCTAGTGATATTATGTTAATAAAGGGTTGGTGTCACTTGAAAATGAAAAACAAACTTTAATACTTTAATTTTTTATAATATTCTATATAAATGCTATTAAAAACTAGCCCAAACATGAACACTTGAAAATGAAAGAAAAAGAATAATTTAAAATATTGAATTTTTACTTATATTTATGTATTTTACAGATAAAAATATATACTGAAAAATTGTTGATCAGCATTTAACAGACTACTATGAATAGTTATATATATATATATATATATATAACTATTCATAGTAGTATATTACATATATATGCTATTCCGATCTTATATATGTAATATACAAATCAATATATATATCAAAATACAGTACAATTTATATAAATTATATTCTTTTAGAAGTACTTTCGACTATACACTTTGTAGTCTTTATCAACTATATAACTATATGTTAATGAATCACCAGTCATCAAATGTTAAGATAACAGAATTGTGGGAAATCTGAATTGAACTATGGGTATTGTTAAGGGTTGTCTCGTTTTGATTATTCAACGTTATATAGTTGATAAAGACTACAAAGTGTATAGTCGAAAGTACTTCTAAAAGAATATAATTTATATAAATTGTACTGTATTTTGATATATATATTGATTTGTATATTACATATATTGTGAAACGAATACAGATATCAAACTTTATTTATTATATATATATATAATGGTTGCATACACAAATTAGGGTATGGTCTTATTATATTAAAAGTAATTTTATAAATTGAATCTGGCAAATGGGTTTTGGCTACATAATATGCAACCCTATAAAATATTCTATTTAAATATCATTAACTCTCTGACATTTACATAAAAGTAATGTTAGTTTATAATGCTAGATATAAATAGGTATATTATTATATGTAACTGCATGTGTATTTATATAATATTGAATTTTAAAAAAGTAAAGTTATCTAACAGAAATTATATTTAAAAATTTAATGATTATTTTAGTTTTTAACAAACTTATTATAATTAAGTAATTTTTAAACTTTTTTTAAATAATTAAATTATTTCTTGTAAATAATCAATATTTTTTTACTAGTGCAGTATTAAGCTGTAATTCTAAGGAGAAGGGAATCAATCCTCTACACATGTGTCATACTATAATATTCAATTACTAGTTAAATAGGCATAATCCTATATAATTGCATTTAGGTATGAAGATAAGATGGCCATTCTTTTCAAAGTTTTTATTTTGTGAATTGAATGGAGAGTTTTCTTGTATTTAACATCACTAATAGAATATTATAGTATGGTGCATGTGTGGACGGTTGATTCCTCTCTTTTTAGAATTTCAGCTTGACACTGCACTAGTAAAAAAATTTTGATTATGTATATTATGTTTAACAATTTCTAATATTGACACATAGTAAATTTCAATATTTTGCAAGTGCTAATATGATATAAAAAAGAAATGTAAGTAAAGTGAATAATGTAATATATTCACACTCTCATTCATTTTGGTATGAAAATAAGATGGCTGCTTTTACTTTTTCAAAGTCTTTATCCTTTATTTAACATTGCTAATAGAATATTATAGTACAGTGCAAATGTGGAGAATTGATTTCCTTTTTCTTAGAATTAAATTATTTCTTCATTATTAAATAAATAAAACGACAGCAATAAAAATATTTTTATTTGTATATTAAGTCATGTAAATAATAATATCAAGTAAATTTTAAAACTCCTGTGCTATATTATTTGCAGCTATATCACATAGAAAAATCAAATGCAGTACTCCTCAATCTTGATAATTGCTAGGTAGCAAGTGTTTGAGTGTTTCCTAATCTTTATTTTATTCTGAGCTAAACACAGTTAGATAGTCTAATTACTGATGATTAACTGGTATGGCTCTGGAATAGGTACATAGGGGGAAAATTCTAAACTTGTTTAAAAAATGTTCAAATTTATTTAGGCAGATTCAAATCCATGCTTTTAGCATGACAGGTTAATGTACTAACATTGTGCTATGAAGTTCTTCATATAAATAAGGAACCAGTGTTAATTATAATATCATGCAGAACAAAAACCTTTTCAGTGGAATTGTAAAAAATAATATATCCCACTAAGTAACTTTTTGTTGATAAAGATTGTTGTTTTTTTTATTTTGTTGTCTAAATTAAAAGAACTAGAAATCCATAATTAGATGACTATCAATGTTGAAAGTGGTCAAAAAATTCTAAATTTGCTTAAAAAATTTCAAGTTATACTTGGATTCAAACTTTCTAAATCATAGTATGGCAAACAGAATCGCTAACAACTACTTCATATATATATATATATGTGTGTGTGTGTGTTTATTTTTATCAGCAAAATTAATTAATGTAAGTTATTAATTATCCTTTACATATAAATTGTGATAAACAGAGCAGCCAAAAATTCAAAAAATATTAATCACAATGAACAATTTGCCAAGTGCTCTCAGTACAGTATACCAGAATCATGGCAACATGATAACCAGAGCATTCAAAAAATATTAATCACAACAAACAATTTGCCAAGTGCTTTCGGTACAGTATACTAGAATCACGATGACATTCTGGTATACTTTACCGAAAGCACTTGACAAATTGTTCGTTTTGATTAATATTTTTTGAATTTCTGGCTGCTCTGTTTATCATGATTTATACGTAAAGAATAATTTTCATTATCTGACAGAGTTTTTGTATTAGTTATTTATTTTTTAAGTTATTAAATATAATTTTAGATGACGTCTCTAATCACTTCTTGTTGTGAGGAATTGGTACAAAGCTTTCAAGAAAAAGCTCAGTCAAAGGAAATGTTAAATGCTAGCGAGTAAGAACAAACTATTAAGATTAAAATAAATCTTTAAAAATAATCTATAAAGGGCAAAAAATATATAGGTAAACAAATTTATTAACACATTAAATTAACAAGCTCTAAAATTAATAGTGAAATATTTATCTATGTACATTGCAATTAAATATTAAAATTTTAAAATTTAAGTTATTAATTTATAATTTTTTTGTAATTATAATTTTATTTAAATTAATATTCATTATTTAATCAATTAAATGTTATATCTATTTTTTTATAGATTTTTTGGAGCATTCACCCTTGACGCAATTGCGAGTACTGCATTTGGTGTCAATGTGAGCTCACAAAAAGATAAATTCAATCCATTTGTAGTTCACTGCAAAAAGTCATTCGTTTCCAGACTTCCTATAGGACTTATATTATCTTGTAAGAAATTATTTTATATAAGTTTTTTTTAAAATATTGTTTGCCATTATAGCTTTTTAAAAAATCAAATGGAAAAATTTAGGATACATAGTTGCAGCAATACTAGACATAGTATAAAAATAAAAATTTAATTTAATTATATCTTTTAAATAATTTAAAATGTTGTCTTGATAACTAATAAGATATAAAATTTAAAATATCTTATATATGCATTATAAATTTTCTATCCAATGAAATGTTGAGATAAATAGGCTCAGGAGGACTAAATACAAAATTAAGGAATGATTAGAACTTTGAATCATGTGGTGTTTGAGCAATGGAAGTGCCGGGTTAAACTTTAATTTTAAAATGTCTAGTTTTCAAATGCTTCACTCCATCCATTCAAGACAACAGGATACTAAGATCAAGTGATGCTATTTGATTATTATTGGTGATGATTCTGTCATTGTCGGTCACTTATTATTGGCCTAATTTGTTCTGATTTCTTAACAGCCAAGTTATAATCATTTTCAAATTTGTAAAAACTAGAGAAATAAAGCAAAAAAGTCCTGTTTTGTATTTTTTCCCCATCATAAAACATTTACAAATACTGATGGAAATTGTTGGTACTATGGTAAATATTATAAAGTTAGACAGCTTTCCATTATTAATTTACAGTATAGAAATACTTATTATCTATATCTTTGACATAATCTTAAACAAAAAGATCGTAACAGTGTATTATTATGAACTTGCAATTAGTGAGTATAGATTTGGAAAACCCAGAGATGCCATATCTACTATAATACTTTTCATTCAATCATTATACCTATCATCTTATTCTAAAGTCTGTAGTAAGTTTTATGCCTCTAATATTCATCCTTCATAGGAATATTTATCTTTTTATCTTTGTTTTTTTTAAAATATTTTTCTTTGTCATTTTTAATGTTTTATTATTATTAATATCAATATTGAGCAACAATGATATAGAAGTTATTACTTGCAATTTATAGCAGAATGTCATTTCAGACAATGCAGGTAAAAGCTGATCAAAAACTATTTTTGCATAATAATTGAAAGTTAGTAAACAGAATAATGCTATTGATATGATGACCAAAAGTTAATGTGAATTGACAATTGTAGGATATTACTATCAGTGATATCAGGTAATATTGTTTGATTATACATTATTGCTTAAATTGTTGGGTTAAAAATTTAGCATATGATTATAGTATAAAGAAATGCATATGTGAGTATGTATGTTTAATAATAACAGCTTAAATATCATATCCAATGTATGAATAAAATAGATTTTGAATTTAATGTTATTAGTCCAAGTATCATTGTAAAACATCTACTATAATTTCATCAACATTATAAGCATCAATAAATATCATAAACAAAGCTAAACCACCTGATGTTTGAAGTAAATATCTGAGGTTGGTATTATTTAATCAAACTATATAAGATGTTAATTTGCATTCATATTACATTGTGTTTATTTCAATAGTGTAATATTACCTGAATAGTCAATTAGTGTTAGAGTAATAAACTCTTGGTCTCGAGGTTTATGTTTTGTGGTTACAGCTATTTCAGTTCTGCTGCTCAAACTTCTGAATTTTTAAACAATAACCTTTGATTGTCTTATCTGATTTTGTGCAGAAGTAGAGAATGAAACTCTGATGCTCAAGATTCATGGTTCAAACTCCATTTTTGCCACTTTTTGAATGATTATGTATTCCTGAGCAATAAATTATTTGATTATTTATTTGATGTAATATTAAATACTTTAAAATAAAATAGGAATATTTTATGATTCCATTTTAAAACATTACCATAATTGTAACATCTCTGGCTTGAAATAAATAAAGCTAAATTTTATCACTATAATTTTTTTAGCGTTGATGTTTGTATAATCAAAACACATGTCTAGTAAAGACCTGGGACATGAATTTTAGCTTTATTTTCAATTATATAATGTTAAGGATATATCATCTTTATATATCTCAATTATTTCTAATTTTATGTCAAAAAATCATAAAACATTCCCATCTTATTTTGAAGTCTCCATGATCACAGTGTGTTTACATATGCATACTAATAGTTTTCATATTTTTAAATAAATTATATTAAATTGAACTCATATAATTATATGAAATCATAATCACTACATAGGAGACACCACACCTAATTTCCTCAATATTTACTGCCTCATTTAATTACTAGACAAAAAATAGGCAACAAATGAAAAATAAAATATTAAAATTTTTTAATTCTAAAAATGTAAATTATATCTTCATACATATCTTTTGATGGAAAGCAGCTAATTTTTTGTCTGCAGTAAAAGCATTCTCATAGAAACGCATGCACTCATTTTTCCATGGCAATCTAAATCACCTTCATTTGAAATAGTTTCAAAGCATAAAATAAATGGTCATAGTAATTCTTCTAACCTTAAAAAAATCATGAAATTTTTCCTTTAAATATTAAAATAAAAATTACTAATTTAATTATTTTAAAAATATATATTCTGATATCTACCATGTGTGTTAATAAAAAAAAGTTGTTCATTTCTGAAATAATGAAAAGTTATCTTAGAAAATAGTAAAGTAATCTTTTAAGAAAGTGTGTTTATATATACATATACCATTTCTTTTGTGTGTAAATAAATTATGAGTTTTTAATTTATTAATTTTATACTAATTTTTTAAAATAAATTTCGTTAATAACTTAATTTATTATGTACTATAATCTCCATGCAGTAATGCCACTCAAAGCAAGACAGAGTAATCAATGGATGCCAGAAGGCTTGTGCATAAAATCCCTATCTAGTGCCTACTCATCCAATATCTCCAAACTAGTTTCTGGCTTATGGTTTTCATCAGTGCGGAGCCTTGGATCTGAGAGCACTGCACCTAGATCTTAGGATCTAATGCAACCCTCCAGCAGCCACCTTTTATCTCTACATAACTACAAAACTATGAGAATAAAATTGAAAACACACAAATATTTTCAATCTAAGCTCAATAGCTTATATAGTCATATGGGTCTGAACTCAGTTCAGCACCCATAGATTTTGGTGTCTTTGATTCTTTTATAACCATAGCCACTACCTTCATCTAAGGCAGGATTGGTATTAAACCTTAAAACATCACATGATCACTATTTCCCATGCTTGCTCATAACTGTTGTTAAAATAGGCAAAACTTTCTCCATACAGTAGTGCCATTCAAAGCAAGGCAGAGTAATCAATGGATGCCAGAAGGCTTATGCATAAAATCCCTATGTAGTGCCTACTCATCCAATATCCCCAAACTAATTTCTGGCTTAGCTTAGATTGAAAATATTTGTGTTTTCACGTTTATTCTCATAGTTTTGTAGGTATGTAGAGATAAAAGGTGGCTGCTGGATGATTGCATTAAATCCTAAGATTTAGGTGCAGTGCTCTCAGATCCAAGACTCCTCACTGACGAAGGCCATAAGCCAGAAACTAGTTTGGGGATATTGGATGAGTAGGCATTAGATAGGGATTTTATGTACAAGCCTTCTAGCAGTCATTGATTATTCTGTCTTGCTTTTGAGTGGCACTACTGTATGGAGAAAGTTTTGCCTATTTATATTAAATTCTATTATGTACATGTGTATATTGTATTAAAAACATCTTTATTATATATATGTATGCATTGAAAGTTCTGTTCATGTAATTATTTTGCAATATAATACAATAAAAAATGGATATTGTATGCAAATCATTGTAAACAAAGTGTGAGATACTATTCACTAATTTATCACCAGGGTTTTGTATAGTTTTATTGAAGATACTCATTGATGCTAATCTCCTGACAAAACATGCAGTTTGTAAAGGATTTACATATTTCTTTTTGTGCTATTTTAATAACTATTAGCTTGATATATTTTTTAATTTGCACTTTATCATAATATGATAAATCTCATATACAATATTATGAATGCCCATCTTCATCAACACTCTTCCATTCTCCTACATGAATGCAATACTCTCCACTTATTGTTTTTCATCTATAAACTATTTTTGTAACTTTTTCCTATATCTTTCATAGTTTTATCTAACACATCCTTCCTAATTCTTTTACTTTTAGGACATATATGTAATCCAATTTATTTATTATTTTTTAATACATTCAATAAATATCTTTTTTTTTTTCAATTTCTCTACATTTCTGATTTTATTCTGTTGTTTTTTTTTTTCAAAAACTCACCTTATTTAAAATCTCCAACCTTTTCTATTCTTTTCAACATTTTTAAGTTGATTTTTTTAAAAATAAAAATACAGTCAATCAGACATTTTTTATTATTTCATTTCATGTCAAGGAAACAAACTATTGTATTATCCTTATTAAAGATAGTTTAGCATCTGTAAATTTTTGTTAAGCAATTTCTCAACTATTTGAAGTGTTAATATGCTTTGTATTTAATACCTTTCTGCCCAATGATCATCATTAACTTTAATACTTTAATTTTAATTGCAATTATATTCACTTATTTTATCAATCCTATTTTTCCATGATTTTTATATTTATGTATTACCTTCTGTAAATTAATACAATAATTTTTTATGCTAGCTCCATTCATAGCAAAATTACTTTCATTCAAAGCTAATTAAAATAAATATTAAACAAAACAAAAGATTTATTACAGTTCATTTAGAACCCTTCTTTTTAGTAAAAAATAGAAGAGTGGTCATATAATTTTACAAATGAAAATTGTTTTAATAAACTTATTTATAGCTTAAGTTCAATATATATAAAAAAAGAAATTGAAGTCAGTCTATCAAATGATTAAAAATATTAATTTCTTTATATATATATATATATTGTAAAATTACCATATCACTGTAAATTGACTATTATAAATTTTAAAATTATAAAAATTTTATGGGCTTTAATTTTTTTGGTTAAACAAATGTATTCATCATTTTCATTGATTGTAGGGCATAGAATATAGTCATTATCATGTTTAAATAGTCTCTCATATGAATGTTTATAAGAAATATAATCTTGTAAAGCATTTTAAATGGCTTTTAAAGTAGATTTTTTTTGTAAACTCCTATATTTGTATAAGGAAATATGTATGCTTTCATTGTTATTCTTATTAAGAAATAAAATTACCAATTGTATAAAACTAAAGAAGTGTTACATACTTAAAAACTAAGAATTCAAAAAGTAGAATTATAAATCCAACATTACATATTAATTAGGTGTAAAATAAACAGATTTTATATTTTATATATTGTGTGCATGTGTGTGGAAGCTTACATATTTAAATGTAGTAAAAATTAATTGATTTAGATTTTTATTTAGCAAAGAGTGATTTAGTTGCTAAAATATTTATTAGGTAATAAAATTATTTATTTAAAAATTAATTTAAATTTGTTTGAGGTAAATATCTGAGAGCTTTATAGGATGATTTATTTATTCTGAAAAAAAATATTTGTAAAAATTATTTTTTAAAACTTGGAATTAAAAGTTTTAATCACCTTGGTTTAAAAAAATCTTAATTCTAACCTTTTGAGCAGCAAAAACCACAACAACTTTTTTGAAAAACCCAAGAAATGCCAATGCATGATGAAGAATATTATGTCTTCCAGATATCATGTCATAACTGGTATAAAAAGTGAAGTTTAAAAAATCCAGACAGTTTTTACCAATTTTCATTGCATGTAGATTCAAAATTTTAAATAGCCACCAGCCATTCTGTTTTCATCTAGATGATGGACAATTGAATTTACCAATAGGCAGATGCCTTTTCTAAGCATCTGGATTCTTCTCATCATTCTAGGAGAATGATGGACAACAACAAATAAGAAGAAAACATCGATTAATTAATTAATTAATTCTTTATTTTAAGCAATCTCATTTATTATAGTCAAATGTTAGTAGAAAATAGAAAAATTAATTTGTGGAATCCTATCCCACTATTTCAACAAATTTTTGGATTTTTCTTCAATTGAAAGTAATGATAAGTAACTGATATATGTTTTAAAATAATTATTTCCTCACTTCAAGGAAGGCTGAATATAAGTTTTAATAGTAAATTTATCTCATCAATTATGAAAGGAAACTCTTTTTTTGATAAGTTTTCAACTCAAATAGGCCTCTTATAAATTTATTGCTAATAAAATAAATTTTAATTCAAAAGTAAAGAAAATTGTTTTATTATGAATAACAAACTATGTGCTTTATCAGAGATATGATAAGAATTATTGGCATCATGGATTAAAGATTGATAAATGAATAGATTCATTTTATATTTCAA
Source organism: Epiperipatus broadwayi (assembly GCA_028023455.1). Classification (NCBI taxonomy): domain Eukaryota; kingdom Metazoa; phylum Onychophora; class Udeonychophora; order Euonychophora; family Peripatidae; genus Epiperipatus; species Epiperipatus broadwayi. The sequence continues at coordinate 1,656,404 of JAQFVV010000080.1, read as the reverse complement.
ATTAATGGAGTATTAAATGCTAAATTTTTGAATAAAATTGTAGCATTGGTTCAAAGGAATTTTATTGATGTGTGTAACAAACTATAAATGTATATTCGATGCTTAAGGAATTATATTACAGATTATTCATACTAAATATTTAAATAACATTCCTGAACTGTGGATTACCAAAGTAAATATTGAATATAATACATGTTCCAAGTTATAAGCAATCTTAAGATCAGATTAATATATTAAATAAAGATTATCTTGGATTAACAATCACACTAAATGGAATTTATTATTTTTTATGCTATTTCCAGAAAGAATATTACAAAAGTGAAATGAATTGTGCAATAAACATAACAGATTATTTAATATACTTTCTTCTTTCTTAGTTTATTAATATTATATTTGTTTGTTAATGTAATAATTAATATTGTTAATGTAATAAAGTTTTCTCAGATACTACTATACTCAGATACAGGTAATATTTTTTATTTAATATTATTTTTAATGTTGACATTGAAAGAGATTAAATGGATTTATTTTAGATTTAGGTTGTACAAACTTAAGTAACTATCAAACTTAGATAAAACTGTTATAATTGCAAATATCAATAATGTTTTATAAGTTCTTAAATTTTTTACCTCAAAGTTAAATGAAGTTAATTATTCTTATGTAGATGTGTAAATCTGTAAGGAATATTTTATGTATCATTCTTAACAGTTAGCACTAATTTTTACTGTTATCTAGTGTGTAATAAGCAGCCTAATGAACTAGTTATATTTGTGTTAGCAGAATAGCACAGTTAACACTTAAGCCTGCAATTGAATCCAATAAAGGATCTTGAGGTAACATAAAAAAGCCCAAGGTGGTAAATATTATCTAGGCTTGCTAAACAGTAATTTGTATTTGTTTTCCTTAAAAGAGTGCAAACTTCTCCAATATTTAATAAATGAGGTTGATTATTAGTTGATTGGTTAATAAACAACTATTTAAGAATGACCATAAAATGTTTATCTTTTATGATTACAATAATCATTATCCTCCAGTATTTAAATTGAGGATTATTTTGACATAAACAATATTTCTATTTAATGTGTCTTCACAATACTGTCTGACAGCACACTAGATATATCTCAAGTTCAAATTAGATTGAAGAATTAAACAATAGTATTTATTAGATGTGTTATATAATTTTTTTTATTGTTATTATTGTTCTTCTGATTGATTTTATATTATGCAATAAAGTAATTGTTAATATTTTAATACATCTCTTTTGTCGTTAATTAAAGATACATCATCACTGCATTCTCACAATATTATAGGTCATATTTGGGATATAAACTTGCATGTAAAACTTATATAGATTGAATACATCATTATTATATTAATGTTATCTGAAACATACAAGTATTGGATAGGATATAGTACATAAAATCCATTTTACATTGTCTTATCCTAGAATGCATAAACACTCTTGATATTTGTGCATTTATTTTCTTATTTTATATAATCCTGAGACACATTATTAGTTAACTTTATATTTAAATTTTCTAGCCTTATTTTTAAAACATATATTAAGTTATTCTTAGTTGGAGTTTAGTTATGAATCATACATTTGTAAAAGTTTTATTGTTAAAATAGAATAAGATCAAGATTACAGATATTATATAACCCTGAGAAATTTATTTATTATTTTTTTAAATGCAAATAATTATTAAAGTCTAGAATAGTTTTAGTTTATGTAGAAATAGATAAAAAGTCATATGAACAATAATTGCAAGTCAAGTGATATATAGTAGATGCACTTCTTTTCTGTCTCAATTATATCTCAACCGCACTTTTTCCACATTACTGCCACCGAGATCACATTTTTATTAGGTTTGCATTTTGATGATGTAAGGCTAATAAAGTTTTTGAAACGTTAAAATTAATATGTTGGAATAAATTGTACAAAAGAGATTCCAAACAAAAATAAATATAATAATGTAATACTCTGTTGCTTACTCTATTTGCTTTACAACAGAAAACTTCCACATATGTGTATACATATTTCTTAACAATAGTCCTCATAATTCCACCTATTCACCATTTCATCTTTCTATATTTTTCCTAAATCAAATTGACTGTAAGATAAAAAGAAAAAACATATATAGTCCATTAAAATGCAAATATCATTAATATTATATTTATATCTTATATTAAAATAATTACTCTAACATTCTTTTCTTTAATAGAATCACAATTATTGAATAAAATCCACTGACTTCATCCCTGGGTCATAAATTATATTATGAGCAACATACACATGCGATTTTTTTCGCATGCGTTAGTGGAGCTGTAATTATACTATAATGTTTAATATGCCTGCTTAGCGCTTTCGAGATTTAGTATTCTAATCTCATACTCATAGGTTTACGAATGAAGATTGTTGTGATTTATAGTATAATTACAGCTTTACTAATGCATGCAAAAAAAATCGCATATGTGTAATTAAAATTTTTATTGGTGAAGAGAAAAACAATTTATTATGAGCATCAGTTGATTATTTCTAACTTTTTATTTCTTTTTTTTTTTATTTAACTTAAATGAAACATATTATCTATAATTTTAATCATATAATTTTTCCATTTTTTTTTTTAGTGTTTTTTCCATATTTCATACCTCTTATCAAGTTTATATTTACTATTGGACCATCACGAAGTACTTTACAATTTTTTAAAAATAATACTCAAAAAATATTAGATATGCGCAGAATAGGTAAACAAGTAAGTAGCACAAGTTTTAAAAAGTGTCGTAGTTATGGTAATATTTATAATGTGAAATATGTGTTTTAATTTATACATATATAAAAATAATGCAACCTCAAATTAAATGTAAGACAATGGATTTGCTGTCTTACATGTAGAGTATGCATACTGAATAACAGAAAGCATACTTCTGTAATATAATTTATTTTTGTAAACATTAAAAAATATTTATTATGTAATATACATTAGGTTATATATATATTCTAACCTCCCCCCGCGCGTCCTCACCCCAAAATATACTGTTTATTATGAATATTCCGGGTTCTAGCTCAGTTAACAAATAAATAAATGAAATATTCAGCATTGATTAAAATGATTACTAGCTCTAATTTCTAAAATACAAATACGGTTCAATTTTAAAATGAATTAACAAATATTTACTATTTTCATGAGACATGGAGTGACAATACGGGGAACGAGATAGACTACATTGAGCCATTATCCACACGATACTAACTCAATGGCATAAGAACACTATTCCCCCTTTTTACTATACCAAATAACTAACTCATAGTATTCTTACGACTTTCTGAGCTCTATTCACTACGATTAAAATAATAATCATATCTTAATCTTCTTTATAACAAGAATCTAGCTCAATTAAATAAAATGAAGTAAAATAAAATAAAATAAAATCTCAGGTTCATAAATTGTATTCTAACTGATTTAAAATTACGGTAGTAAAATATGAAAAGGGAATTTTATGTCATAATCTACTACACAGCAACTAACAATAATAAAAATAATAATAACAATAATAATATAATATAATCTTATTTCTTCCTAAATGAAATAAATAAATACGTACGTGGTAGTATTTTAATAATCTGACAACAGAATACGTGTGGCAACATTAGCATATAATTTAATGTAATATTGTGGCAACCGACTTATGACCAATAAATAATATAAAATTATGATCTTTTAATTTTAACATACCAATAAATTCTCAAAATTATTATAACACTTTTATGTTTACCTTTTGTGCAAAACCTATATGTCTGTTTCAATTATAAATGTATCGTGATTTCATGCATCCATGTGGAGAAATAACAACGCGGACACAAAACTTTAAAATAAATTTAAAACAAAGTTTATTAACAACATAAATAAATTAACAATATTTTTACACTATATACATTGGATATCCCTTACTCTCCTATCTCAACTTAGTTTATTAGTTTATAAAATGAAACCAAAATACTATTTATTTTTCCTAGTTAAATCTTATCTTTTTAACACTTAAGAAAATACAGTATTATTACTTGATTTATTATTATGGTTAGCTTATTACAAAATGCATTTCTTATATGCTTATCACAAACACTTTGCATCCCTAATATTATTAAAATTATATTTTTTACAAAATTTACATTCGTAGTAAAATTCTACAAAATAATCAAATTCCAGTTTTATATTGGTTGTATGGAATCTTACAAAGTCAAAACATTGTTCTACATTCGGTATTAGGTTTTTATTGTTCATTATCCGATGTTTATTAATCCTAATATTCTCATTCAAGCCTTACTTCGGATGATATAATTACAACTATTAATATACCATGCACAAGTATATGTTTATTATACCTTATTGAACTATTTTCTTAATAAATATGCAATACTTATTTTCTAAATATTATTTTAAAACATTCAAATTTTATTATCACTTTTTTAAAACAACTTGGTTTAGATTTCTTTTCAAAATCTTATATTCATTTCTGAATTAATTTTACAATGTATTATATGATTCTTTCTCTCTTTATGATATTTTGGACTTTCAATTTTAAAGTTACACAATTCTATACATTCCAGCAAATAAACTATTCTTACATAAACGATAACATATCTTCAGTTCTATTTTATTCATTATTTCTTTGAAAATATCTTTCTGACCGATGCAGATTCACGAAATAAGGATAGCGAAGATAGATGCATAGGATCAAAATACAACTAGAATATTACTCGTCATATATCTTGACAATCATGGCACAGTGAATTAAAAGACACTATAGAGGAGTGACCTTTACCTGTCTACCAACCTCTATTATAGGAACGATGCTAAAGCTATTTCTTCAGCTTTATTATAACATCAAAAAGTTTAAAAATATGCAAAAAAACACTGTCCAAACTATATGTGTTCAGTCATAGGGCTTAGTTAACTATACTGAAATCACACAAAACTAAATATGATCCAAATCCTTTATTTTTCCTATTTCTTAAAAAAAAACATCATCTTGGTTTCCTCTCCACTAGTACTTCCAAGTCACTATCCGATCTTATTTCTCAAGATTTTTCTATACTGTACATCGACAAATACATATCTGCATTTCTAACAATAATAAAATTCATTTATTTCAAAACTATTCCACTGTTCTATAAGAAAATCTTTTTACTACTTTCCTCGTATATTTAATCATATACAAACTATTTTAAAATATCTGAATACTTTATCACATGAAAGTTCAAAAGAATCACACAATTGTTCTGTTAAATTATATTATTAATATACTTTAAATAAATTATTGCATGCATATTCCGAATTACTCCTATCTCATTATATGTTAAAAATGTTGTATAAAATGTGTACATATAATTTAAACTTTCACACTTCATTCTTAATCAATAGATGATCTAAAAAAAATACATTATGCATTATAAATAAATATCAAAATTACCAAACGATCTTTATCTTCTCGATCGCGTTCCGTAGGCTTCACCATCCCATTGATCCTTGTAGATATAATACTCACATACATACACTTTATTTTTAAACAATATTTCTATAATTTTATCAAGCTATTATATTTAAATCTCAATATTACTAAATTTATGTTTATATGTTTTCCCTAATCTCACATAACATTTTATATTTTAAAATAAATTAGTAAAAAAATATTTAAACTATATTTACTGTACTTCTTCATCAAATTTTCTTGAAAACCGTTCATATTAAAGCTAAAAAAAAAATGTTTATTATTTCTTCTTCAGTCACTTAATGTTCTATTTTAAGGCAAAACAATTATTGCTCTGTTTAATAAATATTCATAGATGACAATCCTTGGTTTTTTATAATATTTAATACAATTATTAATTATGATATCAATTAATCCCGTAAAGAAAACGTCTACATATTCTCTTCTAATATTTTCTGCTAATATTTTCCCGCACGACTTTTATGATGCATCTTCTAGGTACTTTGATTTAAATATTCAGTAAATTTTTCTGTCTCCATGGATCCATTTTCATTAAGTAATTTAAATTTCCATTTTCTTAATCTCTATCTTTATTAAGCGCTTTTATAATGAACACTTTATAATATTTTAATTCTTCTTAGATAAAGTTTTTCTATTCTTTTTTTTTTTCATAAAACACAATAGCTCTTTCATATCATTATTCTATAACTTTTCCTTTCTTTTAAAGTTCTGGTAACTATATACTTTGTAATGTTTCCTTTAAAAAGATAAACATTCTTTCTTCATTATAACTTTTACATAATTTTTTTCTTTATAATAAACGCATCTTAATTTTTCCATAGAGAAGAATAAAAAAAAAAACTTCAGAGTAGCCTTATAAATTTGTGCGTCATAATTTTTCCTGATGGCAAATAACTTCTCTTTTAAGTTTTCCGTATAGCGTCCAAATTATATTCCTCTGAGTTACAATAATAAGTTTCTGGTTGAGCATAAATAAAGCTGTATCAAGGCACTTTACAAATATTTTTCCTTTATCATAACTTCTATATACTGTTTTCTGTAGTACTTCCATTTTTACTGTAAGGTTTTGGCTAAACTTGAATAAAATCACTGGCAAGAAAACTTTTAAAAATTAGCCCTTCATGTAAAGGCAGTCAAAATATTATATGTTAAAAAAAACTTTTAAAATAAATACAAAATTTTAAAATTATATCACTTTTCTAGCTTACGGTCTTATCCAGCTAAAAAATATGTTACTTCCTCCTTCACTTACACATTACTTTCTCCCGCTTCGTCTAATTCCTATTTTCCGTCTGCTAAATTACCTCCGTTGATTGGTTAATGACTTTTAGCGTGAACAAATTTACACATTTTAGTTTTATAATATATTAAGCCCTTTAAAATAAAGAATTTATGACATCATGTCTTAAATATTATTTAGAATAGTATTTTTAAATTCAATTATAGTTTTATCAAAATCATTTAAACTTTAAAATAATTATTAAAACAATATTTAATATTTCAACTTTTACTTTAAGGATCGATAGCAATTATATTTAGTTTCATAATTCACAAACTTTATTATTATTCTAACAAGCGTGTGTGTGAAGGTATATAATATACAGTCACATGATTACTAACTTTAACAGATGATTTTTTAATTTAAGTCTTGGTCTAAATTACCAAAACTGATATATTTTATAAAAATTTGGAAAATAATTTAAAAATGTAGAACCAAATATAATTCTCACCATCCTAAAGTTTATTTTTAAAATATATTAGATTAATTTTGACTATTAAATATAATTATAATATTACATATCGTTTTTATTTAATTTATTAGTTTTAAAATATTATACTCGAATTATTAATATACTTTTAACTATTTATAGCTGTGTTATTTTATATGGCCAGCTTTTACAACCATAAGCAAGGATATAATTAAGCTTTATTTAACTGTTCCTTTTAAAATAATCCATTACACTTTTATATACCAGGTATTTTCAGCCTTAAATTGTACTATAAAATCTAATTATCCTACTATTATTTATATATCATACAAACATATCTTAAAATTTAAAATTTTTTTAGTAATTGACCATTCTACCCTATTATGACCTATAGATAAGGGCACAATATATATATATAAAGTGGTCACCTACGAACAGCAGGCAATCAGGTTGGCAATTAGACAGTCATCCTGCACTGGCCAGTCAAACGGATGGAAACTTGATGACATTAGGATAGACAGTTCTCCGAGAGAAAGGTATTTCTTTTCTACTCACAGTTCATAGCACCGAACCTCAGTGGACTTCTTAAAATTTTTTTTAGATCCTGGAACGCTTCGAAACTAAACTGACCGAAAAACAGCCAAACTCCACTGAACCTTATTTCATCATCTATTGAAACCAAAAACTCAGCCATTTCATTTATCTTGTTGATCCGGCTTATGATCATCATTTCCTGCACCTTCATCGGCATGTTCTGTCGTATGGTATGGATAATATGTGATTCTGACCATGTGATATCCGGTAGAAATCTGAGTCTTGCAGCTTGCTTTAAAAAGAATTGCGCATACGTTTCTTGATGATTAGTTGGGAATTTTTCATTGGTTATAGTGCGCAAAATATACTCCTGTTTTTCTTCACTCCAAAAAATCTTGCATAGTACCCGGCAGTATTCTTCGAGATCTGTTGGTTTGTGTGTGTCGATGATTGCCACCAGTCTTTAGCAGTTGCCTCCAAATGCTGGCTAGCGATGGCCATTTGTTCCCTATTGCTCAGTGCATAGAGTGAAAACATCACCTTCAGACTTTCCATATGTTCCTGTGGACTCTCCTGTGATTCACCACGGAAGATCTGGATCTGCATAAATTGTGCAGTGATGGGTAGTTCCTGATGCCTCATTTTATTTACTTAGATTCGATATACTGATGACGAGGGCACCACTAGTCCGAAAATAGGAACTAGACATTTATTTTAAGGGTGGACAGGATATGCGAACCAAAATGCGCCGAACTAAACTCAGGGAGAAACAAGATATCTTAAATATTGTTTAGACAGATGAGAAATCAAAGCACAAAGACAAATTCAGCCAAATTAAGTTTAAACAAATTTTAAACTTTTATTTAAAAGCAAAACAACTTGTAAGAAAAGTTTACACGAAAATCAATAGGTTATCTCAGGCGTGTACTAGAATGACTAAACACATTGCTCTAGCAGACTTACCGACTCTCTAATAACGAGTTCTACAGGGAGGAAGCAATTTCATTCAGCAGAAGAGAAGTCACCTAAATGTTGGTTTTCCTATTCACAGGTATGAAAACAATCTGTTCTTGAAATAAATCAATGAAACCAGCGCCAGCGAGCTTTTCTAGACCCCAAAAACAAATGTGTCGGGATCCAAAATGTCATATGCTAGTAGAAGCTACACCTTAACAACTATGTTCAAAGCAAAGATGATTGATTTACCTCAAGAACCACAACAAATATGCTTCAGAATGAATGAAAAACAAACAAGTAAAACTGGTGACTCCCCAACCAAATGATTGACAAAACTAATCTAAGAATTAATGGTCTCAATAGGAGGCAAGTAAATCATTAGGAGACAAGTAAGCCATTAGAAAATCAGTTACATCTGCCCCAGCATTTAAAGAAATGAATTACCAATAATTGTAATAAAAAAATATATTTATGACGCAAGTTCTGAGTACACGCTCTGATAAGTTTTAAACTATACACGTAAATACTATCGGAGAGTGCACATGAGTACGAAAATATGAAAGCTATAAATGCTTTAGCAGCAAAAGTCTCACCTGTAATTTACAAAAGGAATAAATATTATCTTCCTGCTGGCCATTTATAAAATTACAAAGCAAAAACAATTATAGTTACCACTTTCAGAGAGATAAGAAACGAAGACTACAAAAATAAAGTCACCAGCCAAAAGATTTGGTGATTTGCAAAAGCACAAACACAGTATTTAAAATTAATTAGGGCTACAAAAATAATTACAGGTAAGCTTGCAAAATATACACAACTGCCAAAGCATTTAGTAAAAGAAGGCATAAAATAGAAAAACTCATACGTCACTCTCCAATAAACAACAACTGAAAGCAAACTTGGAATCTTAAAACTAAGATTCCAAGACACACAGCAAAGTACAACAAAAGAGAATAAAATATAGCTAACCAATATGAAGTTAAATATTAATTTAGATTACAGGTTTATTACATTGAGCGGAGATTTAACGAAAAGAAATTTACCCTGGAAAGAATAAAAGAAAATTTCATCTTACGACAAAACACAGTTCGCATGGAGTGCGCACGTTTATCTTTAGTCCATTTTCAGGTCCTTTGACAGCGGCAAGGTAGAGGCATTGTTTATTTTAGATGCTCATGGCATGACTGAAGGAGAGCCGGTAGGTGTGGATCCATCCTTTGTTTAAATTAGCAAGACATTCTAATGATGGCAAAACTCATAGCGGTAAATTTTGACATCTTGCACAGTAATGAAGTTTGTCGATAATGGTTTAAGTTTTTAGCAGGAATTAAATGTCCGAACTGCTATCCAAAATGGTGTGACTCTCAGCAGGCAATAATCCAAGTGTCTATTTCTATACTGAATCTCCTCTATATTCTATTGGCGGGCTATCCTTGCCTCGCTACATTTCCCGTGAAAAACTTTCACTAGTCTCTCATTCTATATCTCAGGCAGGGCAAATATTAATTTCCCGCTCAATCTAATTTAAGAATTCCATCCAGGGATTATTGAAACAAAAACAACAACACAATTAAACCTCCGCTTTTTTTTTTAGAATTAACTTTAAAAATGATTAAAATAAAAACAACAGGAATACATAATTAGCAAGCTTGCCTGTTTTTAATCAAATTGATTAAAACAGGTGGAGAAAGTAAACTATTTTATAATCAATTTTATAAACAAAGTAGTGAAAGTAAACTGTTTTAAAGTCAATTTTATAACCATGAAAATGATCAAAATAAATATAAATGCGTATGTGTTTTAAATAATAATAAAAAAATTTAACATTAGATAAGATTTAACACACCTTAAGTCTTTAATTTTGGCAGTAAAATCCTTGAAAATGGAGATGAATTTGGTTCAATTGCCTCAATACCTGATCAAAAAAAAAAACATTCCTGTAACTTCCTTTTTTTTTTCAACGTGTTAACCCCCCCCCCTTGCAAAATCCCAACTGGATATTTGTTATATGTGTTAACTGCAATCCATCACTTTATTACATCTATGATAATTTTTGCTACTTACCTATCATTATTGATCCTTTGTTCAGCAGGTCTAAGACTACGGGCATTATAGGACCCCTGAACTCCAGACTCATCTTCCAGAAGAAAGGCATTCTGATCATATTTTTTTTATAGTAAAAGGTCCATCATATATTGGAAAAAAATTTTTGTATTGATGCCTTGTTGGATTGCTCACATGAGGTTTTCTGACAAAAACCCAGTCACCAGTATCAAATTGGTAAGGATTCCGGTTTGCACACCTTAAGTGCAATTCAGCCCTGTGCTTTAATTTTATCCTAGCCTTTTCTTTGTCCCTCTCTTCATTAGGATTATCACAATCGATGGGTAATGGAGCTTTGATACTGACAAAAACCCAGTCACCAGTATTAAATTGGTAAGGATTCCGGTTTGCACACGTTAAGTGCAATTCAGCCCTGTGCTTTAATTTTATCCTAGCCTTTTTTTTGTCCCTCTCTCCATTAGGATTATCACAATTGATGGGTAATGGAGCTTTGATACTGACAAAAACCCAGTCACCAGTATCAAATTGGTAAGGATTCCGGTTTGCACACGTTAAGTGCAATTCAGCCCTGTGCTTTAATTTTATCCTAGCCTTTTTTTTGTCCCTCTCTCCATTAGGATTATCACAATCGATGGGTAATGGAGCTTTGATAAGTATAGGATAATTTTTTCCGAAATGCAGCCTAATGGGAGTAAACCCTGTGGACTCAAATAACTTCCAATTAATATAATTAATAACATTCTCAGTCTGTTTCATCCATTCTCTGTGGTTCTGGTTGACATACAACCGGAATAAATGGTTAAGCTCCCCCATAACTCGCTCACAGGGGTTAGCTCACTCACAGGGGTTAGATTGAGAGTTGCGTATGGATGTTAATAAATGTTTTATATCTTGTTGCTGGAGCCAATGCTTCCACTGGCGAGATTTAAAGGGTGTTCCATGATCTGAGAGTATACATTGAGGCTTGCCATTTCTAGGAATTTTCTGCTCTTGTAATACTTTGATAGTGCTTAAAGCATCAGCCTTTCTTAATGGATAAGCTGTCACATATTTTGAAAAGACATCATACATGACAACTAAGAACCGGTATCACCGATACGCTGGTAATGGACCATAAAAGTCAATAGCTAGTAACTAGTTAGGATTCTGAGCTAGAATGGGTTGCAAGATTCCCGTAAAATTTTTATTTACGGTTTCATTCGTGAACATGTGTGGCAACTTCTGAGAACTTTTAAAATATTTGAGTACATCCCTGGCCAATAAAATAATTCTCGGAGCACATACTCAACCTTATGCAGTCCAAAATGCTCATACAGACAATACACATATTCAATTAAACAATTCCTAATCTTTTTAGGTATGAGTGTTCTCCAGGAACCTTTTGCAGTAACCTTGTATTGAAGGACACCGTCCTCAATACGATAAGCTCCTTCTTGTTGTTCTAACTTGGATATGTCTATTAGTGAGGGATTCAGGGCTCCTTTCTTGTAGGCTACCATTGGAGTATAATCCAGATCGCTTGCCTGTATTTCTGGTAGTTTCCATAAATCCTGTTCCATGGAATCATCAATTACTGATGTAATTGCAGTGATACTTAAGTTATCTGAGTGTAAGTGATGCTGTGAAAGATCTACAGGGTGCCGACTTAAGACATCTGCCACAATGTTATCCTTGCCAGGGCAATAGACCACTCTATATTGAAATTTCTGCAAGGTCAAGCTCCACCGAATGAACCGATCATTTGTCAGGTAACTGTTATTCAGAAATTCTAAACATTTATGGTCAGTAATAACAATGATGTTTGAGCCCAGCAAGAATTGTTTGAACTTTCCGAAGGCCCATACAGTGGCCAGAGCCTCCTTTTCAGTAGTCGTATAATTATTTTCATTCAAAAAAAAAAAATAAAATCTTTTGTAATAAAAAAAAAAAAACATCACAATTTCCCCCCCCCCAACCAAATCCTGGTCTGAGAATAATTTTTTTTGTAAAGAAATTTAAAATTTTCCAACCCCCCTTATTTTTCCTGCCCCTTTTAGTGTACGGCTACAAAAATATAATATCTTGTGACATTTCTGCTCATCAATTTGGAATAAGACTACTCCCAATCCATGTCGGCTACTATCAGTTTGAATATAAAATGTTTGGGAAAAATCAGGGTAAGCCAGAACTACTTGTTTCAGAAAATTCTTCTTGATGAGCCGAAACTCCTGCTCCTGTTGTGAACCCCAAAACCACTTCTGGTCCTTTCTTAATAACTGGACTAAGGATATTGATTCTACAGCAAAATTTTCATAAAACCGGTGGTAAAAGTTGCAGAGACCTAAAAATGACCTCACCTGGTGTCTGTTAGCAGGTGTAGGGAAATGCTCAATTGCAACTAATTTATCCGGATGGGGTTTAATACCATCCTTCCCAATTACAAAGCCCAAAAATGCCATTTCATCCATGCCTAAGTAACTTTTCTGCAAGTTGATCGTGATATTTTTTTGACTGCATTCGGTCAAAAATATCTCCACATGTTCCAAGTGCTCTTCAGTATTTCTGGATGCAATAACCACATCATCCATGTACATTACTATAATATTTTTAACCTTCTCTGACAATATCTGATACAAACACCTTAACAACCCGGATCCACTGTTGATCAACCCGAACGGCATCCGTTTAAAGACATACGTATACCCTTCATACTGAAATCCCATATATTGGCGATCGGATGGATGAAGAGGTATCTGCCAATAACTCGAAGTCAAGTCAAACGTACTAGACAGTTTTCCCTTGAAATCTAGCCAGAATTTCAGTTATTGTAGGAGGAATGTCTCTTTCAGGAATAGTGATAGCACTTAAACGGTGAGCATCCAAACATATTCTAGCCGCCCCATCTTTCTTCTTTACTACCACCAAAGGGTTAATATAAGATGATGCTTGTTTACCAATAACACCCCATTTGATCATCTGTTGTATCTGACTATCCACCTTGGCTTTATATTGAAATGGAATGGGGTAAGATCGACTTTGAAAATGGTTTTCCTCTTTTACTTTGATCCGATGAACATACCCTTCAATAGCCCGAGGTCTATTAGAAAAAACCATATGGTACTGCGTTAACACCTGTGTTAAAATATGTTGCTCTGTCCCCTTTAGTATGGACTGTTCCACCTTATTCTTTATTTCAGTGGTGTCTAAGACTGACTGTATACAGTGTATTTGTAAGGACTGATACTTTTTAATCCCTCCAGGGGCATTATGCTTTCTCTACACTCAAATACGCATTGACCATATTCAAGCACACATTTATGCTGATGAAGAAAATCTGTTCCCACTATGATGACATCTTGTATCAACCCGGGCATTATCAAAAAGACTTGATCCACTTCCATGTTTCCCAGATGAAGCTGGATCCAAACCTGCTTTGTCTACATTTGCCTTTTCACCATTAGCCAATGTAACTTGCAGTCTCTTTAGAGGCAATGTATACAGGTGAGTTTGTTGTTTTAACTGTGAATAAAAATGACTGGAAATCAGGGACATCTGATTCCCTGAATCAATTAAAGCCTGTGCTGTGACGGATCCAATTTTTATAGGTATGATGGGACAAGTCTGGTTGGCTTCTACTAACATCGATTTATCTTTATCCCCACCACATTGGATACTGTTCCCCCATCTCCGTCGAGTATGTTTTCCTTCTCTATTCTATCCCTACTATAATCAATCTCTGTCAATAATGTTATTATTTCTTCTATACACATTTTATAATTAACCAACATGGCTTGTTGTATCGCCACTGGCCTATTGTTTCTTATTATTGAGATTATCAGGCTTTCTGGCAAAGACAATGCCGTCAATGACTTCAGTATGGTGGTTTGATTACAGAAAAACTGCATATAAATTCCTCCATCCCCTTTGGAATATGCTTGCTGCAAAACTCTTCTAAAGATGCAATATTGTTTCTCTTCACTCCAAAAACTGTGCATGATGGTGTATCTATACTCCCCAACTATTTATTTAACACTAAGTTTGCCAATGAATCTAAAAGAAAAACGCTATTTAACTATTTATTTGTCACAAGAAAAAGACTTCCCAATATTTATTTTGCTATTTTAAAATAAAAATTTAGCTATGAAAGCAAACGCTGTTTACTGTTTATTAATTATTTCATATGAAAGGACGAACAAACTATTTTTATTTCCCAATATTTATTTTGCTATTTTAAAATAAAAATTTAGCTACAAAAGCAAACGCTGTTTACTGTTTATTAATTATTTCATACAAAAAAAAAATGAACCCCTTTCTACCAAACTTGCTCCAACAATACCTGCAATGATTAGCAACAATCGAACCTCTGCCGACTAGATCTTGCCACTTACACCTGAAATCTTTCTCAACCGTCTAAACAAAATCTCACATGGGCTTGAAAACTCGAAGCTCCATGTAGATGCGCTAAAAATTAATATATATGTAACAGATGAATGATCTTAGATTCGCATATACTGACCACAAGGGCGCCACTGGTCCGGAAATAGGAACTAGACATTTATTTTCAGGGTGGACAGGATATGCGAACCAAAATGCGCCGAACTAAACTCAGGGAGAAACAAGATATCTTTAAATATTGTTTAGACAGTTGAGAAATCAAAGCACAAAGACAAACGTCAGCCAAATTAAGTTTAAACAAATTTTAAACTTTTATTTAAAAGCAAAACAACTTGTAAGAAAAGTTTACATGAAAATCAATAGGGTTATCTCAGGCGTGTACTAGAACGACTAAACACATTGCTCTAGCAGACTTACCGACTCTCTAATAACGAGTTCTACAGGGAGGAAGCAATTTCATTCAGCAGAAGAGAAGTCACCTAAATGTTGGTTTTCCTATTCACAGGTATGAAAACAATCCGTTCTTGAAATAAATCAACGAAACCAGTGCCAGCGAGCTTTTCTAGACCCCAAAAACAAATGTGTCGGGATCCAAAATGTCATATGCTAGTAGAAGCTGCACCTTAAAAACTACGTTCAAAGCAAAGATGATTGATTTACCTCAAGAACCACAACAAAAATGCTTCAGAATGAATGAAAAACAAACAAGTAAAACTGGCGACTCCCCAACCAAACGATTGGCAAAACTAATCTAAGAATTAATGGTCTCAATAGGAGACAAGTAAACCATTAGAAAATCAGTTACGTCTGCCCCAGCATTTAAAGAAATGAATTGCCAATAATTGTAATAAAAAAATATATTTATGACGCAAGTTCTGAGTACACGCTCTGATAAGTTTTAAACTATACACGTAAATACTATCGGAGAGTGCACATGAGTACGAAAATATGAAAGCTATAAATGCTTTAGCAGCGAAAGTCTCTCTCACCTGTAATTTACAAAAGGGATAAATATTATCTTCCTGCTGGCTATTTATAAAATTATAAAGCAAAAACAATTATAGTTACCACTTTCAGAGAGATAAGAAACGAAGACTACGAAAATAAAATCACCAGCCAAATGATTTGGTGAATTGCAAAAAGCTTGCAAAATATACGTGACTGCCAAAGCATTTAGTAAAAGAAGGCATAAAATAGAAAAACTCATACGTCACTCTCCAATAAACAACAACTGAAAGCAAACTTGGAATCTTAAAACTAAGATTCCAAGACACATGGCAAAGTACAACAAAAGAGAATAAAATATAGCTAACCAATATGAAGTTAAATATTAATTTAGATTACAGGTTTATTAGATTGAGCGGAGATTTAACGAAAAGAAATTTACCCTGGAAAGAATAAAAGAAAATTCATCTTACAACAAAACACAGTTCGCATGGAGTGCGCACGTTTATCTTTAGTCCATTTTCAGGTCCTTTGACAGTGGCAAGGTAGAGGCAGTGTTTATTTTAGAGGCTCATGGCATGACTGAAGGAGAGCCAGTAGGCGTGGGTTCGTCCTTTGTTTAAATTAGCAAGACATTCTAATGATGGCAAAACTCATAGCGGTAAATTTTGACATCTTGCACAGTAACGAAGTTTGTCGATAATGGTTTAAGTTTTTAGCAGGAATTAAATGTCCGAACTGCTATCCAAAACGATGTGACTCTCAGCAGGCAATAATCCAAGTGTCTATTTCTATACTGAATCTCCTCTATATTCTATTGGCGGGCTGTCCTTGCTTTGCTACATTTCCCATGAAAAACTTTCACTAGTCTCTCATTCTATATCTCAGGCAGGGCAAATATTAATTCCCACTCAATCTAATTTAAGAATTCCATCCAGGGATTATTGAAACCAAAACAACAACACAATTAAACCTCCGCTTTTTTTTTAGAATTAACTTTAAAAATGATTAAAATAAAAACAACAGGAATACATAATTAGCAAGCTTGCCTGTTTTTAATCAAATTGATTAAAACAGGCGAGAAAGTAAACTATTTTAAAATCAATTTTATAAACAAAGTAGTGAAAGTAAACTGTTTTAAAGTCAATTTTATAACCATGAAAATGATCAAATGTTTTTAATAATAATAAAAAATTTTAACATTAAATAAGATTTAACCAACCTTAAGTCTTTAATTTTGGCAGTAAAATCCTTGAAACGGAGATCAATCCAGTTCAATATATATATATATACACACACACATTACAAGCATAAAACTAAACTAGTCAATAAATAATTAAAATTACCCCAAATCCAAAATTCAACCAGACTAGCCAAGAAAAATAATTAAAACACAACCAAAGGTTTCACTGCTACAAGCAGACTTCTCATGTGTAAAGAACTACAAAAACTACACCATATATATAATATTAGACATTACCCACAAATCCATTTACTTCCTATCCACCCTTAATATTAAAAGAACTCTTAAATAAGTTAATTGCTTCAGAATAATAAATTTTCAATAATAAAGATTCTTTAATTCCTTTTTTGATTTCATTTCTCTCAAAGAAGACAATCTTAGCTTCATTAAAATTAATAGTGTGGCCTGTATCTTTTTTTCATGGACATACAAAGCAGAACTAAGATATTTAATTCTAACCCTGCTTTTAGGAATCTTTATTCTTTCATTTAAACTCAAACTACTCTGACCTATGTAAACCTTCTTACAAAAACAAGGGATAAAATACACTACACCAGGAATAATTCTCCTATAAACAATTTTTTTTTGTATTACTTATTAAATTATTCAAAGTAATACCCCTTTTCCAAGCAATTTTCTTATTTCCAAACAAATTTCTATTAATTTTATAGAAGACAATTTAAGTGGCAAAGAAATAAAATCATATTTTTCTATATCCTTTACATCCTTACAAATATTACTACTAAATAAAATACTTTTAACAAATTTATCAGAGTAGCCAACACTCAAATACTCTTTATAGAACTGATCTTTCTGAAACAAAGCTATATCACTAGAATTACATAATTTTTTATTCCTATAACAATATTTTTTAAAAACAGCTACTTTATAAGATACAGACTGATAGCTACCAAGCTTAATTAAAGAACTTAATTCTTTACTTTTAACAAAATGACTGCATACTAAACAATTAGTCTTTACATTTCTAATCACCAAAAGATCTAAAAATTTTAACTTAACAAAATCTACCCCCCCTCCTTCTAACACATATCTTATAGAAGGATGAGACAATTAAACTAATTTCAATTTTTTTCAATTTATTATTCTCAACTACAAACAGACAATCATCCACATATCTAACAAATAACTTTAGATATAAACAATTTTTTTAATAATAATTTTTTCCTCCAAATAATTAATATAAACTGAACACACTAAAGGAGAAATAATATAACCTATTAACCACCCTTCCTTAATTTTATAAAAATTACCTTTATAACTAAAATACATAGAATCTTCCAATAATAAAAGTAAATCTTTAATTACTTTCATTTTATTTTTTGAGAAAGAACCTTGCTTAACCAACACAGACATAAGAACATCAATACTGCTTAATCTATTAACAGACTGATACTTTTAAAATTATTAAACTTATCCAAAGCTTCAAAAGAAGAAGAAACTGCATAATGACTAAAATCAACAAATTGTTTTAAAAAAATAATTCAACAATCTAGAAATACCCTCTATAATATGACCTGCAAAATCAAAAATAAATCTTAAAGGAAAACCATCTTTATGAGTCGTAATATTTACAAACATCTTAGCTGATATGAAATCGTTTGGATAACATTTTAAATAATCTACTCTATTAAAAAAATTTAAACATACCATTTTTTTTATAATATCTATCAACTTTCTTTTAATCACCTTACCTGGATATTTATCTAAAAACATATATTTACCATTATTTAATTCTCTATCCATTTTTTTTCTGAACTCATCTCTTTTCATAATAAACCAACCAGCTTTGTCTTCATGAGAAATCACATCATTAGCAATTAACCTATCCTCAAGATGTCTAACCTCTGCAGGATTAATAATAATTTTTTCTATCCCTCTTAAGCTTTTCTTTAAAACCAATTGAATGCCAACTTTCTGCTCATCACTCAAATTACTAGATTCAGTAGACAAAATTATATCAAAAACTATTTTTTTTGAATGAAATGGAACAAAATTAGGGCTTTACCAAGAATATCTAATTATCTATCATTTAACTTAATATCAGCAAGATTAACAACTTTATTAATAGAAACATTACCCTCATATCCCCTATCACTACAATAAATTTTATTCATTTTTCAAACAAACATTTTAATTTCCTTTCATACTTCCTACAATAGAAATTTGACCTATTTTGTCTAGACTGCCTCATGAAAATTTTTTTTTTAAATTGAATAATTAAAATCTTCCCTCCTGTCCTGTTTAGACAGGAGGCAAGATTTTAATTATTCAATTTTAAAATTTTTTCATGAGGCAGTTGAGACAAAATAGGTCAAATTTCTAATGTAGGAAGTTGTTTGGAAAAATGTGGCTATCTATATCAGTTATATAAGTTGGAGTGGATAACTAAAGGGAGCTTGAAATTTTGTGTTTAAATCTCCTCTAATATTATTTTTACAAAAACTGAGCTGATCGAATATAATAAGCAAAGATCTTTTATAAGTTTATAAATATACATATATTTCTGCTTCAATAATGGCTACAAAATATTTTTCTATAAGGAAATTCTTTGATTTCTCTTCAAGGCTACAAATTTACCAGGATGATATTCTTATATCTTTACTCATAAATTCTTATCATTGCAGCTAGTATTATCATCTGATTATTCTTAAGACAAAAGGGCATGAATATACTACTTATTAACATTTATCTGTCAGCTTGACGAGTGAGATTAAGGACAAGAAAATGCCATAAATTTTATTTCTCCATTCATTGAATTTAATTGAAGACAGTGTAAATGCTGCATACATGTGCAAATGGATGGTTTATATATATATACAATCATGACAACAAAACTAAATTATGGTCCTCCTTATCAAGAGACTGTAATATTAAATAAGGCTGCAGTTGGTGTCTGAAAACAGAAGGTATTAAGAATTCTGAATTGTGGAACTAGCCTGCCAGTCCATGATCTTTTTAGCTACCTAAACTATTAATCATTTTTAATAAAAGCACCATATGAATTGGAACAAATACTACCTAATATTAAAAAAAGACATTGTTAGATTTTGTGAAGTTAGAATAAAAAATAAAAGATATTTGATTCTAAAAGTGAATTTAGACATTGTGGAGGTTGATGGTATGATAAAAAGAATGGTAAGAGTAATAATTTAATTTAATGGAAAATATAAATTACAGATAATTCTTATTTATTCCCCAATAAATTTTAATATAGTTGTACACAATACTTTTGATCAAATCAAATAATATTTTAAAACTGTCTCGAGAGATTTTTAATGATAAAAATTAAAACTAATTGAAAGATGAAAGTGTTATGAATAAATTTTGAAACAAAATACTGAAATGAAAGAGAATTCAAATTTATGGAATTTTCAAAAGAAAAATATTATGATTTTTTTCTTTGAGAAAAATGCCAAATGGAAATGGACATGAAATCATTAAAAAGATTATATTTTGAATAAAGCTGAAGAGTCAAAAAAACTATTAAGAATGATGATTTTAATAGGCAATATACTAACTTTCAGAAAAAGTGAATTTAAACTAGAAATTGAAAATTAACAGACATGATTCAGAGAGTTAGAATTTTAAAAAGCAGCAATTTATGTAATAATTTTTTGTCCTAGACAAGAAAAAATATAGAATTTAACATATGAACCACACAGTTTTTTTTTCCAAAATAGTTCATAAATATCCAATATATAAATAAATAGTTGTGTTCTGATCCATCGTGTCAACCGCGGGATGGCGCTATTTCTAGCTTAATTTCTAGAAATATGCCGTTTCTGTGGCCGCACCTAAGCCTTCTTTCTACAATAAATCCTAGAAAGACTTTTAACTCGGAGTTAAGTCTTTTTATGCTAAAATGTAGAAAGAGTGTTAACTCTTGAGTTAAGCCTTCTTTCTACGATAAAACCTAGAAAGAGTGTTAACTCGGCTTAGCAGCTAATGCTGTGGCTTTTTCCTATGCTAAAAGCAGAGGAAAATGCCATAGTTGTTTTGTGTTACTCACTATATCGTAATGCTGTGTTATGTATTTTATGTAACAATATCCTACAAGGGTGTGTTAAATTCATCGTGTCAAAATTATTTAAATTTTCATTGAGGCCTTTTTTTTAAAATACAAATTGATGTACTGTTACCTTTTAACAATTTTAACAGTGTAGTGATTGTTCCTTATAAAGCTGTAAGCCTCCTAAATTCTCTATTAAGGTGGAGTAGCGCAATTTTTTTTTATGATCACACTTTAAGTCACGTTTTAACGAGTAATTTTCCGAGACCAAGAATATAGCTAATTCGAACACAGAAAACTTGAAAAGATGGGAATTGCCAGACACGGAAGCTGGCACTGTAACATTTCTATAGAAGAAAAACATCCTGTTGAAAGAAAAGAAAGATATGATTGTGCGGCAAATATATGCGACTTGAGGTCCATAAACATCTTTTGACTTTCATTTGTAAGTCTCGTTGTTGCCGAGGGAAATGTTCACTTTGTAAAGGGCAGCTTGTTTGGAGGGATTCCAAATGGCCTTCATCAAATGTAAAATAAAAGTAACTTAAATTTTTATTTAAACATACATTCCTCTCCCAATAATTGTTGTCGGCAATCAAATGTAAAATAAAAAAAGTAACTAAAATTTTTATTTAAACATACATAGCATATAAAAGCGATTTATCCGCTGACGAAGAGGCTGCAAAAACCAAAACAATTAAATAGGCCGAGCACTTTCGAGGTTTTCCCTCATATTCATGGCCAACATAAGTTATAAATCATTTATGTAATGTTGCTAACTAATAAAATATACAAATGTGAATGCAAATTAGTTTGTCCATTTTTTTGAGATAGAAAAACACATGTCGGGTCTATTGATGGAATTGTTATCACTGATAACAAAATATGCCTCTTTGATTTTTCTTTTGCAGTCATTGGCTTCAGAGCATACTATCTTGGGGTTGCTGGGTTCAAACAAAAAAAAACCCCTTCTCCCAATAATTGTTGTCGGTGGCAATCAAATGTAAAATAAAAGTAACGTAAATTATTCTTTAATCATACAGAAAAACACCCCTTCCACTAATTGTTGTCAGCAATCAAATGTAAAACAATAAAAATTAGACTGTAAATTATTATTTAAACATAACCCAAATAACTATTTGAACATACACCAAAAAAGACCCACTCTTATCAATAAAAATTAAAGAAACAACTATTATTGTACCATTGTCAAAAATATTATTTGGGAAACCAAAATAATTTATAAACGAAAAAAAGAAAGTAAAATTGGTTGTCAATCAAATGTAAAATAAAAATAACTTAAATTTTTTTTTAAACATACGCAAAAAAAACCCCTTCTCCCAATAATTGTTGTTGGCAATCAAATATAAAACAAAAGTAATGTAAATTATTATTTAATCATACAGAAAAACACCCCTCTCACTAATTGTTGTCAGCAATCAAATGTAAACCAATAAAAGTAAGGTAAATTATTTTTTAAACATAACCCAAATCTATTTGAACATACATCAAAAAAGACCCTCTTCTCAATAAAAATTAAAGAAACAACTATTATTGTCCCATTGTCAAAAATTTTATTTGGGAAACCAAAATAATTTATAAACGAAAGAAAGTAAATAAAATCAAAATTTTTATTTAAACATACACAACCCCCCCCCTTTCTCCCAATAATTGTTGTCGGCAATCAAATGTAAAATAAAAGTAACTAACACCCCTCCCACTAATTGTTGTCGGCAATCAAATGTAAACCAATAAAAGTAACGTAAATTATTATTTAAAGATACATAAAAAAAAACCCGTTTTCTCTTGAATTTTGTCAATCAAATTTTAAAAAACAGTAATACTATTTAAAAAGCCCAAATTACTATTTGAACATACACCACAAAAGACCCTCTTGTCAATAAAAATTAAAAAACAACTATTATGGTCCCAAATAATTTATAAACAAAAGAATGTACAATTTGTAAACAAAAAAATAAGTCACTATTAATAGAGAATCGCTAGCCCAGGAATGTTATATTAATGTGTTTTTTGTTAGCAACAACACCATCCCGTGGCTGACACGATGGATCAGAACACAACTGTTTTCCCCTTTCCTATTGCAATTGGAAAGGGGAGTGAGATAAGTGTGCCTTGAAAAAGACTATATAAAATAGTCGAAATGTTGGATTTTTTATTGATGATTATAATCATATAAAAAGCAAGTTTTAAAAAGGAGTTTTGTTTATTTATACATTAAGAAAAAAATATATATATAAAAGAAGATAGTATGTCAATATTTAAAATAATCCATTTAGAAAAATTAAACACTTAATGATGACATAAGGAAATATAAGAGTAAAATGTTAAAAAAACTATAGAAAGAAAGAAATCTTAAAAATTTTAAACTTCTTGGTATTAGAAGAAATGTTGTTTCAACAATAAAAGAAAAAGATAACATTATTATTAAAAAATAGGATGTCGTGAAGTGTATGAAAGGATTTTATATACAATTTTTTAGTAATAAAACCTGAAAAACACAGCAATCTTTAGAATTATGATAATATCTTTTAAAATTCCAAGCATTTTAAATGGCAAAGTAAGACAAGCAATTAAATATACATAGTATGTAAAAGTTCAGAAAATGATATGTATTTTATAAGAAATTAGAGAAAAAAAGAAAATATTGGCAAAGCTATATGTCAAATATTTAAATAATAAAAATACACCAAATGATTAAAAGAGTGCAATAATATTTAAGAAAAATGAAATAGACGGTATTAAAAATTAGAGATCCATCTATCTAGTTTCAGCTTTAGAGATCTCTGTTGAGTTCATTACAATTCATCTACAGATAACTGTAACTTAATTAAACTAGAAGAGGAGTTGAATTTAAAAGATGATTGTACCACAAAAGATGACATACAAATATTAAGAGAAATTATAGAAAAAAATAAGCCTGATTTATGATTTGAACATGTAATTTATATAAGACGATTCTAAAAGCAAAGTATTTCTGTGTTAATTAAAGCTTTGAAAAATCAAGATATTGACACAGGAAATTGTGAATTTTGAATATTATTTGTGAAAATGCAACAGTAGTGAGTAGATAACTTAGTGACACTAAAAAATTAATATTGATAAGCATGTAAAAGGAAGTGGTTTTATTTTTCAAAACTTTTTATGTTTTATGAAAAGTTATTTGTAAATTGAAATAAGAAGCTAATGGCTAAAAGTAAATAGTGATTACTTAAGCCATCCAAATATTGCAGAAAATATGGTTGTTTTTGCAAAGAATGTTTCAGACCCTCAAGAAATATTACAAGAACTTTGAGATGGAAAAAAGAAAGGAATAAAGATAATTACTAAAAATATTAAAGTTCAACGGTTTTTCAGAAACAAGAAAATCAAGTAATCAATTAAAAATTAACAACTATAAATATCTTGATCAGATTATTAATATGGATGAAAATATAATGGATAAAATTAATCATATAATTCAATTTGGAATATTGTTTTTCCAGTATTCATTCATTATCTGAGAATTGGACATTTAATAAAAGTCAATACAGAGATTTTAGATTATACAATAAAATAAGAAAAAACTAGATTGGAATTAAAAAGCAGATATCAAATACAAAACATCTGAATGAGAAAATGCAATATATCACTTTTTAAATAAAAAAAATTGAAATTGCCTGAACATTTCACCAGAAGATATGACAATGTGTGGATATCTGAAGTCTTAAACTGTATCCTAAGAGTTTATAAAAGTAATAGAAAAGGAAGTTTGCTGGTATCATGTACAGAAGATAAACTATGCATTATAGAAATTGAAGTAAACTTAAAAAGTTTGAGTACAGTGGATTGATAAAGTTTGATTATGGTTTTTCAGTGTTGTCATTAATAGAACAAATATAGTATTATTATAAAAAATATTAGCATTCATATGAAATGAAAATTATTATGTTTTGTTTAATCAGTTTTTTTATACAGAGAGAACTCTGAATCACAATGTTAACTAGATTTTATGTCAATCAAAAGATGTCCTATTTTCACATAGAAATATTTTTTTCATGTAAAATGCTATTTCTTATTAAAAAAAGTTTCGTATTAATGAGATTTTATTATAGTATTGATAACACAATCTTCATTTATGATTAAAAAATAAAAGGTAATGTTATTATTTTAATTGGAAATAAGTATAAATATTAAAATATATATTCTAAAATTTATTTAATTTTTTAACCATGGATTATTAAAGAAATCATTTGCGATATATACACATGTGGGCATGGCCATGTATTTCTGTCAGTAATAAAATATTATTTGCTTTGATATTTTGAAAATATTTTCATCTTTTTAATATAGGAAAGAAATGATCTAATTCAGTTAATGATAAACTCTC
This sequence comes from Epiperipatus broadwayi, assembly GCA_028023455.1. Taxonomy (NCBI): domain Eukaryota; kingdom Metazoa; phylum Onychophora; class Udeonychophora; order Euonychophora; family Peripatidae; genus Epiperipatus; species Epiperipatus broadwayi. The sequence continues at coordinate 1,630,653 of JAQFVV010000080.1, read as the reverse complement.
ATCTAGAAATAGAAAATGATGCTATTCTTTCAAATGGGGAAAATAATGTTTCAGGACCAAAAAAAAAAGGTAAACAAAATTACTCAGTATTAAATTTTTGTAATGCAAACATTTGTCACCACTTTTTGGGATAAAATTTAATTATATAAAAATGTGTTATCCTAAATAAATGTGATAGTTATATTATAATTTCCAGAACACATTTCTTCACTCTATTCTAGAGTTATTTATTAGAAAGCTGAGTAATCAATAGATACAAGATGTGGTAATGCTATAATATAATATTTACTTGCTCAGATCAGTTTAAATATTATACATAGACTTACAATAGATGGTTCTACAACAGGATAAAAAGAACTGCTTTTGGAGTCATATGAGTAAGCTAAGAGAAATTATGTGATATTGTTGTATATATTATAGTAATAAATTTTACATGAATTAATACATCAAGATGCCAGAATGACAGAGTAAGCTGCTTTTCATTAATCTGTGTTACTATTTTTAATTTATCATATGACTTTGCAATTACAACTGCTATTTGACTTTTTTGTGTATTTATGTAAAATTTCATTATTATAAATTTATAATGTATCAATTTAGCCAACCTGTAGATCAACTTTCATAATTGTATGATAAGTTAATATTACAAAATACCAATCTTTGTTTCTTTTATTAATGTGTGTGCATTTATATAATATCCAGCAGTAAAAGTCAGATGTGCATATTGTTGCAAATATCTGCTCTCAAAATTGAAGGAATTTATATAGATCAAAATGAAAATGGTTTTATATGAACTGTAGATTATTGGGTGGTAACATTTACATATAATTTTTATAGAATGGCAGTTGATATAGATTTTGAATAGTTTGGCATTAGGAATCATGAAATAGTCACTTAGATGGACAATGCAAGAAATGTTTGCACATGTGGAAATATTTGTTTGACTGTCACAAGATTACAAAATCTTATCCAAGTACAAATAAAATATAAGGACTCATCATTGTCAATATATAATAAACATTAGTGAGTCAATACAAAAAATAGCACAACTCTTTTTTTTTATGGTTTCAGAACTTGAATCAAGAATCCATCAGTATTAAGATGAAGCTGATATTGGTGCAGGATATTCATAATATAGAACTTTAGAATTAATTTCTTTAGAAATATTGTGTTAACTTGCAATACTATTGAGCATTATTAGTGGAAAATATATATATTAAACTCATTTCAGCTATGCACTCCATCTTATACAACTGATACACATGACTACATACATGTGAAAAATATAAATATTCTCCAATATACATGTTTTATACTGAACCAGAACTCATCACTTGGTCCAAATCACTACCTTCCACTCATATATGCAATCAGTGCTCAGTTTATATTAAGATAACATATCTTTAAATTTTAATAAATCAGCTTCAATATTTTTCACCCTCTAACTCTTCAGCCATTCATATCATTGAAAGTCTTATGATGAAACACTCAAAATCCTTGTTGATGCCAATATTATTGCCATTCCCATGTTGACTGAACACTTATTGTATATATGGGTGGGGGGGGGGATCTGCACCAACTGATGAGTGCTGATTTAGCATAAAATATATGTATTGGAGATAATTTATCTTTTCACATGTATGTAGTCATGTGTATTCATTGTATAAGATGGAGTGCATAGCTATAAAGAGCTTGAAAGTCTGAGTTCAAATCCCTTCTAATTATATTAAGTTTAGTATAGACAGTGTACTTATGTTTGAATTTTATATATATATTCAAATTATTGGTTTTCTAAAATAAATGAAATACTCTCAATCCAAAGCATAAAATCTTTTTGAAAGAAAAGAATGAATCATCTTCTCTTTTTACCTTCTTTCCTTATTTAGAGATTTAACTGAAATACTTATTAGGACAGAAAGGAAGAAAATGGTCTAGTCTTTTCTTCAAAAAATTTTGCCTTGTGCTTGGATTGAGAGTGTTTCATTTACTTAATAAATCAGAAATTTGAGTATTAATGTCAATCTGTTACATAATATTAATTATGGAAAATATTATACATATACAGTATATCATATTTACTAGATATTAGATTGTGTGACTTTGATCTCTTTACCATATTAAAAGAAACCTGCAATGTAAACATGACTGAATAAAAGATAATATCTTGAAAACAATATGCTAATTTATTGCCTATTTTAACAAAAATAATTCTTGATAATAGCTGATACTTTCATATATGTATCTAAATATATATACACCTGGGTCTCGTTTTATGCGGATTTATTTAACGCGATTTTGAAGTTACACAATTCATGTTTCTTCGGAAGTCGAACTCCGATAATGCACTATAACTTTAAATAATAAATTTCACGCACTTACGTCATATTGAAAGTAATAGTACATTATTGGAATTCGACTTTCATCTTAGTAATTTCAATATTTTCAGTGCTTTATAATAGTAAGATTTTATGCAATAATGAAATTAAAATCATGATTTCCACATTTTATGTATACCCACATTAAATTTTACAAGATTATAATGTAAATTTGTTCAAACATTGTGCATGTTAATTTTGCATTTTAAATCACATTCTGTTTTTGCTTTTTAAAAAATAACGTAATCAATTACTAATCATTTAGTGTCCGCAAGTTTATTTTTAATTATTTTCTTATTAATGACACTAATCATGAACGTGCTCTTAAATTTCAACGAGAGTTAAATGGTTGTATGTCTGGATATCATGAGCTTCATAAACAATTAAAAGAAATCATCATCCCAAAGATTAATTACGTTGTCACCAGAAAACCATTAACACAACATGAGAGTGAAGTTGGCGCTAGTTGTATTTCCTCTTGTGAAGAATCTGATTTTTTACCACTTTGCAAATGAACCTGTTTATCGGCAAGTAGCGATAATAATTAAAACATGTATAAAAAAATGTCAATTACTGTACTGTAAATTATGCATAAAAATATATTGTTTTGAATAAAATTAAATATTATAGTTAAAAAAAGTTGGTAAAACTGATTTATAGCGGTCTCGACACTTCGCCCTCTATTTTTAAAAAACTTAACTATATTTTTTTTCCAACTAAGTGTATCCAACTTTAATCGATGTATCTAAATATAAATAAACTATATCTAAGTATAAATGTTAAAAAATAAAAAAAAATTACATTTTGATGCGTAGTTTTCACTTGTAATGTATATCTAGCGGTCTTAACTGTATATATAACTATAAATAAATAAACTATATTAACTATAAATGTTTTTACATAAAAATGAATAAATAAATAAAAAAAATGAACGAACTTACATTTCCTGTAGGCAGGATCCGTGTTTCGAACTACGTTATTCTCACTATGTAATTGCAAAGTATATCTAACTATAAATGTATTTTTTACATGAAGTTTAATAAATAAAATGTAATAAAACTTACATTTTCATGCTCTATTTAGAGAAGATAAGTGTCACCAATAAAGTCCCTACTGTCAAAATTATGAACTACTTTCGTCACGTCTAATTTTTGTCATGTGTAATCCCCCCCCCCCTGTCCATTTACTTTTTTGCTGAAAAAAGATTCAAATCAATGTTAAAACCAAGTATGTCAAATTGTGAACAACTGTTTTAACATTGATTTGAATCTTTTTTTGGCAAAAAAGTAAATGGATGGGGGGAGGGAATTAAACACGGTAAAAATTACACGTGACAAAAGTAGTTCATAATTTTGACAGTAGGGACTTTATTGGTGACACTTATCTTCTCTAAATAGAGCATGAAAATGTAAGTTTTATTACATTTTATTTATTAATCTTCATGTAAAAAATACATTTATAGTTAGATATACTTTGCAATTACATAGTGAGAATAACGTAGTTCGAAACACGGATCCTGCCTGCAAGAAATGTAAGTTCGCTCATTTTTTTTTATTTATTCATCTTTATGTAAAAACATTTATAGTTAATATAGTTTATTTATTTATAGTTATATATACAGTTAAGACCGCTAGATATAAATTACAAGTGAAAACTATGCATCAAAATGTAAGTTTTTTTATTTTTTAACATTTATACTTAGATATAGTTTATTTATATTTAGATACATTGATTAAAGTTGGATACACTTATTTGGAAAAAAAATGTAGTTAAGTTTTTTAAAAATAGAGGGCGAAGTGTCGACACCGCTATAAGTCAGTTTTACCAAAAAGTTTGTCTTGTATCAATTTTTTCCAAATTTGAAATTTTTTATTAGTCATATTTTATTTCCTTATTTTTTTTTTTGCGTGAATTTTAAAGTAATTTTACGTTGGTGCTTTGCTTTTGTGCGATTTCTTTTGTGTGTGTTTTCTGGGGAACCTATCTATCGCGTAAAACGAGACCCAGATATTGAAGAAGCACAAACCATTTTAATTATGCCAAAAATCTTTTCTTATATTTAAAGGTATTATTATTGTTTTAAATCCAATTTTTATTTTTTATTTCTAACAAACATTCTAAATTGATAATATTTCTTTAAAATTATCTTAATTTCAATCAATAATTATAGACAATGTTTATATACCGTATAATTATAGACAATGTTTTGATTCTAGTTGTATCATTGGGAAACATACTGGTATGGTTTTGTATTACTTTAAAATGGTTATTCTGTTAGTTAATACTGATGTAATAGCATATTAGTATTAATATTAAATAATTAGTTTATCAAACTGATACTTCAAATTAACTATTGGAACTATATTGTGGAACATAATATTTTTAAAAATAGTTTGTAGTTCTAAGATAAATTATTAGTGTTTCACATAATCAGTTTTTTTTTTTTTTAATTAAGTTGATTTTAACTTTACAAAGAAATAACGTTAATTTTTCATTTATATAGAATCATTCAAGATTTAATTATAGAATAAATTTTTTTTGTATATTTTCAACATACTATAGCATTCTTCTATTCGTTATCATTTTTCTAGTTTTTATGACTTGTATATTATAAAAAAAATTATGATTTAGCCATTACCAACTCATCTTATTTACTATTAACATTTCTTCTAATTTGATTGTTTATTTTTTTCTATAATCTTAATAATTTGATTGCTTATTGACACTATTTATACAATATATTTACAAAATAACTACAACTCAAATAATCAAAAATTATACTAATAGAACTCAACATGTCATACAATTTTTATTTTAAAGGGCAAATTTTTACCAGTATTATGGATTATACTACTGTTTTAAAAAGATATTTTGGTGCTTGTCTTATAGATAAAGATTCCGTTGGATGGCGCCATTTTCAAGCTAAAACTATAAAATATGACCATTCCCGGGCCGTTGATTATAATAATTTTGCTGTGCTTTTTTGTAATGCGAAAATAAAAACAAAACAAAATTGTCTTTTATAAATATTATTTTTTATTAACGTATACAATTTAAATGATAATAATAAATGCAAAATAAAATCAACAAATTACAATTTGATTCGTGTTTTTTCTATCGTATATTTTTTTAATTGTGTTATGGCTTTTTTTTTATCAATTTTCTATCGGATATTTTTTTACTTGTGTTACGGCTTTTTTTTATCAATTTTCTAGCAGTTATTTTTTTACTTGTGTTACGACTTTTATTTTTGTTGTTGTTTAACCAAAAAATAATAATCGTAATAAAAAGTAAAATTTCTTAGTCTATTTTTTATTTTTTTAATATTCGTTTTACATTTCTTTTCTTTTTTACAGACAAAGAGATATTATAGCTATTTTTTACTTCAAATAGAATGACAATAAAAAGTAAAAGTTGTTACGGTTAGGTTTAGGGTTAGTTTTAGGGTTAGGTTTAGTTTTAGAATTAGGGTTAGTTTTAGGGTTAGTGTTCTGTTGTTTGTAATGCTAAAATAAAAAAATTCAAAATCATAACTGTACTCGCACAAAATAAAGAAACTCAAACTTTTTTAAACAACAACAAACACATATAAATGTCTTCTTTACTTACTAAACATGTTTATAATATTTGCTTTTTATGAAATTTACAAAAAAACCTGTATATTTGTACTTTTCTTACTGGATATTTTTTTGGTAGCTCTTTTTTACTTCAAAAATATATACACTGTGTCTCGTGGAATGTTACGAACAGTACGTTACTTGACGCATTACCTAATTGCAACTCACTAAAAACATAGATATTTAACATTTTCCCAATTAAAACTTCAATACAGTACGTTGTAAAAAGTCTTAGAATTATTACTTTAAAAAATCTGAACATTTCAATACTTTAAAATAAAAAAAAATCCAATGAAAACAACATTTCCATCCAATTCAAATACAAACTCTCATCAAGCCATAACTATGTTATAAACTGTGCGAATTTGGAAAATGTAATTGCTGCAATGCGACATACATGCTATACTGCGACGCGACATAGCGGCCTGCATTCTGTAGCACAACAAAAAAGTTGTATTATAGAAAACACGGGTTCGAACGTGTCGGCCACGGAAACAGCATTTTTATGTGTTTTAGCACGAAAACCGCGCCATAGAGCGGCGTCTTTAGCTATAAGATGAGTACCGATATTTTAACTAAAAATCCCTCACAATAGAACCTAAAGTTAATAGATCATATGCAGAGAATAACTAAAAAACAACATTAAAGTTTAATAGCAAGCCATAAATAATACAGAAAATAGAATATATAGAATTATAGCAATGGTTGATTATAGTATTGAATCTTTAATATTAGATGTTTATGTCTTTAAGTGAATTAACAAAATTGCATCTATAATTTCTTATTTCACTTTCATTTACACCAAAGTAAAACTTTTAAAATAAAATGATCCAAATATCAGAACTTTTACTTATCTGAAAATTCATTTATTTGAAGAATCAATTCTCTCCTTACATGTTTGTGTGCACGCGTTCATGCAAGTGTGTGTAAATATGTATAAATTTTGCTATAAATTATTTAATATAAATACAGTTTCACAAATAGAAAATTATTTTTGATTTTTTTTTATTGCTAAGTGTAAACAATTAAAAGAATTTAACATGTATATGAATATATATTCACAATTTGACTATAGATGAATCAATGGATTAATGAATAGATGGGTAGATTGATAAAAAGATATATATTTTAATGCATAGCAATATTGTAAATGCATATATTTTTAGGACTTACAGATAGTGAAATCATTGCACAGTCTATAACCTTTTTACTAGCTGGCTATGAGACTACAGGAACTACTCTTTCAAATGCATCCTATCTTTTATCCCTTCATCCAGAATGGCAAGAAAAAATTGTAAAAGAAATTAAAGATATTTTAGGTGATAGAGTAAGTTATTTTATATATATTATTTTTTACATTTTAGTATTATTTTTAATTATTTGATATTTTGCAAAAAATGTGCTTATTGTTTTAATTTAGTTATCAAGTAGTAATACAATGCACATTTGTGCGGATCCACATGAAATAGAAATTATAAAAAAGCAATATTCCAGAAACTAGTAGGAAATCTTTTAGAAAAATATAATACAAATTTAATACAAACTTATGAAATAAAATCAATCATAAAAATTGTGATATTTAATAAGTTAAAAAAATTAGGATAAATTTCTTACAGAACTGGTATCGTCAGATCTAATAGATGATGTGTTATTTATTTTATCAGTGATGTTTTAATTAAAGTAAAAGTACAGTATAGGCTCAGAATTCATAGAAATTATAATATTTTTTCTACCATTTGTGGTAAATGCAATATCATATTTTGTTTTTAATTTCATCTTGCTAATCAAATAAATCTATGATAGTTATCTTTACTGATCAAAACTGGACACAAGTTAACTAGGTAAAAATTGTATGCCTACTTTTGGTATGATTTGAATTCCAAGTCAAGCAAATGCTTGAATTATGAGCTTCTTTTTACCTATACCAGACCAAAAAAAATCATTAAAGAATGCTTTTATTATTAAATCAATCATTAAAAGCCAATTACCAGTTTACCTAACTTAAAATTAAAACAATATAAATAATGTAAAATGTCTGAAACAAAAAGTTATTTCAATATTTTTATAATATCATATATAGAAAAAAATTGAATAAGATGTTTTACCAAGATAATAAATACAAAACTTTATTAAGTATAGGATTTGAACTCAGATTTTCAAGAACTCTTCAGCTATCCACACTATCTCATACAACTAATACATATGACCACACATATGTAGAAAAAATAAATAATCACCAATATACATATTTTGTACTAAACCAGCAGTCATCAGTTGGTCCAGATTATCATCTCCCACACACATATATTATAATCACTGCCCAGTTTATATAAAATCTTCATTAATGGACAGGCTTCAATCTACTCCAACCTCCAACTTTTCAGCCATCCATATCATTGAAAATATGATGATGAAAACCCAAATCCAATGCTGATGCCAACATTATTGCCATGCCCATGTTGATCTCAAGTCACTCGGACCCCTCATGTATAGAACCTTATCCATTTAAATACATAGAAGAGGGATGGACAGGATGCAAGCTTGATGTGTAAATATTTGAAAACCAGGCACTCTTCACAAATCTGGGAGCTTAATTGTAAGTATAGGTGATTTGAACTGAGCAGTGATTATATATGTGTGTGGGGGGGGGAAATGATAATCTGGACCAACTGATGAGTGCTGGTTTAGTATGAAATACGTATATTGGTGATTATTTATCTTTTCTATATGTGTGTGGTCATGTGTATCAGTTGTATGAGATAGTGTGGATAGTTGAAGGGTGCTTGAAAATCTGAGTTCAAATCCCCTATACTTACAATTAAGCTCCCAGGTTTGTGAAGAGTGCCTGGTTTTCAAATATTTAAAGCTTTATTAAATAAAAATATACTAGAGAATTAAGTTATAAAAAAATAATAATGTTCAATAAATTTAATTTATATTTTAACTTTCTTTAAAATTTTTATACATAAATCTTTCATTATGTTACTTTCTTTATATTTTTCTTATTATTATATTATTTTCATTTTGTTCTATAAACTTTTATTTTTACTTGAAAAACTCTTGTATTTTATTATTGATCTTATTATTATTTCAAACAGATCGTTATCTTCTTTACTTTTATTTCACGCGCCTTTTTAATATTCTTTCTCTTTATATTTATTTTATTGAATTTTTAATTATATTATCCATTAAATCATTTATAAATTTGTGTAGTCCCTGAAAGAAAATATTTACTTAGAGTAATTTCTATTTGAAAAATTCAAATGAAAATTGTATCTATACATTGTGTTCAACACTTTTAACAAAATATTATAAACAAATGTTTAAAAAGGAGCGTTTAATTGTAACAGTGATCTTATTAATGCTTATTTTTATTACACTTTATTTCTTTACAAGGTTTTATTCATTTTTTTTTAACAACTAAGACAATGAAATAACTAATCTAATACAATACAACAAGCTATTTATCTTGTTTTTTGTTAATTGATTCCAAAAAAAGAAAGTGATTACGAAATTCGTATATGGTGATGTAAATCATCCAAGGAATAACATTAATACAAAATGCTGGTTCACATCTTTTACATATCCATACTTATATATTAATATCATTCATATATTCATTAAAAAAATATATATAGAATGACAAAAGTAAATCATTAAAAAGCTTTTTTAAGCTTACACTAGGTGGCAGCCCTGAAGTAAAATACAGAAAGTGAATTATTGGTTTTTATGCTAGGTTTGGGAAAAGATAAGGGGGATTTAGATATAAAGGTTATAGAGTTGACAAAAATTATGTTGTGGAAATGGGATAGAGCAGATTATGGGTAAATTTAGAGTGGGGAATGTAAAAGAAAATGGCTAACAGGTTTATCTGGGCTTAATTGCTGAGATATTCTTGACTTCGTTTAAGGAGAAGCCATAATACATCACATCACATCACATCACATGAAGATTTGTTTCTAAAAAGCAATGTGTAGGATTGAATCTTGTGTAATTTTTTTTAATATATTATTTGATCCTACTATAAAATTATAATCTGCTGGGAAAATGTAAAAAATTACCTTTCTTATGTAAATCATCATCTTTCTCACATAAAGATTAAAAATACAGTCCTTACTTTTTAATCACTCCAAGCATTGAGAAGTGAATGTTTTGATGGAAGAGGGTCTTTTTTTTTCTTTTTGCTAAATCTAATAAAAATGGCTCATTGTTGATACCAGAAATAGTTTTATGAGTTTGATTTATAGCAAATGGTTTTTGTTTTTGAGTAGTATCTTTCCATTAGATAAATAGGTGGGTCGATATTTATTTAATAGAAATAATTTAAAATGTTTAGACAGAAATATTTGGTATTGTAAAATTAATATAGCGTTTAGAAATGTATTCTATTAGTAAAAGAAGGTATATTGGATATTCAAAATTATATTTTATGTTGGTATATAATATTCAGTTTTTATCTATTTACATCATACTAGATTCACAGATGATTTTAAATTAGATTCGGGTAAAACAAGTTTTTTTTTTAATTTGTCATAGCTGAGTGTATGTCTCTCTTTATAAAAAGAATGTGTTTTTTTTTTTTAATTATGCTCATGGTTAACATTTGTGCCTGATAGAAAAGGATAATACTTTTATTTAAAGAAATTTTAAAATTTTCATAAAAGCAGTTCAATATTTATGATTCATCGTTAAATTATTTTTACTAATTAATGCAAATATGTCTATAAATGTCAAACTGCCATTTAAAAACAAGAATTATTTTTAATAAACTTATATTAAGTCTCGTGGATTAAGTTTTTTAATAATGTTCTGTAAAATACTCCATGAAATGTGAAATATTTCTAACTCAAAATAAAATATTGAAAACAATAATCTTTTTTATTTTTACATTTATCGTCTATTATATTGTTTTACACATAAAAAATAATAGAATAGTTTACTGAGTGATTTGTTATTCACTCAAGAGATCATATAATGTTTGACCGTCAAAAGTGACAGACTTCAGCTGTAATTGATAAATTTTTGAAGTCATGAGTCAGCCCCATTCTACAAGAGCTCTAAGATCAGTAGGACTTATCTTGAAATAAAAAATCAAAATTATTTATTATATAGCCATTAATAAACTTTTAATTGGATTTTAAATCTCTTTGGATTAAAATATAATCCACTAAAAACTACTGTCATTTTAAAAACATCTTCATATTTAGCCTATTTTTTCATTTCCTATAAAAAAAAACATATCTTTTACATTGTATTTATATATTGAACGATTTCTATCATCTAATATTAAGTATTGAATGTATTTTAGAAAAAAAATAACTTTATTTAAATATTCCAATTACATTCAACTATATGCACAATGTTTGAAAGGTATTGTTTTCCTTTCTTCTTTGGATGTTTCTGGCCTGACCAGTAATAGCATAAGGAACCAGATTCGATTCCCATGGTCAGACTAGGAATACCTGAAGAAAAGAGGAGAATAATACCTCTAGAAGCGTTGTGTATATACTGATCTGAGTGTTCTTACTAATAGTCGAATGTAATTGGAATATTTAAATAAAATTAAATTTTTCTAAAAGACATTCATGAAATACTTCATATTAGATGCTGGAAATAGACCAATATATTGTGCTGGATGGTTCCAACGAATGAAGTTGACTTACACTTATATATGTTTTGCTGGTTTCAAACTTCATCATAATACATTTATAATCTTATAAATGTTACGTGAACGAACCAGCACGTTCGAGCAAAATGGGAGATATTATTGATAGCTTTAACTATCAACAATGGCCCATCTCGGCTGCTAGATTCAAACCCCTACTATCCAAACACTTTATTTGTTTCGAAGGAAACTCCAGGCGCCAGCTATCTATTCAGAGGAATAAACAACGTATTTGGTCAGTAGGCTCATAATCCAGCGCTCGAAATGACCCCAAAACTAGCTCAGTCTCATTTTAATCAGTAATACAATATAGAAAAAGAATTGACCGACAAATAAAGTTTAAGTTTAAAGACAATTTATTAACTAACATTTACTAATTTTAAACATTTTTATAAATCTAAATAACACACACATTTTAAGTTAACATATTATAATATATTTTATGAGAAGGCATCAATAATCTTTGACATTTTAAATTATATAACACACACATTTTAAGTTAACATACTATGATATATTTTATGAAAGAGCAAAAATAATCTTTGACATTTAAGTTATCTAACATTCACAAACACGCACATCAATAGTTCATTTTATGCATGCTTATAAAGTTCAAATTACTTGTCTCTGTAGGATTTACGAATTACAGTGGTGACTACTACATATAAATGAGAATACGAAAATGTTTTACCTAGGATTTTTGGAATGTGGACGTAGAACTTCATTTTCTTTAATTATTGCTTTAGGTGAGAATATTTCCAGCCGGCTGGGAAGTTTTCTTGAGGAGTTTTATTATTCTTCATGATTATTATTTCTGGAGACAGTTGAATATTGATGGAGGATTTCTGAGCTGTTAAGTAGACATTATTTCACAGGCAGGTCTTGCTGATCTTGTTGAACTAAGGGCTGAACGAAGAGCGTATATTTCCCTAAGATGCTCAGCAATGCATTTCTGTTTCTGGATATATTATTTAAACAAGACTGACACTGAAAACTAGGCTGAAACTGTAAACTCAAACTGGACGTCTGATAAAAATCTAGCTATTTATATATGCGAATTGTTTTCATTTTAATATCCTCCGGCAATAGGTTCAATAGGTGTTGTTGAAATTTCTTGAGTAATTAATCCTATGACAATGTGTTTTTGATTGATTGTTTAATTAGTAATAGCTATTTCAAAATGTGTTGTTTTCATATCTTTAATTAGTAGTCTACCGCTGTGTTGTTAAATACATTTCATTTCAATATTTATTTTCATGTGTTTTTCAATATGATTTTAACACGCATTTATTATATCTCTTATTAACAAGCTTACATTTATTTACATTCGCACGCACATATATATTTTACTATTCTAAAATCAAAAATAGTTTTAAGATTTTTTTTTCTTTAATTTAAATAAATAGATTTATATTTTTTTTTAAACCTTTTAAATTGTATTTCAACTAATAATAATAAACTCTTTAATTTCTTTTTATAAAACCCTTAGTTTAACTTTTGTAACCAAGACTCCCCTCCCCTCTTTTAATGAATCAATTTTAACTTTTATTTTAAAACTAATGATAGAAAACTATTTGACTCTTCTCTTTTCGAAAACAAACTGTAATACACTCTTCAACATTTAAATACGTTTTTCTTTTATGAAAGATTATTTTAATAATTTTTTTTTTTTTAGATAAAGTAGTATGTGCCAATTTCAATATTGGTACAATATAAATACAACTAAAATACCACTATCACAAATCTTCAGGAAATATCTTTTACCTGATTTGTTTTTCCAAACTTAATTTTAAAAACAATCTTTTATTTGTTAAAAGAATTTAAATATAAACAAAAAGTTTTAAAAAATGTCATAAAAATAATAATTGATTTTTAAACGATGTAGTTTGAAAAAGCCGTAATAAATTTCTATTACTATAATATTTAATAATTCTGCAATGTTAAATTTAGTGTAATAATTTTATTTTAATAGACAGAGATGACTTATGATGACATTTCCAAGTTTCATTATATAGAAATGGTTCTATTGGAAACACTACGATTATATCCACCAGCAACAAGGTAATAAAATAGAGTTTAATAACTTTATATAGCATAACAAAATATAAGTTTTTCTTTAACTTTATAGAATACAGCGCACAAGTGTTCAAGAATACAAATTAGAAAATTATAAACTTCCTAAAGGATCACTCATTGTTATACCTATTTATTGCATTCATCATGATGAAAAGATTTGGCCAAATCCAGAAAAATTTGATCCTGATAGGTAAGTAAAAAATTAACATTACTTTTCTTTAAAAATAATAAACACATTCTTAGTTCTTAAAATTAATGTTCCATTTTTTTTTAATACTTTAACATACATAATTTTTTTTACAATTCTAAATGTTAAATAAATAAAAAAACTGAAATTACCTAATAATCGTAATTATTTTTAATATATTGTGAGCCTCAAGTAGCATGGTAGTTTGCACATTTATTGTCATGTATAATCTGAGATTTGACATTTACTGAACTTTAAAATATATTATTAAGCAGCTAAGGATTTTGAGCCAAGTTTAGAATTTTTTATTTAGGTAATTTTCCATGGGTATCTTAGCTAATTAATTTATCAAATATTGTTTCGTTAATGGATAATTAAGTATTGTTATCTTGAACATAAAGTAAGTAAATAGAATTGCAAAGCCTATATTATCTGATGATTGATTAGCTTCTTGGGTATTTTTTTATGTTTTTGTATGGAAATATCTAAAGAAGTCTTTGCTCTTCAGCAGATAAATACATACATTGAAAATCTTTGTTTAACACTATCATATTTCAAACAACTTAATAAAAAGCAACATTTTTTAAATTAGCATCATCAATTGATCCTATCCACCATATATTTTCAAATATCATCATTTGTTATTTATCCACCATATTTTGTTTGTTATTTAACCACCATATTTTGTCGTGACTTTATCTACAAGGTACAACTTTTGCATGACCTTATTGATAATTAACAAATCTTAAAAAAATATATTAATTTTATTCAACATATTTTAGCCCAGACATAAACTTTATCCATGTGTGAAAAATGCAATGAAATTAAAATAATACTACACACAAATATAGTTTATAATAAAGGAGATATTGTTTCTAAATATAAACTTAAGATAGATATCTGTACTAATAATAATATAACAATTTGTCACCTAATAAATAATTATTAATGAAATTGATATATTTGTGTGCAGTAGTAGTATCTTCTAAATTAAATTATGGCAAAATGTGTGTGTATATATATATATGTATGTATGTATATTGTACCAGATGTGTTAAAGATGATTTCATACCAGCCTCTTAGGCAGAGAAAAACGTACTTGGAGAGTATGTATGTCCAAACGATAGCTATAAAATATATAACTAGCGTTACGTTTTCAGGACATAACTTCTTCTCTGGCTGTTGGCTTTAACACTGATCATTCAAAGCACTCTTCTGTTTTGGAAGAAATATTCTGGGCGCCAGTTAACTATTCCAAAGGGTGAATTAATGTGCTTCGAACGATGGTAAACTAACTCAGCACCTAAGATTATTCCATGACTAGCTCAATCGAAACTACAATAATACTTTACTGCATTTAACTAGTGGTAAAATTTACTTAATTAATGATAAAGAATCGACCCGACAGATATTAAGATTAAAAGTCAATTTATTTTAATTAAACACTAATTATTAAACTTTTAAACTGCTTTTAGATTTTTTTTAATTAACATAAACATTTAAGGTACTTATATATGACCACGCACACACATTTTAAATACACATGAAAATATAATCTAACAACATTAAATGACAAAGTATTAAATAGTATGATAAATATTAAATATAAGGCATTCAAACCAACACGCACATCAATAGTTCTTTATGCGGTGATAGAATTCCTTTACTACTGACTCTGGAGGCTTTATGGATGGCAATGACTACTTTGAATTTATAAATGGAAATAAGAAAGTTATTAAATACCTAGGTTTTTGGAGCGTAGAGATTTTGGTTGTTTGCTTAAAGGTGTTTCTAGTATGTTTCTGACTTGTTTTATTATCAGCTGGCTGGTTTTATACTTTTGCGGAGGATTGCGATCCTGGTTACTTCTTTTATTAAGGTTGAGGACGGTTATTTATTTTGTGACACTATTATTACGACAGTAGATACTCAGGTGGCTCTCACTTATTGGGAAGCTGTTACTTCATCTCAGGCAGAGTACTGGTATTTGGACAAGGTTTGAAGTTCATCATATGTTCCAATGAAGCTATTAACACTGACTGATTGACGAATTGAACTCGTAGATTGACTGATCAAAACTAAAACTGAACTGAAACTGAACTCCGTGTGAAAATTTAGGTCTATTTATGTAACGACCTATTGTCATTCTTTTGTAGTCTGTTTTCGTAGCCGCCAGCAAAATCCATTATCCACTGCTTTCAATTTCATTTGATAAGAGTTTAATTATGTTGTTGTTATAGATTCTTTCTTAATTAAATAGCATTGCAAACATGTTGTTTTCAATCAGTAGTTATTGCTGAATTTATTTATTTTAATATTTATTTTCATGTGTTTTTTCAATATTATTTTAACACACACATATACGCGCATTTATCATTTTTTTGTTTATTCTCGCACATATATAGTACTCGTTTAAATTTATAATTACTCTTCTTTTTCTTCTTTAATTTGAATGAGAGAGAGAGTGCTTTTAACTTTATAAATATTCTATATTTTTTAAACTGTCATCTTTAACTTCTTTTTTTTTCTAATCAATCATTTATAACTTTTATGAATAATATTTTCTTTAAACTAACAACAATAATAAAAAGAACTCTTTAGACTTTTA
The DNA here is from genome assembly GCA_028023455.1 of Epiperipatus broadwayi. Classification (NCBI taxonomy): domain Eukaryota; kingdom Metazoa; phylum Onychophora; class Udeonychophora; order Euonychophora; family Peripatidae; genus Epiperipatus; species Epiperipatus broadwayi. Next base: position 1,614,125 of record JAQFVV010000080.1, on the reverse strand, counting down.
TCTTCTGCGTTTTATTTAATTAATAAAAAAAAAACTCTTTAGACTTTTGGAGATTTCCTTTGCCCTTTTAAAAATGAAAATTCTTTAAACCTTTCTAAATTTATTTTGACTTTTCAAACTGATTGATAATTTATTTTAATAATTTTTTTTAAATAATTTTTTAACAAATTTTTTTACGTATGTATTATAGGATATTGGTACAATATATATATATATATATATATTGTAATGGTAACCAACCTTTCTAACAATTGGTAATGAATCTGGTTAATAATGAAGTAAAATAAAAATACAATATTCAGCAAATTAAATTTTTATCTAGTGGAATTTAAAGACTACTAACAAATGACTATGTTCTTGGTGGAGTGACTGCATACAATTTATTTTTAATTGACAAGTCAGTACTAGTCCCAAGCAATAATCAAATTGAACGTGTATATTTTCATACACATTCAATTATATTTCCTGATAGTTACCCCCCTCCATCTAATAATTTATTACATTAACAAAATAAATAATCAGTTTGGTTCAGATGAAAAATGGCAATCAATAAAATTATTAATAACAACAACTTTAATTAAAGAATAGAATTATATGATAATAAAAAATGTAATTACATATTTACAATTAAGAAAATTATAGGGCAGTCTGAATAGTGGTTTTCGAAGAGAACAGTCTGGATAGTAGTTTTTGTAAGAGCTGATCAGCTGCAAAGTTAGCTACAATATTTTGTTGCAGCTTGTTGAAGTTTGCAGCAGTTGGTGTTAGTTAGACAGATAGGTGGGTGGCAGATTTATACAGAGCTCCCATGAGATGTATCTGAAGGCAGGATAGTAGATCCAGGAGCTGCTACTATTTTCCTTTGCATGAGTTTGAATTCACATGGAGAAAAATGATTCACTTATTTGTGTTGAAATTCTTAGCCTTAAATGTGGAGAGGACAGTTGCTTGCTTGAAATCTATCAAACCAAGACTTCTGCTTGCCTGGAACAATCCTAGACAGAAGGGAGACCAACTACAGATCAACATTTTACATGGATTATATTTTTCCTGATGATGACAATCAACAAAACCAAACTCACCAAGAAAAATATTCTAGCTTGCCCAGGGAATTCCAGCTTGCTGGAGAAGTAATTATATATATGCTGACATATCTAAAGGCAGAGAAGCACAAATAAATGTGTATACAGCCGGTGGTGAGTAGTGTTATATATGATAACGAAATTTTAAATAATTTCTTTAGTAAAATGACATTTTTATAACTGATAGATATATATAAAACGATATTAGTTTAAAATCATTTATTTTAAAGAAAAAAGGCTTAAATTTATATTTATAATTTGGAAAAAACAAACAAACAACATTATAATTAATAGTCAATAAAAAGATTCCCAAAAATCTTTTAGTTTAGAAAAAAGAAAGACATTTTAAATCAATCAACTGTCAAAAATTTGATCATTCTTATTTTAAAGAAAAGGACTATATTCAGCAAAGAGAATTAAACTACACAAATAATCTTTAATAATTTTATTGTGATAAATACAAATGTTATGTAGATAAATTAATATTTTGCACATCTATGCAAATTATATATATGTGTGTTTCAGTAAACCTAGTATGTAAAATGTACATCATTTAACTAAAACTTTAATCATTTATTGTATTTTTATGTAACTTAAGATTCTGATAATTATTTTATAACAAGTCGTATATGTTCAAAAATTACATGCACACACATGTATGTATGCATATATAGATCAATGCTTATTAAATAGAACACATATGAAATAATGAAACAATATGGGAATAATGTATTTATGGTGACAGAAGAAGAAGAGATGAAAGGCACATATAATGCCAGGCTGTTACGACCCTTTGTAGAAGTAGCTGATGGAAAAAATTCTTGAGTGGGATTGTAGTGATGTGTGAAATTATATTTTTCATGTTTATGATGGATGTATAATTGAGTGGGGCTGCTTGGATATATTGTGTTCATGGTGCTCCAAAGTATATTCTCAACACTATCCAGACTTAGGGATAGAGGTCTGAGAATAGTCCAGGGAGAATAGGCCTGGGGTCCAGGAATAGATAATCTCCTAAGACTTGTAGGATGATGAGCAGGGTTGGCCCAGTGTCAAAAGTATTCTCTGGCTATAGTTATAATGGATGGTCTCTCTAGGTACAGGAATGCTAGTACTTAAATTTGAGGTATTTTCTCACAACATCATGGTGCAATGTGTACTAGTAGTCCGTGCTTGAGCATATATTTATCTTGACATGGGGAGCTGCAATTCAGGTACTCACTTTTTCTTATCTCACCTTGCCTACTTCATCAGCATTATCTAATCAAGAAGAAAGACATTTTGAAATTTATATTTTTTAATTCTATAAAACAATTTTATCTTTTGTTTATTAAAAAGAGAGATTTTAAAAGTGAAACAAACAAGAAAATAATTTTGCCTGGATTTAAAAAATTAAAAAAAGTAAAGAATAAATGATTCTACAATTTAAATTTGAAAACGTTGATTAATAATTGACTATACTTTTTTTTTTTAAAAAAAAAGAGAACTTATAAACTGATAACTAATTTTAAATTATATCTATATTTTGTTTATACACATGTATATGTGTGAAATTTATGTATGTTTTCCAAATGGAATCAATTAGGAAAATATATTATTATTGTAACAAATTAAAATAGGATATATATGTAAAATTTAATCATTTTTGTCATTATTGAATATCAATTGAAATATATTAATTGTATGTTATAAATCACACATCTATGTGCATATATATATATTGTAACGGTATATATAATGCAGAGCCTCACTTGGATGCGCCATTTGTAATGGTATGCCCCCACTCAACAAGATAAGTTAAGGAGTCGCATCTCACTATAGTCAGATTTAAGGTCTTCATATAGGATGCCACGAATGATGTGATTTAATTTTAATATAAAACTATATTTGTTCCCAATAACTAATTTATTATTTTTAAAAAAATTATTATATCCAACCACATCAAATCAATTTTCACCTTAATTAACTTTACCGTTATGCTCAGATTTCGAACTCAGGGAAGTTTAACACTTTACTCTCTTCAGGGGTTCCTATCAATATTTTAAAGTAATATTAACAATGAATCTCACTAACTCTTTAATTCAAATAAAACAAAATTGAAGACTTCATTTAATATAAAAAACATAGTTTTTTATTTAACACTTAAATAATTTAAATTTTACAATATATATAAAAAAATATTTATATATCTACCTCCTTATATTAAAAATATAAACATTCTCTTTGCTTACAGTAGATATATTTTCTAAACCTATAACACTACGTGATTTTACAATTTATTTAAAATATAAGTATCCTAATATTTAGACAATTATATTAACGCTAATTTACACTAATTAGATAATACAAATAATAATCCAATTATTTGTATATAACACCTTCATTCGTTAAAATGATTGTCAGTCAAGTTATATTTATTAATATAAAAACATATACTTCACAACAATGTTAATCATTTATTTCTTTATCACACATTACATTTATTAGTCCATTTTGATTAGTATAAACAATGTAGTGTCATGTCATGGAAAATAATATGTGGATTCAAAAATAGTTTAATATCTTACCTCTAAGTTCACATTATCCCGTTCCCAAAATTAACATTTATTAACCGATATTTAAACCTTTATTAATCATAAATAAAAACAAAAATATTCTAAAGTATTAATTCTCTACGATGATAAAGAAAATGAAATTAACTTTTCCTAATTATAATTTTTCAAAAATCCCAAATGGCATTTATAAAAGTTAATGTTCCTCGCGAGAATGAAAATCCTTCGAAGACGCAGTTTTTTGATTCCTTTGTTGTTAAACATTAAAGAGAATAATATTAGGATATCCTAAGTTGACATTTAGTTTCCTCTTTATATTCATCTTCTTAATATAAAGTTCCTTCATTAATATTTATAATTCCATTTTGAAGATCTAATTTTTATAATTTTAAGGCATTCATAATTCCATTTTGAAGATCTAATTTCTTTATAATTCTAAAGCATTCAGCAACGATGTTATTCCCACATATATATGTTTGATTAGGCAAGTGCATTTTATCTATCCCATGATAAATATTTGTGTTCTAGCCACTCTGCATTTTCTTTATAATGAAAAGTACATAAAATTTGAATGAAGTTTTTATAAACATGTTCTTTTTTTTTTTAAGATGCTGTTTAGATTTTAAAACGTAATTCAAACAATTTTTTCTATAAAACACGAAAATATATTTAGATTACTTTCATTGAACAAGTATAAGAAACTTCTTTTAATGAGTATTAAATTGTTTAAAATATAAACTTCAACTTACACTGTTATTTGTAATCAAACATAGTAAAAGTTTTTATGAAAATATAGCTGATAAAAATAGAATCCTTATTCTTCTAATAACAAGAATAGAAGAATTATTTCATGTCTCGCTCCATCAGCTCGCTGAAGCATACCCATTCTCATTGTTGCAATAACAATTAGATATTAAAACATTAAGTTAATTTCATTTCCTTTAATTTGATAAACTGTGAACCCAGAGGTCATTTATCACCTTGTCAACAGTCTTTTGTCAACAACGTCATTTTTCATTTTAAAGAATGAAAAATAGTAACTTTATATATTTATTTTCATAAGTATAATAATAATGTAAATATAATTTATACATATTGATTACATAAATGTATGAGAATGTATGAGTATATATATACTCCTACAATATATATATATATAAACCACCATATAGTAACTTGAATTTTGTATATTAATCACATATATGTAAATCGCAATGTGATAATTTGAAATTTTGTATAGTAATCAAAATCAGAAAGCTTATATATATATGTGTGTAGCCTTATTTTTATAGACCTTAATTTCAATTTTTTTTATATTATTAATAAACTTGTATTCAACTATTAAAAATTGTATTGCATCAGAGCTTGTTTTCTCTGAGCTAGATTTGAGTGTAACAGATGAATATATGAATGATGATGGATATTTAGTGCTTTTGGGTATCCAGAGATGATCAATCATCATCCCAGTTGGTACAAAAGAAAATAATCTTTAAAGCCCTTGCACTACCTTTTATTTTAGTTTAGTCTTATTAGAATTTTAAGTTTATAGTTGGCAAGTACATTAATGGTCCTTAAGTGGCCAGAGCATCAATGATGATCATCATATTTTTGTATCCCAGCATTATTGTTTAGATTTTCTGCTTATGTATTCTAATGGATTAGCACTTAAGTGGTGCATCCAAGTTATGTTTAAATAATTGCTCAAGCTGGCAAAGCCTCAATAGTTAGACTGGTCTATAGAAGACCCATTTCCAATCCAGTCACAAGATTGACTGTTGATTTTATTTTGATTTATTATTAATTGATGATCATTCATGATGATAAATGGTTTATTTTGAGTATTACTTTTACTTTATGATGCTGGTTGATGGGTAATTATGTTTTTAGTTGCTCTTCTGATCTCTCCGAGATTTTCGTGATCTCATGCTTCCCTTAAATATATCTTACTTATATATACCTTTGTAAATTATTGATATTTCAAATTAAATTGACTGGGAGTGATGATGATTTGCCATCACCTCAGGTATGACTATGATCAACCTCCCTTTTTGTGACCACTTCCTATCACCCTATCGCATTACAATATATATATTTTAATAAGGAACAATAACCATAATAATAATTTTAATGAAAGATCTAGTGTTATATTGTTAATTCCAGAATAAAGTAATTAGAACAGATTAATGCTATTAAAGTAGGTATTAAATGAAAACTAAAACAGCTTACATTACACTCCTAGTTTGCACTTAATATCAATATCAATTGGCTTTCTATCAAAGAGCAAAAGTCCTACAACTAGCTTATAACTAACATCACTAAAAATACTTGACATTTTTAACCTAATACAAATTCAAATCATTAGGAAGTCAAGATATGTAGATCATTAGCTTGAAAATTATAATAGAAATATAGTTGCTATATATGTGCAATCCAATAGTCTTAACTGATTAAAATAGTTGGAGAATCTGTCTTGCTCTACAATATGATATACATAAAGTATTCATGCTTATATAGATTGCTCTACAATAGAGCAATACAAAGTGGTTTTCTGCAGTTAATGTGGATAGAAAGTATAAACAAGGAAAATTATATGATATTTAATCATGTGATGCTTTTCCTAATACATAGTTATATATAGTCTAGTAAGTTAATATTTTAAGCTTTTATTTATAATGAGAAAGAGTTCAATGTAAAGATAGTCATAATAATTCAGGATAATAATTGATTACCTGGTCTTCATATACATACATATGATCTTTTGTTAATTTGTACATAAGTACAAATTATAAATATGATCATAATAATTTTTTTTCAAAATTTAAAATGATTTATATATATATTGCAGGTTTTCCTCTGAAGAAAAGACATCCCGTCATGCTATGAGTTTTCTTGCTTTTGGAAATGGACCAAGAAATTGTATTGGAATGCGTCTTGCCTTACTAGAAGCTAAAATGGCTTTAGCTCACATTTTGAAAGAATTTATATTTAAACCTTGTGAAAAAACAGAAGTAATAATTTTAAATTATTATTTTAAAAATTATTTTTTATATATAGATTTGTAATGTATTTATGTACTAGACTAGATGAAATATATGGAACATCTGACATATCTTTGATGATTATGGTATAGAGTCATTATGTGAATTTCAAATTGCTTTTATTCTATGAACCAAAATTGTATAACATTTGAAATGAATTTATAAGAATTTTAAACTATTTCTTATTAGAAGCTTTAAGCTTTTTGGAAAATGTTACAAGATATTGATCTTTAATTCATTATTCAAGAATGACCTACAAAAGCTCAATATTTTATTACAATATCATGACAGCCATGAATATTAGCAATATTATACAAATATATGATTGAATAAATTTAAAAAGTTAGAGGATTATCTTGGAAGATAATATTATTTTTCTGAAATAATGTCTCTTAGCTATGATTAACTTGGTCTTTCAAAATATTCCAAGAATCAGCATCGATAATACTTTAATACAGACTTATGATTGAACCAACTTAATGTTATAAAATGGCTTCTCAAATTAGGACACTTTGATTCTTATGAATTCACATTTTTCATAGGGCAGCCTGATTATTAGGCTCTTTTGACAATATCCAGACAAACTCAATTAGTGGTTGGAAAAATGTAAAAAGTTATTTGTCCAACTATATGATATATTTACAATTATTCACTGATCATTTTTACATATTATACCTGGCTTTTTACTATTTCTACTGTCAAAAACTGGTGACTTTGAAATGGCAGTTTTCTTGGTAATTCATGGCAGGTATTTTTTGATAGAACATACTCTGAAATCTTTATATATGATCTGATCTTTATATTGAAATGTTCTGATATAGTTTGTATCTTTGAATACATTCCTTTATATTTATATGTTTCACTAATCTGTAATATATGATATTTGTTTCTAAAAAATTTTGTTCTAAAAACTTTATTTAATGCATTGATTACTCTGTAAAAATGTCCAAAGACTTATAAAATTAACTTCAACTTGCATAAGTTACATCATACATGGGAATATATTTTTATGCTATGGGATGTCAATTTTTTTTTGCTAATTTTACACACACATATATATATATATATAGTGTGTGTGTGTATTTATATAAAGTTTTCCTTCTTGTGCAAATCGTTTATATTTGTCAAAATTAAAATTAAATTTCATGGTTTTTAAATCGTGAAGAAAATCTTGAATAATATTATCTGCTGATGTAGAAAATTATACATTGAAAAAAAAAAAAAGCATAATCTCATATATGACAGAGCAAAAGAAAATATATTTGAATTTTAACTTTCTCTCATAAAAGAATTAATTGATCTAGAGAGATCATTATTTAAAAAATAAGCCAAGCATGATTGATTATATAGAAAGTTTTTTCACTTTCCTCAATAAAGGCACATACTAACTTGAAAGACAAGAAAAATCATTTTTATGTCTAAAATTTTAATAATAAAAAATTGTGTATGATAATACACAGTTTACTTATATACTAGTAAGTAAGCTATTTATTTATTTGTATATATTTTTTATTGTGTAGTATTTTAACGATGTAAAATTCTAAATAATAGCTCTTAAATCTTCATATTTTACAATTAATTATGTTAAAAGAGTGGTAAACACACAAATGAGTTGTTACTAATTATGATCAAGTATTAGCATTTGATCATTGTGCACAGGTTTTAATTTATCATGATTAAATATTTTCAGAAAAGTAATGTAATAAATAAATGCCTGATGAATATGAATTCAAACTTCTATAGAAATAATGTTAATAAATTTAAATTGGTCTATAACAACCTAAAACTGTTGTGCATACTATTATATGTTAACATACAATAAATTTTAATAATAGGGTAATGGTATTATCCTTTACATATATTAATGTAACTATGAATATTATATTAGTCTCAGTATCAGTTAATGTTTCAAATTGTCTGATCTACAAACTATTTGGTATAAAATCTTTAAATTATAATAATGGATAGCATCAATGTTAATATGGAATAAAGAATGCCAATGAATCACATTGGTTAGATCTAATAGTAAGGTCATTAATTGAATGTCATATATAACCTCAAAGTAAGGCTAAGCCTAATCAGTTCTAAAATTGAAATATCATTTAAGAATGATTATTTTTAAAGCTGTTTCCTTCTTGTAATCAAATGTATGTTATATCTACTTAAGTTTTTTAATTGCATTATTAATAGTACATTTTATTATTGCCATAAGAGATATTAATGAACATTTTATTTTATTTTTTTAGATACCTCTAAAGATGACAAATACTCAATTATCAAGAGCTAAAAATGGAATTTGGATCAGAGTAGAGAAAAGAAATTAAATTTAATTTGTATAAGAGAGAATTAACAAAAACATATTCTTTTGTAATATTCACTCAAGGTTGTATTTTATCAAATTTATTTACACAATAAAAAACAATTTAGCATTTAAAATTTTTCAAATCATTATTTTTAAGTCACTCTTTTGTTTATATAATTAGCTTTGATTTGAAGATTTGTAAAGTTTAATGACCTAACAAAATGATGAATACAAACCTAAAGATTTCGGGGTCAATTATAAGAATAATCATTATTTTAATTAGTATTATTATTATTGATTTAAAGACATCTTGGTTTTAATGTAATTCTTTTAAATTCCATTTATTGTACATAAGAAAATGTTATTTTGATAGTAATATCAAAATCATTATTGATATTTAACACATTTTGATTGTTAAAGCCAATTTTATTTCTTTATTTTATTTTGCTTAAAAATATTTCAAATGCGAACCTGTATGTTCAATAAATGATATGATTTTATTTAAAATATTAACATTTGTTGGAATTTTAATTAAATTTTTTCAGGCAAGTCTAGTATCTTTGATGTTGTTAACATTTTATTTAAAATTTATTTCATGAGTGCTGACAACTTTTTTTTTAGTTTAAAAAATTACAAATCAGAAAAATATATAAGTTGAAGCTAACTCAAGTCATATTAGTAATAAATAGTTACGATCCTATTTGTGAACAAAATAATTAAAATTGATGATTTGCAAGGCTAAATTTATACTAATGATCATTGTTAAACTTCTGAATGCTATGATAAAACTGCTGTAATTAAATAAAGATTGCAGCAGGACAACAGTGTTTTAACATTTAAAAAAAAACACTTCTTATTCAATGTTAAATAAAAATATAATCTTAAAAACTTATTATAAATTGATCTGATAAATTAATTACAATCTTACATCTATCATCAATTTAGTCAGTAATTTTTTAATTTCAAAGATTTTTTAATTTTTTAACCCTCCCCCCAAGTTAGTTCAACCACAACAGTGATTAATATATTTTTTTTGGTAGTGATTTAGAGTGGGCCCACAGCCATTTTGAATTCTAAGGACTGCCCAAAACTACCAATGACATATCCAAGTGACTCTATGTGGATTATTTAATGTCATTTATCACTTGGATATGTCAGTGGTGATTTTGGGTAACCCTTAGAATTCAAAATGGCAATGCACCCTAAATCAGCACCTGTTTTTATTATTATTTCATAAACAAGTTTTATTATTGAAACAAATCATATAAAAATTAAAATAAATTTAATATAATAAAATATATAATGAGATATTATTTTATATAGCACTATGTTTTAATACTGTAATAGTGATATTAGCTATTAAGCCAATGCACATGCACTTTAAAGTTAAATGTAAAATATTAAATTATAAACCAAGGATCTGTTTATTTTGTTATAATATTTTCAAGATTAATATTTCAAAACTATTTGTGTGAAAAGTAAAATTCCTGTAAAATTCTTTACATTATTAAAAATATGTAAGGAAAAATTATTTAAAAATAAGATCAAGTTAAACTATATAAATAACTTTTTCAAATAAAATTACTATTTTTGTGAAAGTGATTTAATAGGGATACATTTTTAAAGATTTTTGTCCATTATTAAAAAAAATATATTTTATAAATAAAATAAATATTTCCTATATTGATATTAAATATTTCAGTGCAATTATTTTTGAAATATTATTAACCTTGAAAAAAATTTACAATAAATAATCAGTGAGTTGGATAGTAATAAAATATATATTTTGTTCATATTAAATTTATTTTGCTTTTTAGTTAATTTAGTTTAGCTAGAAAATAAGTTTAGGAAATAATGTGAAGAAGTTGTAATTATATATTGGACTATTTCCATCATCTAATATTAAGTATTGAATGTTTTTAGAAAAATTTAATTTTGTTTAAATTTTCCAATTACATGGAATTGTTAGTAATAGCACATGTAAAATGTTTCGAGCAGTATTATTCTCCTCTCTTCTTCAGGTGTTGCTGGTCTGACAAATGACAGTACTAGCATGGAGTTGAACATGGACTGATTTGAACCGACCTAATCAGTACAGGTTTGATTACCATGCTAGTACTGTCATTAACCAGGCTACAAACACTCTAAAGAAGAGAGGGCAATATGAATGTAACTAGACTTTGACATCCAGGTTCAATTCCCATTCTAGTACTGTCACCGGTCACACCAGTAACACCTGAAGAAGAGAGGAAAATAATACATTTCAAAATGTTGTGTATTTACTAACCTGTGTTCTATTACTAGCAGTTGAATGTAATTGGAAATTTTAAATAAAGTTAATTTTTTTCTATAGATGATAAAAAATAGTCCAATATATAAACACAACTAAAATACCACCATCACAAACCTTTAGGAAAACAATAAAAAGACCTATTTATATATTATTAGTAAGGTAATAATAATAAAAATCTTTCATAAATAAACAAATTACCCGAATATAGAATCTCAGCAAATTTTATTCTGGTGTTAAAAAAATATATAGATGTTTGGGAAATAAAAATGATATAAAAGAAAAACTGATCAAATAATATCTGTAAAAAAAAGTTTTTAGATATTAATAATGAAAATTCAGAAGAATATTTAATATATAAATACAATTAATTGTAACTATACATATCTGCTATTAATGGCTTATTAATCTTTATATAGTTTTTCATTATTGTTGAATATGGTATGACTAATAGGTTAGCTACTTTGTGCTTATATAAATTTAAGTATAATATTTGTTTCAAAAACAGATGAATAAAATTTTGAGGATTACAGTTTTTGTATTAGTTTAGGAATCTTTGAATATTTAAAGTTTTGTAAATTGAATAGATATAGAAAAAATTCTAACATGAATTTTATTTTGAATAAAATATTTTATTTTCTTAAAAAAAAAAAGAAATATAAAAGTAATATGAGTTTGAAATAACTATTATTTTTTTTGTTTACTTTATTAGGTTAAAAAAAAAAGCTTTTAAATAACCCAGTGCAGTGAAAAGATCTTTTCAACAATATCTTAGAGGAATAATAAAAAAGACAATATTCACAAAACTAGCAAATTGCAATAAGTTGAAAGTTTGAGTAATTTTCAATTTTTTTTTATTCCCCATTGGTGACTTTAATGAGGTAAGGTCAAAAGTTGTTTGAAATAATGGTATTTGTATTGAAAATGCAAATGGTATATTGTTAATGAATTTAATTTTATTATTATAAATATTTTGTATATGCAGAAAAATCTCTGTAAAAAGACATAGTTACATTCACACAGAAAATAAAGACCTGTTATAATCAGGAATCAGAATACAGGAAAAATTCAAATTATATGAGCTATTTACAAGCTTCAATTGTTGGATATATAAATTAATAGATTCCCAAAATTAAAATGTTTCTTTAAAAAATAGGTCTAGGAAACAAATTGATGTTCATTTTTTAGAATTATATACTATACTTATTAATTATATATAATAAATTTCAACAACTATTATACACTAAAATTGCTAATCTGAATCTTAGCATCATTGAGGCATGGAATTTTTTTAAGGAAGGTGCTAAGAATGCAAGAAATATCTCTTGGATTTATTTTTTAAAAAAGAAACATAATTTATTTTGACAATGTTCCTATTATTCATGATTTGATTTATAGACAATGGCTGGCATTTTCTGATGGGTAGAATAATATATCAAAAATGTAAAGCTTCAAAGGTAGAGATTTAAAGGCAGAGATTAGCAAGAAGATTTGAAAATGATTTATGAATTAAAATTGCAAAAGTGTTACAAATATTCACTTGTCATGGTTGCATAAAATCGTTTTGATGCACTAAGAGTAACACATGGATCTAAGAAATGGTAAAATAATAATGATATTTTGAACAAGTGGAAGAAATATTTTGATTAACTTTTGAATAATGATAAAAGAATTGAGAGATGTCTTTTAATAATATATCATTTTAAGTAGTCATTTAGATTTGGACAATGATATCCAGCTTAATGAAGTCAAAACAGTACTTTGTAATCTTACAAATGGCAAGGCTGCAGGCCCTGATGAAATACTTAAAATAATTTAAAATGTAGTGGTGATATGTTAGCTTCAAAATATCTCCTAACCTTAAGGATAATTCTATTGTTCCAATTTTTAAAAATAAAGCAAATGGACAAAATTATTGTAATCATTGTAGAAGATTATTATTATCCACTATAGAAAAATACTTACAAATATTTTGTTGAATATATTTTTTCCAGTTATAGATGAAAGGTAACCAGAGAGTCATTGTGGTTTTAAGAAGTTGATACAGATAATCATGGAATTTGTTGCCAGGAAAATGCAAAAAAAGTGTTTGGAATGAAAGAATGCATCTGACTCAATTAATATCTACAGCATTGTTTGAAATTAGTTGATTGTTCATCAAAGTTTATTTGTATTATATACATAGGGGTGACCAGATGTCTTAATTTTTGGGGATTTGCCCCTATTTTTGATTACATGATCCAGTGGCCCTGAAATGTCTTTTCGGGATTATTGTATGTCCCGATTTTCAAATAATCATAATTATTATTTGTCTTACATAAATAATTCATTGCAAAAATTATAGCTTCTTTACCCTTTCTGTCCATTTCAATATCTACAGTAATATTATAAAAACTTCAGACAAATTCCAACACTAAAACTAAGATAGCTATTATGTTATATGGCTGGATTTTCAAGCTAGATGCATTCTTGCATTCAACCTCACCTTGGAGCATGTGCAGTTGGATTTTTGTAGGCTAAAATTTGAACTGTGCTTGCACTTGCTTTGATTGATCAGTGTAGTTTTACTAGTTCTTTGTTGATATTAATTTTCTATAGTGATAAAATTAATAGGAATATTAACAACCCTAAACAATAGACCACATACCAAAGAGAAAGTGTACTTACAATGATGAATATATACAGGAATGGAATTTTATTTTTAAAAAAAGGATGCACTGCCATAAAAATAATTGGTTATATCCCGATTTTTGATCAAACCAGTCTGGTCACCCTATATCCACAGCTTTTATATAATGGAATAAGAGGAAATGTTATTACCACAAATGAAATATCCGGCATTAGAAATGAAAAATGGTGTTAAACAAAAATGTATACTTGATATAACATTGTTTTCATTTTTTATGATAGTAATCTTTGGAAATGTGTATCAGGGAGGAGGGGACATAATGAAACAGGGATTAGGATATGATACAGGTAATGTGTTGGAAAACAAGAACTTCATTTTCTTGAATTTACAGTATGAAACCACTAAACATCACATGATCAACATTTCTTATGCTTGCTCATAACTGTTATTAAAACAGGCAAAACTCTCCATACAGTAGTGCTTTAGCTTGCACTGAGTGGCACTACTGTATGGAGAATTTTGTCTGTTTTAATGTACAATATGCTGACGATTGTTCTATTTTTGTCAGTTCAAAAGATGATCTACAGAATGTACATAATGCTTTGAATACAACATATAAAATTTTGGTTTAATAGTTAATATTTTAAAATGTGAGAATATAAAATAATTTAAATATCTTGTAGTTTTATAAATAAAAAGATAGTCTTGTATGTTAAGGTGCATCACAGATTTCCATGTGCTGCTGCAGTCTTTTAAAAAGATGGGAGTTTTTGTCACCTAGAAATAATTAAATTACATGTATATAGAGTGGTTATTTTACCTAATTTGTTATGTGAAAGCAAGACTTGGGCATATTATTGAAACACATAAAGGCATTAGAAAAGTTTTTATTTCAGTATGTTCTGTAAGAATTTTAAAAATACATTGTCAAGGTGTAACAGTATATAATCCAGTACTGGAAATGACGAATGAATAATACAAGCTAAGAGGAATATATTTTGATGAACTTGATCCCAGTTTTTATAAGAGTAAACCCCATTTACATTGTAAGGATTATCTCGAAGACATTTTAAAAAGATACATTGTTAATTGTTTCTATTGGAAAATATGAGAATAGAAAGCATTTATGAATTATAATTAGATAATGTGTTGAATTATTTCACAAAGGAATGTTTTCTGCAGAAGTTAAAAGACAGTATCGCTTTGCAAAATATTAAATCAATAGAAAAATAGACTTGTATGCTCTACATGTGGACGTATTTGTGGTTATAGATTGGTTTCTATAGTCATTAGAAAACTCACCTCTAGAGTAGTTTTCTCTTAAGAATGGAATAGTTATACTTGTGTACAAGTAACTGATAATGATGAAAATTTTTAAAAAAAATTGCAGAAAAGAAATTGAAGCTGTGTGTGCTAAAAATTTAATATATGCATAAAATTTTCTAATTTATACATTTTAATGTTTTTATTTTTTAGTTATTTTCTTTGGATAGCATATAATTAAAATGGTTGGTAGTGATATAGTACATATGGAAATCCTTACAATACGCACAAATATTAAAATAATTATATAAATAAAATTGATGGTCTTCAATTCTCCAAAATTATAATAATAAAAATTTTAAATCGCTTACAATTTTTCAAAATCTCTGCATATATATAGTGTTTAATTTTATATATTAAAATTTTATCCAAAACTAGAAAAATTAACATTTATCTTTAATAATACACAAGTATAACTTAAATGTGTTTCATTTACTATTTTATGATAACCCTCTATATAAATATGCTTTAATTTTTTAGAAAAATAATAAAAATACTTTTAGCATCATGTGACCGGCAGAAGCGTAAATTTTTTTTTTAAAAAATTGACACATATGATTAATGATTTTTTTATTAAATAAATTAAAATCTTTGATTAAGTAGCTAATTTTGATTTAATCCATTGATTATAATGTGCTACATCAGTATATACTCCTGGCATTCTGGGTCTTGCACAACCAACTCCCCAGGAAACAATGCCTACCACAGTTTGACCTTGCATAGCTGGACCACCTGAATCACCCTAAAATATAATGGATAAAATTTTAAATAACTTACAAAAATTCAATTTAATATAATAAATAGATGTATATTAAACATTATAATAATAGATTAGTTTTTAATCCAACAGTAATTTCAAGTGAAGGAAATTATCTGACTTGAAGAGACTGTCTTGTATTAAATAGGGACATTTTTAGACTTTGCAATGTGAAGAGAAAAAATAATAATTACATTAAAAATGAGCCAGCAATGGGTGAACCATAGTGAAAATAATATGAATGTTGATGAATGTATCTCTGGGATGGATCCACATAACATGTTGTCAATGGGAGTAGATAATGTAGGCCTTTTGTCTTTTAGCACAGAGGCTATAAGGTCTGTAAGGTTGAATGAAGTGGCAGAGGAGATGTAGAAAAGTTTCTTCCTCTCTGAGGCATAGGGAGCAAGTGGAATCAATGCTTGAGAAATCTCTGGCAATGTACAAGAAAATGTTTAATGGGGAAGGCATTCAGGTTAATTTTCAACAGGAAATCAAAGAATTTGGGCTCAAGGAACCATTGCTTAAATTTTTTGATTAGAAGATGGTTGTTGAGCAAAAGAAGGGTTGATCCTGCAGAAACATCAGGGAATAAGATGTAATAAGCTTCCCAGAAATTAATTTTCTTGGAGGATGGCTTATTTTTCAGAATAAAATATTCTATATTTTTATAAAAATAATAATAATAATAATTGCATTAAAAAAATGAACTTACATTTTCCTACAAATATTGAAACTGTAAAGGAAGTGGTATGATAAACACACACAAGAGATTGATGTTTATTAGATTAATAAAATTAATCAATTTAGTAAAAAAACAAATGCAAATAATTTGGATCTATGTCCCAACAAATTTTTATTAGAGTACTTATTTAGATGGGCATATTATTTTTCCACAAACCAATTTTTGAATAACAAACATTTTTATTACTGTAATGATCGAAAAAAAAAACTTTATTACTTCTTTCATCTTCAATTAAAAATCTTAGAAATCATATATGGAAAAAAATTTAGTCATGGGTATGAGTATTAATAAGTAGTCCCCACCACCATTAAATATATACATTAATGAATAATATTTTCCTAGTTCAAATATCAATTAATACTTATGTAATTCATAGTTATCATGTTGATTTAGTATTAAACAGTGTTTAGTTACTGTAAAAATAAACCTTATAATTAGTTTCGGGCAATTTAAAGAAAAATTCTTCTAATTAGCTGTAGTCTCCAGAATATTTGCACGATATTATAAAACTGATACCTCAGAGAAAATAATATATAATAAAAAAGAAGACAGTCCTTACTCAAATAATGAGTTAGAAGAATAAAATTTAACTTTATAGATATTAATTCGGTGTTGAATTTATTTTTTTAAAAATATAGCATTTCATGTGATAATCTCTATAGTGAAACATAAAAATTGTTTCTAATTGTATTACAGATATATAAAAGTATATTTTAAAGAAATAACTGCATAGTTTTTAAGGAAAGTATTCAAGAATAGAAAAGCATAATTGTTTTTAAGTCCAAAAAAGGGTTACATTTTGAATGAAGAGGAAAAGCAAACAAATCACAGAAAATTTTAATGCAAGAATTGAAAATATTTTGAAATGTAAATGCAATAATAAATTTAAATATGAAATAGAAATTAAAGCAGATATAGACTCGAAAAATTTGGAGAGAAATAAAAACCATAGAAAATTATCTTTTGTGGGGAAAAAACATATCCTAAAAATAAATTATGTATGCATTCAAATTTTTAATTGGTAATTTTTCCATGTCATGCACCAGAATTTAATATTTTTAAAAAATTATGATTAATATTCCTTTTACATTTCAAACACTGAAAAGAAAAATATAAAATCTGTATCTAAAATTAAATTTATGAATATCTATCATAATAAAAAATATTTTTTTAAGTATTTACTTAAAGTTATTTGTTGTGAATACATGTTTGCTAATAACTACATATTTATATCTCTTCAATGAATAATTTCTAACTACTTATTTTATACCTGACAAGCGTCTTTGCCTCCTGTTTGAAATCCTGCACATAACATCCCACTTAATATTCTGCTGTTACCATACAACTTTAGGCATTCACTAAATGAAATAACGGGAACAGTGACTTTTTGCAAAATAGAAGCTGCCTGGCCACCTATTAGATATAAATAAAATAAATTCAATAAATTTATGCTACAATTTTATTAATCAGTTTATGATTTGAATATATATTACATGTCGCTCTTTTTTCACATAAAATGACTGAAAATTAAATAGAATATTAATTTTCAAAATTTGTAATATAAAGTTGAATGTTTCGGTTTGTCTCCTCATTTTGAATTGTCTTTATTTATAACTCTGAATAAAGTCATTGAATGAATCCTATATTAAAATATTCTTCAGACTAAAACCAAGCAAAACTTGAAGATTAAGTTAATAAAAAATATCTCTAATTTCATCTTACAGCATGTATAAAACAAATATATAAATTTAAATTATGCATAAAAAATATTAAGCAAACAAATATTAAATTAAAATATATTTTAGTAAATTGTCGTTTTTTTTACAATCGAGCACTAAGTTAAAATAAAATCATATATCGTAATATGAAACAAACTGAGTAAAATAAAATAGTACTGATTCAATTATTCTTAATTTGAATCGTAACTGCTGAGATAATCTTATAGACATTTTTAAATATTACATAGCACAAGAAAAGTTATAACCTCAAGTTTCCATTCTAGATGTGAAATATTTAGGATTGAGCAAAATCCAATTCGAATAGCAAACAGCATGGATCGTCCACCGAGAGCTTATTAATAAATTACAATCATTTATAACTATTCTAACAGTATTTCCAATTTAGCAAACAAAAAACAACGCAGTATGTGGTTTTATTATTTTAATTAATATATAACTGAATAAATATTAAAAACCTTTATTATGTACTGTAATTCATTTATAATTCTTATCTCACTGAACAACTTACAACAATTTATGTATAGATATACGTTTTAAAAAATAAGTATTGGTGACCGAGTGGTTAGCACAGCTGCCTTACAAGCAGTTGTTCCGGGGTCCAGGCCGGCGTTTTCACACATTATAAAAATAATAATAAGTATTAATTGATTTTTTTTCTTTATCACTACAGCCAAATCCATTATTTTATTGTATCCATTATTTTATTGTATCTCTTTTTCTCTAGTAAAGAATACAGTACTTTATTAAACATAGCTTAAACATAAACTCATTTTATTTATAGTGAAATATTCGGTCATCTTAGTCCTGATTCTTCTCTGTGACTTTTCTAGGCAGTTTTATTTGGTAAAGTTGATTATATTCTTCAATACTTTTGTATTAAACTGAATAATCCTTGTAAAATATATGTGCATTTTTTTCTTCCTCTCCCCCACTTTTATTATTGTATATATATATATATTTAATTCTAAGGCAGTATGTAATTTTGCTTATACTGAATGTTTCTTATATATGTAAATAGAGGAATTTGAGATCAAGATTTTTCAGTCTATTCATCCTCCACTCTATCTCAAGCAACTGATACACATGATCACACACATGTAAAAAATATACATCTTTCCCAATATAAGTATTTTGTGCAGAACCAGCACTCATTAGTAAGACTAGATCATAATCTCCTACCCATATATGCAATTAGTGCTTGGTTTATATTAAGATAGTAATATCCGTAATATGAGGGATTAGATTGACGTAATGTCTATATGGGTATGACTATAATATCAAATGCAACAATGGCTTTGAGCATTGTCAGTTTTTAATGAAATGGACTGTTGGGAAGGGTGAGAAAATTGAAGCCTGCCCATTAAAGTTTGAGGAAATATATTAATGTAAACTGAGTACTGTTTGTATATATGTATATGTGGGAGTTGTGATCTAGCCCTGATATGGGCTGGTTCTGCATGAAATACATATATTAAAAATCATATATCTTTTTTGCATAGATGACCTTAGTTCAAATCCTTCTATTTACATATTATATATAATCATATATCTTTTTTGCATAGATGACCTTAGTTCAAATCCTTCTATTTACGTATTATATATATATTTGCATTTTTTTTTTCAAACTTTAATGGAAGAGTAATATCTTAATTTAAACTAAAATGTTTCTTTAATCTTTTTTTTCTTTATAGTTCTAACTAAAGCTAGTTACAGCTTTTAAAAGTAGATTGACAATTTGTTAAATAATACCTACTCTATTTATTTATCCAGCAATAACTAGTAAATAATAAATACTATGTATCCTATTTATTTCTAAACTTAGTATTGGGAAGTACATTTTATGAGATTAACAATTTCATTTTATTAAATATAAATTTTTTTTTTCTTCTCTGGGTATCTTTTTTCGTCTCTATAATTTTCCTAGCTGTAATACTTTATTTAATGCACAAGTGTTAATGAAAACATCCACAGAAAAGATAGTTTTTTAAAAAAATATTCAGCTTTATTATTGCCTAGCATGTTTTATATATATCAAAAACATGCTAGGCAGTAAAAAGCTGAATATTTTTTTTAAAAACTACCTTTTCTGGGGATGTTTTTTTTTAACAGTTGTGTATTGCATTAGCTCAGAAAAAAAGGAAATTACTCATAGTTAAAATACTTTTTTTTTTATTCAGGAAAAGGCAAGTGCCACTAATTACATATAAGATTTACATAGATATCATTGTATGCAAAGTAAACATAGCAGACATTTACAAAACCAAATGGTTTGTGTTAAAACATCAATAAAGTAAAGCTTCATTAGAAAATTTTGGTCTATCCTTGTGGGATGATGACTCCACACCTGGTTTTGAGGAGGTTTTTCATTGTTAATATAGTAGTGCTTTTTCCAAGGCTTTATTGGAATTAACTAAATCTAGTATTAAGTTTTCGCAAAATTAGATTATTAAGTCTAGCATTTTCATAAAGGTTTCCAGTATGCATATAACTCAGTATCAGTTTGTAAGATTGATTTATAAGTCTTATTGCATGTTTTTTATATATGTTATCTTGCAAAGGATAACTTTCAGAGTATTGATAAATGTGTACTTCAAATGATTAATTTAAATGCAAAGTCCAATTTGGGTAGAAGTCATTCTGTAGCCAGGAGAGAATCCCTGTTCTTGAGTTTGTTCATAAACAATTTGAAGGCTTGCCAGGGCTCGTGAGCATCAACATTAAATCTAATCTGGCACCTAGTAAGCCAGAATGCAAAGTGTGCAAAAAGTGTCATCTTAATTACCATGAAGTGACCATTCTTCAGTGCATTTGGACAACACCATGCTTTTTTCCATTGGAACGCTTTTCCTCAAATTCATTCTTAGTTGAGAAAAAAATTGGCATTGATAAAACATGTGGTCTATTGTTTCATCATCTCTATTACATAAGTCGCATATGGTATTAATTTTAGCAAACCCTCCTCTGGTCACTAAGAAATGTTCATCGGGGGTGCAATGAAATTGAATTTGATTATAAAATCCAGGGTTCTGGGCTCTAGACCCCAGTGTTTTGATTTCTTTAGGATTGAATTAGTTGAGAGTTTCAACTTAATTTGTAACTTCATTTGGTTGGAGTGTGCCAGCTTATACACATCCCAATAATTGAATTTAGAGAAAATTATCTGGTTGTGAGTACTAAGTATTTCTGTAAGTAAACTCTGAGATCTGTAACCCACTTACTGGATATTGAAGGAGGAGTATCTGTATGCTCCATACCCTCCTCTTCTTGATTGCATGTTAGCTTAGAATAAGTTGCTCTGAGAGTAGTTAAGGATTTATGCATGAACCATGTGTTAATTTCATGGAGTCCAAGTTCACTGAGCTACCTTGGCATCTGTACCTTCGAAAGGCTGATGCAAATGCTTTTTCTCATCCAAAGGAATCTCGTACAGATGGAATCCATAGATCTTTTAAAAGACTCAGTCAGCTTAATAAATGGTAGATAATAATTCATTCATGAATACACTAACATATTCAGCAATGCAGTCTTGTCTGGCAGTGCTAGAGAGACAGATGAGAGAGCATCTGAGACCTTAGCTTTTGCAAGAATGTTGTTTTGAATCACTCTTCTCATTGCCCCATTAGACTGGGCCATAGGGAAGCCTAGGAAGTTTTGAGGCCTCCCAGTAAATCTAGAGGAAACCATGGAACCATTGTAGACCTTCCATACTGTTGAGTTGGTAGGGTTAAAATGACAGATTGTATCTACCGGAATAGCTATCCAAAATTTCATACAGCTTCGGCAACAGTTTCTGAGTAGGGAGGAAGATATATATATATATTGTCTACATATGATATATGATGTACTTCCAAAAGAGGATTCACATAAACAGTAAAACAGAGGGTGCTCAATGGGGACCCCTATGGAATGGATAAATGGGGTCTGAATCCCGGAGTCAAGGAGCCATTCAGAAAGGTTGAGATGGATCTGTTCAATAACAGATTTTCAATTAATCTCACATATACTAATGGGACTCCATAGTGCCAAAGGAGCAAGAATAGCTTGGCAGTCACCATGGAGTCAAAAGCAGCTGCTATATCTAACTGGATGACAATGGGATTCATTTTTCTGCAAGATCTTATATGCTCTACCAGTAATGTGAAGTGTCTTACTGCTTCAATGGTAGATGAGCTCTTATGAGTGAATTGGTGCTTGGAGATTTTAGATAGGAGTTGCTGCTGAATCCTATCCTTCACCAGGGATTTGACAATTTTAATTAATAATGGTGTGATTGATATAGGATGTATATTGTCTAATGGTGAAGGGTTTATTGGTTTCTTGGTGAAGGGTACAAGGGCAATAGGATACAAGTTGGGAAAATTTTGAAATTTCCTGGCCAGCATGTCAACTAACCCTCACACCACAGGAATAGTGAATTTACTTAAGTGGATTAATACAAATTGCAGAATACCATGTAGGCCAGGATGAACATGTTCAGGATAGTACAGTAACTTGTTGAGAATTAGTTGCTCAGATATGCCATGTTCCTCAGATTCTTCATTTTCATGTCAGATATTACTGATGTTGAGTTTTTAATCCTGTTGCTTGTCTTTGAAGAATTGGTGTAATTTGTCAAGCATGCTGCTACCAGTATAATGCTCCTCTTTCTTGCAGAGGAACTTTTTGTCCAATAGTTTTGCACTGGCAAATAAATTTCGGCTCTTGTCCCTATATTGTTTCTTAATATCTAGTATCTTCCCAACACAGGCATTGATGGATGATAATTTACTGACTCTGCTTGCAATTAGATCCAATTCTCTGAGTAGCCTGTTAGAACCACTTGTTCTCCGAGTAAATGAGTTGATAAGGAACTTAGGATCCCAACAAAGGCAGACCAGGCTTGAAGAGGCAGCAGTGAGAGCAGTTGGATCTTATGAAATAAAATATATGATTCTTAGAATATCCACTCAGGCATTTTTACTTTATTAAGCAGCCTGATAGTCTTGTCATAACTAGCAGAAGCCAGTGACATAGGCTCCAGATTCAAGGATATCAGCATGGCAAGGTGATCTGAAAAGGGAACTAGTTCCAGCTTGGCATGTAGATCATGGCACAGTTCAGAGCTGTAATATAAAAGGTTAATGAGAGTTCTGTACTGCCATGAGTAGAAGAAGGCACCCAGAGGAAAACATCCCTCCCCACACAGCGGCTCTCTATTGAGAAGATGAAGATGCTTTAAGTTAAATTGCTGATATGCCATGTTGAAATTCCCCAATAATACAACAGGTGACCCTACTGAGGCCAGCCTAGCATTGATCCTTCTTACCAAATAGGCAGCCAGTCCAGTGCCCTTCTGGAGATAGACATAAATTAATACAATTGTCATTCCACAAACAGTAATTTCCACTATTAGTAAATCAGAGTTCAGGTATAAAGTTTTACTTTTTTGTAATTTTAATCTTTTATTAACCAATATGGTGATGTCAGAGGAGGCTGAGTATGAAGGATAATAATGAAGGACTCCAAACTGGCTCAAAATTTTGTCAATTTTATTATTTAATTCAGGTGCAACTTCATTTCACATAAACACACAATTTGCATCTTGCTTATTTCCAACCACCTCTTTAGGGCATAAGCTCTATAAAGGGAGTTTAATCCCCTCGCATTAATGCCAGAGTTTAATCCCCTGACATTAATGCCAGAAATGTTAAGAGTCATGAGAATTTTGGATGAAAATCAAGAGGTCACAGCACTAGTGATCCACGAATGAATTCCTAAGCAAACAAATTAATCATATTGTCCATGAACATCAGCACAGTGAGGATTATGATCCATATTAGGATTGAGACATTGATTTAAGCAATCCAGCTTTAAGATTGACTGTGATTAGTGTAAACCACCTGAAGCACTTCATCAACTGCTCACCAAGATATGAGTGTTGAACAGCTACTGTATTTACTCCCATCAGTCTAGTCTATTATTTTCACTTCTTTTCCTTAGGCTCTTGGACCTTAACACAGGCATATGTTGCTGGTCTTGTACTACTTCCAAGTCCGATGTCAAGTTACTAGTTTCCTCCACTTTAGAGCCAGATGAGTCACAAATCTTCCTTTTACTAGTTGAATTTATTGTACAGATTTCATCTCTATAAGTTATATCAAAAGAAGCATGGGTGCTGTTTTGCCCCATTCTTTACCTATTTCCACTTGGTCTGTTTGAACAGGCACCTTTGTTTTATGTTGAATGATTTTAATCTCATTTTGCCTCATAGCTGCCATTAATGAATTTACAAGCAGCTGGTCAACTCTAGAGTGTTCATGCCCCATGCTCAATAGATAGCTTCTATGTTTATCAGTCAAAACCTCTTGAGTACCTATGTCAATGCCAGACACAATGCTATTTGTATTTATTATCAATTGTGCCATTTTCTCACCTCTGTACACCACTTCACATTTGTGAAACTTGCTGTTCCTTCCTCCACATGTCTGACAAACTTTGTTTGGACAGATTCTCACCAAATGCATTCTCTGGCTACATATGAAGCACTGGAGTTGAACACCTCACACTGCCAAAAAGATTGGACAGATGTTTCCTATATCACTGGAGGCAGGTCACTTGGAAGAATGCCAGATGCCAATTTTAATGTGAATGTTGCCATGTTGAAGAGCAATTCCAACCTGGCTCTTTTCTCAGTTAG
Organism: Epiperipatus broadwayi; assembly: GCA_028023455.1. Lineage (NCBI taxonomy): Eukaryota > Metazoa > Onychophora > Udeonychophora > Euonychophora > Peripatidae > Epiperipatus > Epiperipatus broadwayi. The sequence continues at coordinate 1,588,992 of JAQFVV010000080.1, read as the reverse complement.
GTACCTGAATGAGGTTATAGTTCCAAATCCTGATAACAAATTCTATAAATCATTGATAGCAAAATTTAGATAGTAATTTTTTACTGTACTGTGAGCTATTCTTGGACATGATGTTCCAATTTTAATCAAAAACCTTTTATTGAGGACACAATAGTTTTTCCTGAAGAACTCTTTTTGTATAATACTAAAAAACTCCACAATAAAATATCTTTTATTAGGGTGATGAAACACCCTTTTTATAGCATCCCCTAACTGGTTATCCTTAATTAATGTAATAAAATTGTCCACAGGGAATTAAAACAAGTTGCAATCAACATTAGTGGTGGTCAGAATCAGAGTGCATTCACTGGTGTAGTTTAGAAAGGAATTAAATAACATAGAAGGAATTCTATTATTAAAGTTATCACAGATTTGGTTATAAACATTTGTGTTAAAATCTGCCCTATTCAGACTCAAACAGTTCATCATAGAGTTGCTCAGGTTTATGTTTTCTTCTTCATCTAAGTTCATCAATGCCATCCCTGTCATTTCTTCACTTTCAGCCTTTCTATTATTTTTAGCTTTGATGCAAGAGTTAGCATTAGAAGGGCTGTTATTTTGCATGTTAATATTTGTTGCACCCAATTTTAACTTATCAGTATATGATACACTGCTGCCAGCAGAGAATTCATTTGACTTATCTCCAATAGCATTGTCATTGTTAATAATTAATGGAGGGAACTAAGGTATAATAAGTTTTCCTTCATTTTTTGAATATTGTAAGTTGTATTGCATTTTAGAATTAGTATTATGGTTTTCTGAATTGTTGAGGTTGAGACCAATGTTTGTATTTACCATATAGTCATTTTGGGCATTGATTTCGGGCTCATAATTAGACTGGAAACCTAAAATTTTATCTGAATTATCATTATTTGATACTTTGAAATTTCTTCTTTCATTGGAATTGCTTCTTTCATTAGATCAGACAGAATCAGCTACGTTACTGTAGAAATCAAGCACTTCCGGTAACACGCCACCTTTTTAAAAAAGATTTTGCATTTTTTTTATTTTTCACCAGTAACAATATAGAATCATTCATATCTTGGTTGTTTTTGAAGTTTAAGTTTTGCTTTTTCAGCATTGCATCTAGATGTTGGTCTATAATTGGAAGTTTAAGTTTATCCCGAGATTTGAAAAGGTTTTAATTAAGACTTATTTTTTTCATCAGAAACAATCATAATGTTAAGTTTAGACTTAGTTAATAATTTAGATTTTGTACTTGGAATTCTTTCGACAATATTTTGAGAACTTTTGTGACTTTTGTTAGATTTATCTACAATGTTTTTAACATTAGGAGAAGAATATCCTTTTTACTTTTATTTTTTGAAATGTGTAAATTAATGTCTGCTTTTTTTAGGCCATACTCAGTGCACTCTTGCTGCTTGGGATCCATATTGAAATTTTTCTTGGGCTTCCCCATGATATGAAAGAGTTTTTTGTGATTACTATATCTTTTGTTCAATGATTCTGCACTATTCAATTGTAGATCAAAGTCTCACCTTTCAATCTAATAGTTCTTCAGACTAAATTTTTGTAAAAAGATATTATAAAAAGGCAAAAGTAGCCCTATTCCAAGTTCACCTAGACTTTTTTGTGTGTGCCATCTAGTGACACTAGTAGTTAAAATACTTGATTGAATATACTTAATAAATAATCATATTATTCCTGTCGAAATAAACTATATTGTTCTTGAATTATTATGTGGGATTTTTTTTAAATTCCAACAATATTTTTATATTTCCTCACTTTCTTTAAGGTCTTGTTCAAATTTTTATATTGTTTGCAAGTGCGTTTTTCATTTTAACCATAAGATATGAGTTATAAAATTATCCCTGATAGTCAGTCTTCTTGCATACTATACTAATAGGTTTAACAGAGCAGTCTGATGTAGAGATTCTACCACAAAATTTCTCTTCTACATTGTTATAAAATTTCAATTCTCCATTGATTGCCTATCTTAATACAAGCTGCGCTTTGATTATATATATGTATGGAGATGATAATCTGGACCAACTGACGAGTGCTGGTTTAGCATGTAATGTGTATATTTGTGATTATTAATCTTTTTTGACATGTATGTGATCAAGTGAATCAGCTATATGAGACAGCATGGATAGTTGAGGGTGCATGTGAAAGTCTGAGTGCAAACCTATTAAATCTAGAAGAGTAGGTATGAAAAAGCCTGTACTATAGAAAAAAATTCATATTTCAAAATATTATTACTATTATCATTGTATATTATCATTTTTATAATAGTAGTTAACTGGATAAAGCAGTCGGTTGTAATTTTAGAAAACTTTTTTTATTTCCTCTTCACACCTATTTAGACTTTTATAACTTTTTCACTCAAATTAGATCGTTCCATTATGATATTTACTTCTAATTTTGATTTCAATTCTGATATTTTTTATTCATTTTATTTAATATATATATATTCTTTCATTATTCTTTAATTCAAAATATTTTATCAATCTTAATGTCTACAAAAATTCTGACTAGAATAGTTTTCTAAGTATTTTTGTTTAAAATTTGTATCTTTAAACTTACTCTGAGATTCAATGATCTTTTAAAGTTTTTTTTATAATTAAATGGTTTTTCTGCCATTGAAAAATTTTTTATATTTAGTACATTGTTTAAAAAGCTACCTTCTTTGCAATGCTACAACAAAAATAACTCGATCGCCAACTTGTTCCATATTTTGCAAATGGGATCTTTAAAGACAGCGTAGATTTTACATTTTTTATATCATGATAATTTAATTTCGAAATCAGATTTAGAAGCCCCATAAATTGAGCACCTGAAAACAGTTTTCATTAAATTTATCATAAAACACTTCTTACTAAACTTTTTTATAGGATGTTCAGTTAAATTTATTAAATAGATATCTAAATGTCTTTTTATTTATTTTACACAAATTGAGGAAGATATAGTTTTACTTTGTTAATGTCCTTTATCTAGATTTCAAAAACAAAGCACTAACTCTTTTTTTTTTTTTTTATTCAACGAAAAAGAACAAAAACTTTCTATATTCTTAATTAAATATTCTTTCTTTAAAACTGGTAAATTAGGATAGATTAATTTTTCGAATAATTGCCTTAAAAGACGTCTAGTCAAGCGTTGATGGCCTAGCGGTTAGCATAGCTGCCTTCCCTGTACAACATTTCATTTTCTAAGTATTCGAATTTTCTTCAAAACTATTCAAACTGTCTTCTTTAAAATCCAAATTTACTTTCCATACTTTTATCTTGTATAAAGTTAATTTGATCTTATTTACTTATTAAATATTGTCCATAATAAGGAATATCAACCAATAAAAGAGTCACTGCTTACCTTATTTCATTAACTTTACTAACATAGATATTTTATTGCTAATATCTGGTGTTTTTAGATAATATCATAACACCATATCTATCTGAATCTGCTTTATTAGTTACTCCAATTACTAAAATCAAATGCCTTACTTAATTTACTTTTCAACATCTGGTTTGATCTTGATCTATATCTTATTCTCATTTTTTTTTGATATGTGATGTATATATCTTTTTATTTCCTAATCCTATTTCTCAACAGTGGTAGATAAGCATATTCTAAAGTTAAATGTCTTTGAATGGCAACTCAATTCTGGCACTTCCAGTACTCAAACTTTATATCAATAAATTGTATTTTGGTATTATTCCTGCCATGACATATTATGCTGATGACATATTACTCTAAATTTGCAATATGTTTAAAATAATGCCTCCAAGGAATGTATGGACAATATTAATCGATAAAATTTGTCTGCAGATCCCATGGAGAGATTATTTTAAACATAATGCAAAATTAAGATAATTGTCACTGGTTGTAATATATCATATCACATGTAATATGGAAGTTCAAATATAAAAAAAATAATAGAGACATATATTTTGTAAGAAGGTTTACATAGGTCAGAGTAGTTTGAGTTTAAATGAAAGAATAAAGGTTCATAAAAGTAGAGTTAAAAATAGATATCTTAGTTCTGCTTTGTATGTCCATGAAAAAGATACAGGCCACACTATTGATTTTGATGAAGCTAAGGTTGTCTTCTTTGAGAGAAATGAAATCAAAAGAAGAATTAAAGAGTCTTTATTATTGAAAATTTATTATTCTGAAGCAATTAACTTATTTAAGAGTTCTTTTAATATTAAGGGTGGATGGGAAGTGAATGGATTTGTGGGTAGTTTTTAATAGTATATATAATGTGTGGTTTTTTTGTAGTTCTTTACACTTGAGAAGTCTGCTTGTAGCAGTGAAATCTTAGGTTGTGTTCTAATATTATTTTTATGCTGGTCTGGTTTAATTTTAGATTTGGGGTAGTTTTAAATAAAACAGGTACTTGTGAGTTGTGCCTTGTCATCAAACCATCCTCCCCCCTCCTGGCATACTATGGTACTTTGTGCCATTACATTTGAAGTGTTATGTCAAAAAATATTTAAATATTGTTAAATGTTAAGAACTTTTGTGGTTTGAGATAATTTTAGGAAGACAAGAGTGGATGGTAGCTGTAATATATATGGCCATGGGAGATAGTCAAATTATAATGAAATGAAACAATTGAGGGTATACAGACTTTTAAAGAAAAGGGAAAGAGAATAATAGTTATAGGGGATATGAATGGACATATTGAAGAAATTGATTATGTAGATAACAAAAATGGACAGCTTTTGAAGATTTTTTTGTCAGAGAGAAAATATGAGCATCGGAAATTTGTCAAATATTTATGAGGGACAATACACATGGTCCACAAATAATATATTTCACATAATAGAGTATGTATTAGTATAGAAAGAAGGAATTAATAAAATATGGAAAATTGAACTGTTTGATAATAGAGTATGTAATAGTGATCATAATTTCCTTATAATAGAAATGGTTAGTAATATGTTGGAAAATAGTAATAAAAGTAGAAAGGATATTGAAATATGTGGATGGAGAATGAATGATAAGAATAGGTTAGAATAATATAAAATAGAAGTTGAAGAAACCTTGAAAGAGTTGGTTGGGGGTAAATATAAAGACCTGGGGACTGGTGTGGTGAAGCAGGAAAAGTGGTAAATAGAGTTTTAGGGTGAATATTCAGAAAAATAAAAGAAATAGAAAAGTGAGAGTTAATAAAAGTGTAAAAGAGGAACAAATCATGCAGAGAATATAAGTGTGCTATTAAGAACAAAGAAAATGAAAAACATGTTAATGTTAAATGGGAAAAATATTTAAAAAAAGAAATTGGCTAAAATAGATAATTATAGAGAGAGAATGAAATTGAATAGTAAATTGTTGGAGGATATTAATAAAAGTTGAAGAGATGGGAGTAAACAAATTGAAAATACATTAAAAGAAGAAATGTAGGAGAGAGATAAATAGTGTGAGAAAATAGAATGTAGCGCTAGAGAAGAATTAGAGACAATCTTAAATAAGTATGAAATGAATATACAAAAGATGTTAGATATGAAGGACAGAGTGATAACAAACATGAAAGCATATAGTAATGAAAATATTAGGTTTACAGAAAATGAACATAATGAGGCAAGGAAGAAATTAAAAAGTGGAAAGGCAAGAAGTTTGGATGGATGGGCAGCAGAGATGGTAATGAATTTAGGATATAGGGCAAAATTAAAATTGTTATTGTGTTTTAATAAGATCGCATAGAAGAGAGATTTTCCAGGTGGTTGGAGTAATACAAGACTAAGGCTATTATTTAAAGGAAAGAGTAAGGTTCATAGAAAGTTGAGCAATTATAGACTGATAGTGGTTCTACAAAGTTTTGGCATATATGGTGGCTGGAAGGGTTGCAAAATGGATGGAAGATAATAATAGTGGAAGAAATGCAAGGAGGTTTTCAATCAGATAAGCATATAAGAGATAGTTTATTTGTAGTTACACTGCTATATATGGTGTTTATAGATATAGAGAAAGCATATGATAGAGTAAATAGAAATATATTATGGGTAAGTTTAATAAATTTGGGAATGGATCGAGCTTTAGTGGATATTATTAAGTGATTATATGAAAATAATTACTATACATATCAATTAGGGAATATAGAATCAGATAAAGTTAAAAATGGGGTGGGACTAAGGCAAGGATGCCCTATGTCACCTATTTCATTTGTGTTGTGTTTGAGAGAAATGGAGACAGCAATATAAAGACTAGGAAGAGGAGTAAAGATATCATTAATAGGTGGCAAGGGAGTATAAATATTATTGGGTCTTTTATTTGTAGATGATGTTTTCTTGTGCACAGAAAGAAGGGAAGATATTGAAGTTATGCTGAGTACATACACAAGGGTGGGTAAAGAGATGGAGATTAAATTTAGTGAGGAAAAATCAAAAGTAATGATGATTAATAAAAAAAGAAGGCAAAGAATTTTTATAGGAGGATATAAAGTTAAGTGTGGTGAATAGACATAACTATTTGGGAATCATTTTAAGTAATCAGAGAAATTGCTTGGATGAATGGGAAAAAAAATTGATAAATGAAGCAAAGAAAACAAAGACACCGATAAACAAATTAACAGTGTTTTTATATAATAAATATGATGTAGCTAGAATTGTATGGAAGGGAGAGGCAATAGCAGTGTTAACATATGGTAACAATGTGTTATGTGGTAGTAAAGGGGTATTAGATTATTTAGAAAAAGTACAAAGAGAAGTAGGAAGACATGCATTAGATGCACATGTGTGGATGACAAACAAAGCATTTCAAGGAGAAATGGGAGGCTCAAGTTTTTATATGAAAGATGCAAAAAGCAAAATGAAAATGTTTGTATATGGATAATAAAAGAATAACAAAAATAGTATTTAACTGTGTTATGAGTAAATGGCAAGCAACAAGATGGTATGATTTGGATAAAGAATTTATGTCAGTATACTTATACAAAAGATGGGATGATTATGTTAGGAGAATTGTTGAGTGTTATAGTGGTAAGGAATGGGATAGAAAAATATATGCATTAATAAAGAATAGGGAGTTAAAAAGATGGAGAATTAGAATGGAGAGTAAAAACAGTTTAAATATATATAGAAGTAAATGAAATATTGGGTGCAAGATAATTTATGATAATAGCAAGGAAAGTAGTTTACTGTTTAAGGCTCAAACAGGATGGGAAAATGTAAATGATTTAGTCTGAAAGTTGTGTAAGGAAGGCATAGAAAATATTAGGCATCTCTTAATTGAATGTAAATGCCTAAAAGCAGAAAGAGTAAAACTAATGAAGTTCCCTGGGAAAATAAATATAAACAAGGTGATTATAAAGAAAGTGAGTTATTGGTTTTTATGCTGGGTTTGGGAAAGGAGGGATTTAGATATAAAGGTTATGGAGTTGACAAAGATTATGTTGTAGAAATGGGATGGAGCAAGATAGAGAAGAATATGGGAAAATTTAGGTGGGGAATGGAAAGGGAAGGTAAAGTGGCTAACGGGTTTTTTTAGGCATAGTGGCTGAGAGATTCCTGACTCTGTATAAGAAGTCATAGTGTCTCACATCACGTGTAATAGTAAACTTTAAGTCTAAAAAAAACGTACTTTCCAATGATGGAAAGATATATTCATCATGGAAAAAGTGAGAAATATGTAAAAAAAAAAAAAAAGCCTGTATTACTTTTTAAAGGGCAAGTTGTAACAAAGTTTTAGATTTCTTTTATTTTTTTATTCTAAAAAAAAAAACGAAAACAAAATGGCGATCTGTAAGATAAAGTTGTATCTTTATCTAAAAATGTGAATTGTAAATTTAACCTTATATTTTAATTATCTTTTTTAAAAAACCCCACAAATATATTTACTTTTAACTGCAAATGTATATAATGTTTAGCAAAAAAAAAAAAAATACAAATATAGCACTTTTACTACTGTATTTTTAAATAAAATAAAAAATACAAATAATGTGATACATTTGCTGCAAGTTTAACGTTATATTTTAAATATTTAAAAAAAAACCACAAAGTTTTAGCAAAAAAAAGAAAACACAAATATATAAAGTAAATGTATTTTTTAATATAAAACTGTATTACTTACAAACTATGCAAATGAAGTATTATATTGTGGGGGGGGGGTCACTATGGCAAAGTAAATCATTTAATATCTTCTAAAATGGAAATGGTCAGTTTATATAATATGGATTAGTCATGTTAAAACTCTTGGTTGCCATAACACCATAAATGGAAACTTTGACTAAGTATTACCAGACGAAAACGTCACCAGGGTAATACATCATAGCAGGAATAATACCAAAGTACTGATTAAACAAGTGAATTTCCAGCAACAAACTATTCAATAATTTATTTATACCTCTCTCTCATACAAAATATAAATTTTTGTGCCAATATTATTAAATATCTTTTATCTTATAAAGAAGCTGAGATTTTTAACTTTTTTTCCTCATATGTTTTTTTTTTTATGAATCGATGTTTTGTGGATTTCTTTTTCTAGCACTCACAATTTCATCTTATTGTGAGTTACTTAAAACTAAAATGTTTAACCAAGGAAATGTAATACATTTTTATTATTATTGTTCCAAGCAGGATGATAGGAAACATGGTCCATCGCTTACAACCCTCAGCTATAAACAAAAAAGAATCCTGCATTCCCTTATCTAAAAAATGGAATATGTAAATAAGGCATTTACATAACATGCACTTTATTTAATTTGTATTGCTTCCTGCTACAAAATATGAATGCTGTGATTCTGAGCATGCTCAGAAAATTATAATAATATGAAAATTGCATTACCTTTTCTTGATTAAACATTTAAATATACAAATTACAATTGGCATGAGAAAAGAGAAATTATATTTTTCTAATTAAAACTAAAACATATTCTCCACATTTACTCTATTTTATTATACACCACTGAATAATAAAACAGTTTTAAATTTTGTATTTGATTTGCTGACTTAACATTTTTGAGATATACTTTTTATTTTCTTCAAACATCAAACTTATCAGTATGACTTTTACAAATTGAGAAATAATTTTCCAGTTTTATGTTTCATTATATATGTGACTATAATTACATTTTTAAAATAAAATAACTGTTTTAGATAACAAAAATTTTCAATTGTATAATACTTATTTACACTTGCTATTTTTACAGAGCATTTAACTGCCTCCTCTTATTTTATTTTAGTTGTGGTGTCAAATTCAATCTATTTCGTATTAACGAATTTTCTTTTAACATTTTTATAGCCTTAATCTATATTGAGCATTATTCTTTTTGCTAATATCTTTTGTAAATAAAGAGAAGTCTTTATTGGATTATGTATATGAAATTTAATTTTTGATAAATCAAAATAAATATTAATAATAATGTATCAAATATGGAAATAATACTTTTCAAGTAATACTCAAAACAAAAGGTAGGAAGTAAGAAAATAAAAATCATTGCTCAAAAAAGTTTTATATTGTAATTCACTCAATAGAAAATATATTATATATAGTGATTAATTAGAATTCTAATTAACTGACCTTCTTTAGTACTTCCCCATCCTGTTACTATAATTTGAGAGTTGGCAGCAGGAGTTTTTGATGCGATAGCTATAGTATTACGTTGCAATGAAGATTTTACTGAACTAGAGAGTTTAAGCAAAGCAATATCATTTTGATAATTTCCATAATTGTAATACTCATGAATTACGACACGAGAAACAAAATGAGTAGATTCACTACCATCATTTCCCCAAAGATTGTGTTCACCAGCAACAACCTTGATATTAGAAGCACTTTTCCTAAAAAATTATAATTTCAACATATTTATATATAAAGACAATGAGAAAAAGAGAACTTTAAAAAAGTACATTTTACTTATATTTCTGGGAGATGTAAAAAAAATAAATAAAATGTGTTGGTTTTTTAAGTACATGTATTCATTATAAGATGAAACAAAGATATATATATTTAAAAAAGTGTTGGAACGCTTTTTAACACTAATGTAATAAATAATATTAAAAAAATTATTTGAATACATAAAATTTTATATGTACTTAAACTTATATTCCATTTTATATTCTTGAAACATATAAATTAAAATGTATGAAAAAAATAAATGATCCGAAGATGCACTTTATGCTGACCCCCCTCCCCTTGCATTTTTTGTTGGCCAAAATCACAATCTTTCATATTGCTATTTATCAATATCATATTGGTACAATTTGATTTTTCATTGTCAGATTTCTTGCACACATATTTTTGATACCATCCATTTCAGATAAATATATTAATAATTATTAATAATCATTTATTAAGTTAGAGAATTCATTAGGAAGATGTATCTTGGTTGTGAGTGCAGAAACTTTTATACTTATTGATCAAATTGTAATAATTTGATATTGATTCATACTGAACAAATGATGACGGTAAATAAAAAAAAGATTATAATCTCAGCCAACTTAAAGTGCTTCTTTAGCATGAAACGCATCTTAAAAATTATTGGCTCTTCTCAGATCCTTTATTCATTTGTGCTAAATGTGTGTGTATATTTATATATATACAAAATAGTATTATAAATGATATTTTAATGGTAAACTAAAAGTATGTGTGTGTATGTCAATGGCATTCACAATATTTTATAAAAGCAATTAGCCTAATTAAATAGTTTAATTAATGAAAAACTATAAACTAACTTATTAAGAAAGTTAGATGAATTCGAGCAAAGGATTTAGATAATGTAAACAAAGCCATTGCTTAAAATAAACAATTCCACGGTAATTGCGTTATCTGATCAGGGATTGAATAGTGCAACTAAAGAGATGACCGCCACATGGACAGCGGATGGCCAATCAACGGAGTCTACTCTAAAGACAATGAGAGATGATGAAACATATTTAGAAGAGAACTGAGACCAGACATTTGCTGAGTGAAGCTCTTGAAAGACAGATAGTGCCATTTCCTCGGGTGCCCCAGTCAGCTCCCTCTTTCACTTAGCCTTGTGGAGAGTTTACCTCTGGATGTTCAAAAGTAAACTTAGGAACTGTAAACAGGTCATATTGATCTTATAATTATTTTGTTACACCTTCGGGCCCTTATTGTTATTTATATAGCGTGTGTATATAATCATCATATATGTATAATATATGAATATATTAAACAAGATTGATTATTTTCATATAACTCTGTAAATAAATTCTTGTTACTTAAATGTATGTCACAGTCTTGTTTACAACTTTAATGGTCTTAATCCCCAGCAAATTGCGAAATTGTCAGTAATAACAATTAGCGCATTGACAGCCAAATACGTTGGCATCTAATTAATTTATTTCGTGAGTGGACAAATTACTAAAAAATATATTTTTTTGTTTTTTGCTAATTTGACTAAGTCGTTGCAATGTACCAAATTCTGGTGACCAACAAAGCTGCGAACATTCTAACACTTACTACACACATAGGTTTCTTTAGATACAACATCTTCCATTTGGAACAGCTTCAGCACTGAGTATATTCCAAGCAAAAGTGGAAACTCTTCTAAGTGGACTCGAAGGCGTCATCCCTTACTTTGATGATATATTGGTCACTGCTAATTCAGAAAACAAATTGAGTACTCATATCTCTTGCCAAAGACTGGAGGAATTAGGAACAAAATTAAATGTGAAAAAATGTATTTGGAAGGCTACTGAAATAAAGTTCTTGGGTCACATAGTATCAAGCTCAGGAATAAGCCCCTCCCCTGAAAAAGTCAAAACAGCATCTGACACAAGAAGACCAAATAATGTAAAACAACTACAAGTTTTTTTGGACCTGGTGACTATTTTGAAAACTTCCTGGATGGCAAAGCACACATAGTGAGGCCACTGTATAATCTGTTAAAAAAACCAGAAATGGAATTGTGAAGCAGCCCAAGAGCAAGCATTTCTACATACCAAATCCCTTCTTACATCAAATAAACTACTGGTCTATTATGACAGCAAGTGCAAGGTAACTGTGACAACTGATGCATCAGAAAATGGCATGGGGTAGTGATATGCCATCCATCCCACTTTGGAGAACATCCTATAGCAAATGTGTCACACTCCTTGTCCAAGGCAGAAAAGAACTACAGCCAGCTAGACAAGGAAGCCCTCACCATAGTGTTCTGAATTTGTAAATTTCACCAATATCTATATGGACATCCTTTCCAATTAATAACTGACCATAAAACACTCTTGGGAATTATACGAACAAAACAGATGCCTGAACATTTAAGCCCTCATACGTTGAGATGGCTTAACATACTCGCAGATTACAATTATAACCTCGAATACAAAAAAGGCACAAAAATCATTCATGCCAACATGTTATCACGAATACCAGATCAGCTCAAGAAAGAAGTAAATGATGCAGAAATTAACTATATTGACACACTAAAAAGTCAGACACTTAATAGCACAAAGGTAGCCACATAGACCAGAGAAGACACTGGCTATAGATGGATCATGGAAAAAATGAGCAAAGGTTGGCCAAAACAAAGACCATCTTTCTTGCAAAGCTCAAGAACAACTGTCCATATGCAAAGATTGTATACTCAGATGTGACCAAGTACTAATTTCCATAAGAGGCAGGGCACAAATACTCAATGTATTGCATGAAGGTCATCCAGGCATCATTAGCTCATAATTATATCTGATGGCCAAAAATTTAACAGTGACATAGAACAATGCATAAAAAACTGTACAAACTGCCAGTTGTGTGCAAATGCACCTTCAGCCAAAATTCGAGTCTTGGCAAAAAGCAGACAAACCATGGCAGAGAATTCATATAGATCACTGCGGTCCCATTCAAGGACAATCATTTCTAGTAGCAGTGGATTCCTATTCAGGATGGGCTGAATATAAAATAGTTAAAAACACCAGTTCGGATGGAACCATTGACAAACTGATGGAAATGTTTGCATACCACAGTCTCCCAGAAACCCTAGTATCCAACAATGGCACAGGTTTTACATCAGAAAAGTTCACTTACTCTATGCATGAATGGGTTAACCACATATTTACTCCACCTTACCACCCCAATCAAATAGACTGGCCAAAAAAACAGTGCAAAATTTAAAATTCACCATCAATAAAATGGGAAAATGAAGTCTGCATAAAGCAGTCTTTAACGCACTTCTTTATCAACATTCTACATCTACAGCTAAGTTGGGTAAATCACCCACAGAAAAATATCTAGGTCATAGACTGCAAACAAAACTTGACAAAATTATACCAATGAAGGACACTGAAGTACATTCAGGCATAAACTATAAATTCTCACCACAAGATCGCGTATGGATTAGAAATAATCAGGACAGATTCTGGATAAAAGTGGAAATTGTGCGACATTTAAGTGAGCAAGTGGTTGTTGTGTGAATGGAGGATGGAAGAGTGTTATGAAAACCCAGAAATCAATTGTGTAAAGATGAAAGCATACAACAAATGCCGCAGCTATTTCCACAAAAAGATGATGCTCCAGATGCTTCGGACATCCCCCAATGTTCTAAGAGGGAAAGAAAAATTCCCTTCCACCTCAGTGATTATGTGCTAAGTTCAGAGAACAATAAAAACTAAAACACTATCTCTGAACTTGGGGAGGTATGCCAAATGTGTGTGTATATTTATGTATATAAAAATATGTTTTATAAATATATTATACTGGTAAACTAAAAGTATGTCTGGTAAACTAAAAGTATGTGTGTGGATGCCAATGGCATTCACAATATTTTATAAAAGCAATTACCCTAATTAAATAGTTTAATTAATGAAAAACTAACTTATCAAGAAAGTTAGATGAATTCGAGGAAAGGATTTAGATAACGTAAACAAAGCCACTGCTTAAAATAGACATTCCAAGGTAATTGCGTTATCTGATCAGGGATCAAATAGTGCAACTAAAGAGATGAACACCGTGTGGACAGCAGATGGTGAATCAATGGAGTATCCTCTAAAAACAATGAGAGATGATGAAACAGATCTAGAGTAGAACTGAGACCAGACACTTGCTACGTGAAGCTCTTGAAAGGCAGATGTGCCATTTCCTTGGGTGCCCCAGTCAGCTCCCTCCTTCACTTAGCCTTGCAGAAAAGTTTACCTCCGGACGTTCAAAAGTAAACTTAGGAACTGTAAACAGGTCGTATTGATCTTATTATTATTTGTTATGCCTTCGGGCCCTTATTGTTATTTATATAGCATGTGTATATAATCATCGTATATGTATATATTAAACAAGATTGATTATCTTCGTATAACTCTGTAAATAAATTCTTGTTACTTAAATGTATTTGCCGAGCTGCCTCATTAATTAGCAATTATTTGTGTTATTTATATTTGCAATCCAGCGGTCAATAGAGTGCCGCTAGACACAGCAATTTGTTTCAAGAATGAATAATGGATTGGAAGTTTTATATATTTTTTAAAAGTTACTAAAGATTAAAACAGAAGAATGAATTTGGATTAATGATACCATGTATTTATGTTTATTAAAAAAATATTAATTATTAACTAGGTTTTAATTTTATATTTGTGTGATAGTGATATAACTCTAGTTTAATAAAATATTGGGAATAATCATCAATATATTTATCTAAAGTGAATGGTGAGAAAGATATGAATGCAGTAACGTTGATTCTGTACATTGAATTATAACTCTTTCTTGAACTAAATTTTTTTTTTAAATGTTCAAGAAATTTTATTTATTTTTTCAATTGGGAATTATTTTAAATATCTTTAGTTCTCAAACTTAGCATTCTCTGAATAAGGTAAATTTTCTGGGCATCTAACGAATGAATTAATAATGCTAACAAAAAAATTACACCCCAGGCCGCAAGCAATCACTAAAATGTGTTGTTTTAAATTTACTTATAAATATCTTCCAGATAGTTCATTGAATATTTTAACTAATACTTTTATTATATAATTACTTAATAAAATAAATTTTTATTTTATCATCTATGGATTTGTTTTTGTTTTTATTGTATTAAGTGATATATTTTAAGAACTGAACAAATGTAACGGAAATTAGAAACTGGAGTATAATTTATATTTGAAGATATTTTGATAGATTTTTAACACATAATTTCTTTCTAAAACTATATTATATATAAATATCTTGTAATTGTTATGTTGTGCAAGTAATATTATTATTATTTGTGATTAACTAAGCATTTATATTGTATATTAGTTAATTCCTTATTTATTTGATTATCATATGTATTTTACCCTCAACATAGCCTTGTGTGTGAAAATCATGTGTAATAAGACAAAGCTATTGTTTTTCTTGCCAATATCATATATACAAAAAATATTGTAACTGTAGCTAATTTATGACTATCCCCACTTTCAATAGCATATACATTTTAATTTTCAAATGAAATTTAAATTCACAATTAATTTATTCATACTATCATTTACATCTGATTTCAGCCAATCTTTCATAATGTGTTTATATTTAAAAATTCAATTATTTACTTACAGCTATTTACTTCTTTACATTTTTAGCATCAATGAAATCAATAAAAAAAACCTTCTGTCATATTAACACATATGATTTAGTGTAAAAAAACAACTTTTATTTCATAAATATGAATAGATAGATTACAAGAACATCACTATGATTTCTTTTATCTTACAACATATTTTTTAAAAAATAGCAATAGTGATTATCTCTCACATAAAATCCACATTTTGTCTGTTGTTTGAATGATTGTTTGTCTGCTATCCTGTTTAATTGGTTGCTTAAATAAATTATTTTTCTTTAATTGGTTGCTTTAACAAATTGCAAAAACAATGAATTTGACAGCTAAAAAAAAAAATTAATAAATAACTATACCTAAGTAAACTATAATTTATATTATGAGAATTTTATGCAAAGGAAGTATTCTTTGCAAAGGAACTAATTTCGCCATTAATAAAAAATGCTGGGAAAAAAATAAGTGCATCTGTTTTTAATTACAGTACAGAACTGAATAGGCACCATATTTAAATCATGAAGAAGATATAATTACAGTACATAAATTCATGTTTGAAATGTGATATTTAGTGAAGAAAAAAGATAGATACTACAGTACCATATTTACATTTAGTTTTGGTTAGTGTATAATTGAAATTGTATGATTTGATATCACATAGTATTCTACGATTAATAGTGGCAAAAAGAATAGTCTTTCAGGCCAGCTACATTTTCCACATTTATTCATATAATACTAAAATCTTTTATTTAGTTTATATTAAATCTTTAAAAAAAAATTGTTAATGCAACCAATTAAAAATAACTATTACAAAAACAAAGGCTTTTCAGGCTTTTGTTTAATTTACATTAAATTTAAAAAAAATTGTTAAAGCAACCAATTAAAAAAGAAGCTGGCCTTTCCATAGGTCAGATACATCTTATATTATATAATAAGAGCTCATGTACATTTGGTATCTTATCTGTGTCTAGTCTATTGTTGACCTAATGGTTGATCTGGTAAACTAGAATCTGTTTTATGTACATTGCTCTAGGGACAACCTTTGCTTTATAGCTACATTGAATTTTTAATACTATTCAAATCAATAAAAAAATAGTTTTGCTTTTTTTTCCTCATATATCTTAGTGCAAAAAAATTTCCATTTAAGTATGAAAATATTTTAATATAAAGACAATCAACAAAAGTCATGAGATTGTTTTTTCCCAAAACATCATTTGTTTAAAAATAACTCCATTTTAATACCTTTTGCCCTTTTTATTTTATATATGCATAAAATAAATAAGTAAAAATATTTCATGCAATTTTATTTGTTATGACAATAGTAGACACTTTCCTATTTTATTTTATTTTTTGATTGAAGTTCTTTAATTATAATTTTATATAAACCATTAACGTTTCAATTTCCTTTTCTTTTTACATTAGGTTTCCATTAGAGTATTTATAATATATATTTGCAAAGAAATCAAGTCACATATCACACGACCTAATTTAACAAGTTTGTATTACAAATGTTATCTAACGAGCTTGCCAATAGCTCTTAACAAGCTTTTTAGAATATACCCATCCCCAGATTGATTTCTGCTTTTCCATATTCAAGCATTAGATTTAAAATACCAGACCAAGCCCAGCACTTTATCTAATGTTTAACTATTAAGCAGAAAATCTGAAATTTTCAGACATCTGTGTCTTCAAATCCAACTATCTAACTTAAATAACCATATGGGACTGAACTAATGCTTGAATATCCTAATGCCTCACTGAGAAATCCAGAAGCAGATATTGTTCTGGGATTGGGGATATTTTGAAAAGCTTAATTAAGAGCTATTCGCAAGTTCATTAGATAATGCTTGTAATACAAGCTTGTTAAATTAGGTCATGTGATATATGATTTGATTTTTTTGTAATTGTATTTTTTTCTATTAAGGCTTTGGCGATTTTATATTGCTAAATCTAGTAATATATGGTGTAGCTGAAATTAGCTCAGTCCCATATGGCTATTTAAGTTAGATAACAGGATTTGAAGACATACGGATATCTGAAAATTTCAGATTTTTTTACTTAATAGTTAACCATTAAATAAAGTGCTGGGATTGAATATCCTAGTACCTCATTGAGGAAACCAGAAGCAGAACCCGGTCTAGGGTTGAGGATATTCTGAAAAGCTTGCTAAGAGCTATTGGCAAGATCATTAGATAATATATATATATATATGTTAATTCCAATATTTCCATGGATAAATGATGGCTTTACATTATAATTATTTTTCGGGATATTCCGTGTAGTAAAATAGCTAGGAAAAAGTCCATTTCTTTTATAATTGATTAAAAATTGAAGATCACAAACGGTTCTAATTTTCTTCACACACATTCTTTCAAAATACCTCCATTTTGTAAACAAATCTTTCCCATAACGATTAATAATGTTAATTCTAATATTAGACGTTTGTGATCTTCAATTTTTAATCAATTGTAAAATAAATGGACTTTTTCCTAGCTATTTTACTACGCAGAATATTCCGAAAATAATTATAATATGAAGTCATATACATCATTTACTCAATTTTAATTAGTTAAATAATTTATTTAATGTTATTTCTAATATAGTTTTTAACTTTTAATATATAATATATACTTCATTAATAGCTATAACAAGTTGTGAAAGTCAAGCAGAAAAAGATAAGAAAACAGTATAAAATTAAAACCTAAGAAAGAGCCATAGCATAGTTGTTGTTTTTTTTTTGTCATAAAGATAATTTTAAATAAACTAAAAAATAATAATTTAAAGTTCAATTGATAATCTATGAAAATACAGACATATTAAATCATTTGAGTATGCATGAAATTTAAAATTTTCAACATTAGTTTAAATAATATTAAAAAAATGTAAATTTAAATTCAATTTTAAATTATAAATAAATTCTAAATAAGTTGTCATTCTAGTAACTAAATTTGTTTTTTTTCTTCTTGTTAAACAGATTTAATTGATGTTTATTATCAGAAAATTCAAAATCAAAGTTTTATTTAAAACTATTTTTGATAAATGTTTTCCAAAAATACATAGTTAAGTATTAAATTTAAGATCAAAGTTTTAATTTAATAATTTTAGTAACTATATTTTTAAAAATCAGTATATTGAATTAATTTTATTTATTACTACTTGAAATATGGATTTCGAATGTAACCCATACTTGTTTGTCAAATTTTATATAAGGTGGACAAAATAGGATAATTATTATGAAGTTATTTAAAGCCCCAAAATGGCTTATGTGTTTTTATTCTTCCTGTAATCAGCTTGAGGAGGTAGTCAGACTATGTTATTTTTTCTTAATTTCTCTATTTTCAATAGAGCTAGATTTTTAAAAAAACTACTGTGAAACATCAGCAAAACTTTAATATCAGCTAAAATAATCGCTACATGAAAAAGAAATCATAAATAAGTAAATAAAAACCCATATAATCTTTCTCAGATTGTCTGCCTGAGTCCAAGTAGTATCCTAAATATTTCCTCTCATGCTTGTCCATTATTTATCATATTCAAATGGTACTTATGTATTAGATCTACTTTTTGTATTTCTGACTACAGAATACTTTTTTCCAATGGGGAGGAGGTGTTTGCTAAGGAAGAATGTCATATTAAAAAGTCACAATTGTTGTTTTTATTTAGTATTATTAATGTATTTATTATTCTTGTGTACAAATTTATACTTTTCCAATTATTAAGAATTTGATTTTTTAATATGACATTTTACCATTGTGAACACCTCCATTCCAGACTAGAGAAATGTATGGCATTCTGCTGTTGCAAACATAAATAGCATGTCTAATATGTAAGTACAACTGAAATTAACTATGAGAATTTTTCAATAGAAAAAAAATTATATGACTATGATTTTATCAAATACATAATCTTGGAAAAGAAATATCGAATTGTCAACAATATATGAAACACTTTTGATTCATAGATAATTTATATGAGTACTCATAGATCACATAGATATCAAAAAAGTTATGTAGCAATACTGTAAGTTATAAATTTAAATTTATATAAAAACTTTACTAAAAATGTAGAATAAATTACTTAAAATTATTGCTAGATATATTATAAGGTGTATTTATTGGTATTATGCAATAATCTGTCAGTTGTATTGTGCTGTGATGTAGTTAAATATATTTAAAATACTGGAAAAGATTTGTATAAATAAGCGAAAGGAAAGAAATTGTGCTACTAATCATATAATATAATAAACTAATTGTGATTCAGAGAGTTCATTTCCAATGTATTGTACTCCAAACTCATGAACTTGCATACTCATAAGTACAGTTCCAATAATGTGTAATGTGCTCACAACATTGTTTGAGTTACATTAAAGATTATATATAATTAGTATTAGAGACAAAGGAAATGTCATTAAAATTTGAAGATAAATTACTTAAGGGAAAGGAAAATATTTAGAAAGTATAAAATAAAGATCAATTTCATCTAAATATTTATATCAAGATAAAATTCAAATTGTTGAATCATCAGGTAATGATGATTTTGTAAATAGCTTTGTGTAGGAATAAATTTTATTGCAATATTTGTAAAATTAATATTATCTCATGTTTATTTATTTTTTTATTGGTGTTTCATTCAATATATGATCTCTTAACCTATGCCAGAAATAATTATATTATGGGAAGATTGCAAACTGATATGGAAAAAAATATGAGAAAAGCCTTCAAAGATGATAGTTTATATTTTTTATTGCAAATTTATTTTACAGTGCTGAAGAAAAATATGTAGCTTGAAGTGTCACTTGGGCATTAAGAAAATCCAAAGTTGAAAAATAAGTTTTTAAAAAGATTGAAATTTAAACCCAACCTAAATTATTTTCCAGGTTCTGGTAGAACCTTGTGGCATTCAACTGAAATAACAATAATTACTGAAACAGAAATTAATACTACACATGTAGCATTTCTACTCCTCTAGCAAATGAAGCACCTAGTAATCATATTGGAAACTCATATTTTATTTTATACATGAATTTTTATTATATATATATATATTATAACGATCGAAATGAAAGTGAAGATCGAATCTAACCGCAAACACAATATCTGCTCTACAAGGGTGCCATCTAGGCATTTGAGCCTAGAAAAATTTATAGAGTAGGCAGATATGCGCTGTTAAGATTCCACTTTATTTAAATATTCAGATTGTTAGCCCAAGTCACTAGCTCAGTGGAGATGCAGAGATAAAAATCTATATCTTAATTTATATCTTAAATATAAAAGAATAAAAGCCACTGCCAGAAATTAACACATAAAAAATATTTATTTACGCACATATAAAATCATTCTAAATTTGAGGAATAAGTTTAACCTTTTAGATTTTTATATTAACTTGTAAATTTACATTTAACTAAGTTTCAATGAGTTTAATTATTATTTAGATAGTCAAGTATGAATAGACTACATAGATCTGCATTTGAAAAGAAAATATTCTTCCCTGATTTAACCTTAGGCAACAAATTTCGCAACCAAATTGGCGCCAATCCATGTGATACATTCATGTATTCAATGTAGCATGATACGACAACACAAAATACTATATTGTCAGGAATGTACATCTGAACAATAAGTAGAAATAGAGAAGACATTGACTCTCCACCAACAGGAATGTGACATCTGTTGGCAAGTAGAACAATAAACAAAAAACTCCATAGGAATGGACTGCGGTCTTCTGCCGACTTACAAACCCATCCATAGGCAAACAGAGGGTGTGTGGCGTATATCTATAATCCTGCCCGTAGCGGACCTCATACTACATCTACTAATTACACAAATATATCCAATCCATTGAACCAATTCAACTACGAAATGAATAACCTAAGATTACCCTCCCTTAATACAACTTTACAAAACTATATAGTCATTCACGCCCGACTTAAATTTAACATTTAAATACGTTCGCACAGATTTGTTTAAAAATGTTGGGTATAGATCGATTACATAGATTCCACGGTCAAAAACATTTCAAAATAAACATAAACGATCAAAATACAAAATTATTGATACCGACAATCGCAGAGGAAACTTATAAGTAACCCAATAGTATTCACCATAAGATACTTGCGTTGTCACCAATAACTTAAAAGACATCCGAATAAATACATTTAGATATCACCGTAAGGTATCATTATTTATCGAATGTCTATATATTTTGATCAAATATGAAAACCAAAATATAATTAACCGCAAACGAATCCATGCAAGCGTCTATAAACAACTTAAATTTCATATATTTAAATAATCTTTACAATAAGAAAAAAAAAAATGGAAATGATGTTTATCAATCGGAAAACATATAAAATTAAACATTATTAATTTGATTTAAAAACTTACAAAAGTCAGATAAGAGTCCGTTTTAACATTTCAGTTGGCTTGTTTATCAATTTGTAAAACTTGACGAAAGTTCTTGATTGATTTTAACAATTGTTCATTTCATATAGCTTATGGTATAAGAGTCCAGGCCTCTGCTTTCAATTCCCGCGACGCCTCCGTTGGAAGGTAATGTTCTGGAGATGGCAATAGCTGGTTCAAGGTATCACAGTCTTTTCATTTTTTTTTTTTTATAGAGAGTGTGGTATGTGCGTCATACCACATCTCTCAAACACACAACGCTGGAACTGTCAGAAAAACTGTATTTCCCTTTTTATATTATCCACAAGGATTCAATGAACAAAACGTCACTAGTCTATCACTTTCGTTAGGGTCCGAGCCAAGGCTTAGTGCTTCCATTGGTCAAGCTAAAATTTCTTTCTTCTCTTATCTAACTTTTCATCTGACTTTTTAATTACACAGCTTTTAGATAATTAATAAACAATCATTTCCATTTACAGATTACAGGAATTAATTAATACCTGTTTTTATTTTAACTTACGTTATTTTTTTTATTAAAATATTTTTATATTTCAATCTTGTATTTTTTATTTAAAAAAATACGTTCAAATACTTTTTTTTTTGTTTATGAAAAAAATATTTTTAAAGTTTAGCATCTGTGCGAATGTATATACGTATAACAAACATTTTTAATTTTAGCGTTTAGTTTTTTACTCTTATTTGCGAACTTTAAAGTTTTTATTTCAATTTAATGTAACGACATATTTATATATCGTTACAATATATATATATTGTATAAAAGGGGATAAAATGAAATAAAAATAAAACAATGAATTATACTTGAATATTAATTTCCACCAATATATTTATATTATACATGCAAACTCATGTAACTTAATTTTAGCCCAAATTTAATATTATTTTAGCATTAGTGTTTCTATATTTTTATTATAGTTATTTTATAGTTTAATTTAAAATTAAATATTGTGATTTATTTATATAAATATACACATATATATTATTATAATTGTGAAAAACATTTTACAAACCTTTTTATATGTTGAAGTCCACATGCATTTTGATACTAAACTGTCTTCTGATTTTAAATATTTTATAAACATTTTTACATTGTATATAGCTATCGTCTTTTGATTATTTTTTCTTGATTATTATAAATGCTTTAAGATTAATAAGCCTACTATATTTTTTGAATAAGTAGATTTATTTAACTTTGTCAATATTAAGAAATGGCTTAATTTATTAATATATAATATTTCATTGGTTATTTTGTTATTATGATTATTCGTAATTCAATTGTTTTTACGTTGAAATTTTATTTTGAAATATTAGTCATTCAAATGTTTAGTAATCTGGTCATTGAGTTTTTTTCATTTTATTATGTGTATATAAAAGTAAAAAAAAATTATAAATGGTACAAATTCATATTTTAATAGAATATCTAAATGGTTATTAAATAATATTTTTAAGAAATATATTAATAATAAAAGTAATATTTATATTAAAAATAATAAAGAGCTAATAAAAAAGATTGGAGATAAAATAAATGAATATAATAATTAAAAGTTGACTATGGTAAAAATAGATGTTGTGTCAATGTACACAAATATAAATATAGAAGAAGCAATAGAGTTAGTAATAAAAAGATATAAAAATGATGAGCATAAAAAAGTAAACATACCAATTGAAAATTGAGAGAAATAATGGAAATTAGTTATAAAGAAATTACATTTGAATTTAATGGAGAATATTATAAATAAAGAAAAGGATTATTAATAGGAGGAGTATTAAGAAGGGTACTTAGTATATATATATATGGAAAATTTAATAATTAATTATAGTAATGGTCCAATTTTTATGAAAAGATATGTTGATGATTATTTATTAATTTTTAATAAGAAGCAAAGACAAATAGATATGTATCTTGAACAGATCAATAGTTAGATAAAAATATAAAATTTACAATAGAAAAAGAAAATGACAGTAAGTTATCATATTTAGATATTTTGTTAAAGTAGTCATGTAGAAATGGTAAGTGGAAGATAGAAACATCTATATATAAAAAATCGAATATGGATAGTAATATAAGCAATTGGAATTTGAATAGAGATATAAAATATAAAATAAGTAGGATTAATTCAGCATAAGTATGATAAGAAGTCACCTATTTATTTGCATTCATTAGAAACAGGTCATAGGTTTGAGAAGGATAGTATAAAAATGATTAATTGTACAAGTCATAGAAGGGATAGGAAAATTAAAGAGACAATATTGATTAAAAATATAAAACCAAATCTTGTGGTAAAGGCAATAATTTTATAAATAATTATACGTATTAATAACAATAGTTTGAAGATAAAAAGATTTAAAAAATAAAGTTGAAGAAAATGGTGATAGATGGAGTTGTTAAGCAAGTATAAGAATTTTGAAAATTTGTCAGTTGGTTTTTGGAAATAGGATTACAAAGATGTAAGTATTTAGTAATGTAATAAAAAAGGTAATTTACAATGTAAAAAAGTTGATAGTTAAGTATATAATAAAAATAAAGAAGGTTTAGAAGTAATTAAGAAAATATAACTAAAAAGATAACTGAAACACAGGCTTGTTATATACCTGTGGCTATATATATGTAATATAGGGTATATGAGCACAGACTTTCACACCACCCACCTCTCTCCACTCTATCTAATAACACTGATACACCTAAACACATATATGCTGAAAAGATAAATAATCACCAATATACGTATTTCATGCTAAACCAGCAATCATCAGTTGGTCCAGACTATCATCTTTACACACATATATAGTATAAGTGCTCAGATATATATTAAGATAGACTATCCTCATAGTGTAATGGACAGGCTTCAATCCACTCCACACTCCAACTCTTCAACCGTCCATCCAATTGAAAATCTGATGATGGAATGCTCAAAGGCCACCCTGAGGCCGAGATTATTGTCACTCCCATGTTGACCTAAGGTCAATCTGAACCCCACATGTACAGGACATAATCCATTTAATACATATGCAAGGATGGGCAGACATCTTTATAATGTAATAACTGAAACACAGGCTTGTTATATACCTGTGGCTATATATATGTAATATAGGGTAATGGACGGTTGAAGAGTTGGAGTGTGGAGTGGATTGAAGCCTGTCCATTAAACTATGAGGATAGTCTATCTTAATATATATCTGAGCACTTATACTATATATGTGTGTAAAGATGATAGTCTGGACCAACTGATGATTGCTGGTTTAGCATGAAATACGTATATTAGTGATTATTTATCTTTTCAGCATATATGTGTTTAGGTGTATCAGTGTTATTAGATAGAGTGGAGAGAGGTGGGTGGTGTGAAAGTCTGTGCTCATATACCCTATATTACATATATATAGCCACAGGTATATAACAAGCCTGTGTTTCAGTTATTACATTATAGAGATGTCTGCCCATCCTTGCATATGTATTAAATGGATTATGTCCTGTACATGTGGGGTTCAGATTGACCTTAGGTCAACATGGGTGTGACAATAATCTTGGCCTCAGGGTGGCCTTTGAGCATTCCATCATCAGATTTTCAATTGGATGGATGGTTGAAGAGTTGGAGTGTGGAGTGGATTGAAGCCTGTTCATTAAACTATGAGGATAGTCTATCTTAATATATATCTGAGCACTTATACTATATATGTGTGTAAAGATGATAGTCTGGACCAACTGATGATTGCTGGTTTAGCATGAAATACGTATATTGGTGATTATTTATCTTTTCAGCATATATGTGTTTAGGTGTATCAGTGTTATTAGATAGAGTGGAGAGAGGTGGGTGGTGTGAAAGTCTGTGCTCATATACCCTATATTAAAAAGATAATAATAAAATGACAGATTAAATAGTAGAGTTTAAAGATTAAAGTTTTAAAATTATAATAAAATTGATTTAGAATAATTCAATAATAAAATACTATAAATATGAAAATAAAATTAGCTAATAATAGAATAATAAAATGGAAAGTGATTATTTATAATGGTCAGGCTAAGATGTATGTTATTGATTATGTATATAAATATAATGTATTAATTGTATGATTGTATATTTGGATATTGTAGTTCTGGTGATGACTGCAGGATAGTCAAAACTGTAAGAGTTGTTAAGTGTATAAAAAGATTGGAAATGGTATGATGTGTAAATATTTATATATGTATGAATGCATTATAAAAGACATCTTGATAATAAATTAATATTAAAAAAGTTGTAACATTGATGTTTATAGGAAACTATAATTTAAATAACTTGTAAAAAAAAAAATAAACAGAAATAAAAAAATGTACTATGTAAAGAAATAAAATCACATAAAATAATAATTAAAAGAAAACAATTGATTAATTAAATATTATATAGATAATAAATAGTGCATTAATAATATACATAAATTAATGAAAAATAATCAATTCTAATATTAAGTGTTTATATTAATCTTAATCTCTAAAGTTGAATACATTTCTGTTGTGGATATATCATAATCATGTCTTTAGTAGATGCAACTAAAAACCAAAATTATGAGGCACTGTATCAAAAAAGGAATTAGACATGAAAGAACTAATATAAGAATTTACTATTAGAATTGATCTTTTTTGTTAATGAATATTATTACTAATGCATGATTTGTTATATATAAAAATAACAAAAATATTATCTCTTATATATAAATTACAATTAATATTATGCAATATATTGATATTAATACTCCAAGTTTAAACAATTAAGTAAATAAAATATATTCAATCCAAAACACAGGATAAAACTTTTTAAAGAAATGATCTTGTGCTTTGGATTGAGAGTATTTCATTTACTTAATAGTCCAGTGTTGGCATATTAATCTCAATGTATTATCTAGCATTAACTGTTGGAAAATTTATATTTACATATTTCTTATTTGATTTGGTATTGACAAGCTGTAAATTGGAAAATTTTGTGAATGTCAATTAATATAATGTAATTTGGAATATAGCTCTAATAAAGTAATATGACTGGTTTAAAATCTTAATGCTATCTCTCCAAAGTGCTTATGATTAACCTCTATATATAAATTGAGAGACAAGATGAACCGATCCTTTCTTTAAAAAAGTTTTCTTGTGCTTTGGAGTGAGAGTATTTCACTTACTTAATGGACCAGTGTTGGTGTATTAATTTCAATGTACTATACATATATATTTGAATCCCCTTAAATATATTATTCCCTCCACACTTCCTCTTTAAATAAAGAAAGCTCAAATTTTAGCACTACACTGAAAAGGAGTGTAGTTGAAATAATATAGCTATGAGGCATTTCAAATATTTTATATAAAATTCAGCTAACATTATAACATTGTTGGCACCAACAAGAGCTCTGAGAATTTCATCATTAGATTTTCAATAATGTAGATGGCTGAAAAGTTGGAGGGTGGAGAAGATCAAAACCTGTCCTGTAAAGTTTCAAGAGTTTCTATCTTAATATAAACTGAACACTGATTATATATATATATATATATATATGGGAGATGATGATTTGTACCAACTGATGAGTACTAATTTAACATGAAATATGTATATTGCAGGTTATTTATTTTCTTTACATATATGTGATCATGAGTATTGGTTATATAGAATGGAGAGGATAGATGAAGGAAGCTTGAAAATCTGTATTTAAAGCCCATCTAATTACATCTAAAGTTCAGTTATTGACATTGTACTTGTAGTCAAATATATACATATATAATTTAGTAAGGCATTGAGATAAACTATAATCAATTAGTATTATATTCACCATGCTACAACATTGCTTAGATTGTTCATTTTATGATGCAACAATTTACATCATTCAAAATTTTTCACTATAGATAATAATCAATAACCTTTTTATTGACATGTTCACAAGTTTATGTGGTAACACAAATATTTTAACAAAAGAAAAGAAAATAATGTCTCTATTATTAATAGAGAGAAGCATATGCAAGTTTATACAAGGAACGTAGAGAGAACAAAAAGAATCGCGTGATGCTTAAGCAAGCATTCAAAAATATTACTATTATTTTAATAAAAGATCACAATTATTTTATCCCCAGGATCATAATAATTCAGATCTTTCTGTGGAATCTAGACACTTCTGTTCTAATGTTGGCAAGAAAATCCAATGATTAGCATTAATTATAGGTTGGATCTTTTTAAGACAATTTATTTATTACCTAATTACTTTCCCAAATCTTTTCAAAAATGTATCGTTCCAATAAATAGCTAATTTTAGCGTAAAAATTGTGTCGTTTTTTTTTAAATTTTATTTATTTATGTGGAATACTAAAACTGTAATATATATATATATATACGTATATTGTAACAGGATGAGGGGGTATTGGAAATAGAGGTAGGTGGGGTGATGGTAAAACATCATCACTCCCAATTCATCAATATTTCAAATAATTTACAAAAGTGTATATAAGTAATATAGTATTTTATAAGAGCATGAGATTAGAGAATCTCTGCGGAATCATTGAGAGGTCAGAAGAGCAACTACAAATATAATTATCTATCAACCAGAAAAATAACCATTCATCATCATCATTGATAAAAATAAAATAAATCAGTACAATAAAACAGTAGTCCATCTTGTGGCCAGATTTGAACAATAAAAAATACAAATCAACAGTCAACCTTATGACTGGATTGGAAATGGGTCTTCTGTCGAAAGCCTTTGCCACCTTGGGCAATTATTTAAACATAACTTAGATGTACCACTTAAATGCTCATCCATCAGAATACATAAGAATCAAACAATAATGCTGCGACATTAAAACATGCTGATCATCATCAATGCTCAGGCCACTTGTACTGGACAACTATAAACTTAACTTTGAAATAAGACAAATAAAATATAGTGCATGGGCTTTAAAGAGTATTCTCTTTTGCACCAACCAGGATGATGATTGATCATTGCAGGATGGCTCAAAAGCACTAAGTACACATCCCCATTTATCCATGCATGAATCTAGCTCAGAGAACATAAGCTCTATTATTGTATGTGACCAAGAGATGATGGAAACAATTTTAAACAATTAAATACAAGTTTATTACTAACAAAAAAAAAATTGAAATTAAGGTGTATGTAGCTATACATATAAATTAAGTCTTATACAATAAAAAAAAAATTATCACATTGGTGATTTACATAATTACTATTCAAAATTTAAATTGTTACATGGATTTACATATATGGGTGCACAGATGTGCAATTTATATTATACAATCAATCTATTTCAATTGATATTCAACAACAACAACAAAATAATTAAAATTTACATATGTGTTATAATTGACAACATACACACATATACATGTGTGTGCATGAAATAACCGATATGACTTGCTACAAAATAATTATCGAAATCCTAAATTATATAAAATACAATAAATGATTAAAGTTTCAGTTAAGTGAAATACATTTTACATACTAGGTTTACTGAAATGTATATATAATTTGCACACACAGTGCGAAACATTAATTTATCTACATAACATTTGTATTTATCTCAATAAAATAAAGAAATATTATTTTCGCAATTTAGTCTCTTTGCTGAATATAGTCCTTTTCTTTAAAATAAGAACTATCAAATTTGACAGTTAATTGATTTTAAATGTCTTTCTTTTTCCTAGTCTAAAAGATTTTTGGAAATCTTTTTCTTTACTATTAATTATAACTTTGTTTGTATTTTTTTTTCTAAATTATAAATATAACTTTAAACAGTTTTGTCATCTTTAATAAATGATTTTAAACTAATATCATTTTATAGGATAAAAAAATATATAAATTTTAAGACGTCTTTCTGCTTGGTGAGTTAATGCTGAAGAAGTAGGCAAGGTGAGATAGCAAAAGTGAAAATGTGAACTGCAGCTCCGCACGCCATGATAAGTAGACAGCCAAGCTGAATATCAGTACACAAAGCTCCATGATGTCATGAGAAAATACCTCATTTACTGTCCCTTCTAAGTACCTAGACAGATCATCCTCAAAGAGTAGTATCCAGAAAAAATATAAAAGGGATTGAACCATCCCTGCTCATCTCTGTAAGACTTAAGGGTATAAATGATGTCTATTCATGAGACCAAGACTTATTCATGAGGTCTATATATATTCACTGCTGGACTGCTCTGGGAGCTCAACATCTAGGTCTAGACAGTGCTGAGCTTATACTTCAGAGCATCATGAACACACTGCATCCAAACAGTCCCACTCATGCATCACTCTCAAAATGTAATTTTACTAAAGAAATTATTTAAAATTTCATTATCATATATAATTTTACTCACCACAGCTATATATATATTTCTATCTGTTCTTCTCTGTATTTAGATACATCAGCATATATATATATATATAATTGCTTTTTCACCAAGCTTGGGTTCCATGGTAAGTTTGGCTTTAGGGATCATCATCATCAGGAAAAAGTATAATCCATGTATAATGTTGGTCCATAGTTAGTCTCCTGTCTGTGTAGAACTGTTCCAGGTAAGCAGCTGTCTTGGTTTAATAGATTTTAGGCAAGCAACTGTCCTCTCCACATTTAAGGGTATGAATTTCAGCACAAAGAAGTGGATCATTTTCTCCATGTAAATTCAAACGCCTGCCAAGGAAAACAGTAGTAGTTCCTGAGTCCACTGTCCTGCCTTCAGCTACATCAGTTCATGGTAGTTATTTTTCCAACTCTCTGGTCAGCTAAAACCAACTGCTGCAAACTTCAACAAGTTGCAACAAAATATTGTAACCAACTTTTCAGCTGATCGTTCTTACAAAAATTATTATCCAGACTGCTCTCTTCAAAAATCATTATTCAGACTTTGCAGTTGGCCTAGTTGGACACTGCTTGAAATATTAAAAACTCTTCTGACCAACTCTTAAAAAACTGCCAGCAAAAATTAACTGATATTTTTTATCAGTCTTTTTATAATCTTGGTGGTCAGGTGATAAAAACATAGTGACTGTTTTCAATTAACTTTAATCCTTTTGAAAATAAACTGGAAATTTCTGTCAAAGTGTGATATTCATGTTTTTACTTTAGTCTTTGGAATTTGACCAAAGGTGTGATAATCCTTTAGAATTTTTAATATACAAAGAATTTTAACTAGGTAGTAGAAATGCAAATAAGCATTAATTAAAAATGATATTTTATACAAGTATTAATTAAAAGATTTAAAGAAATAAATTATGCTTTTTTTTTTGTTGTTAATTTCAAAATCAGAATTACAAGTATTATTTATCAGACCTTTTTTAAAATACTTATTTCACAATGAAATTTTACTTTAAACCCAGCATTATTTAACCCTTTACTTATTATTATTTTATTTTAGGAAATATAAAAAAATATCTACAAAAATTTATGTCTGTTTATTTCTACTTTTCCTTTATTCTATGTATATATATGCACATACACTATATTAGTATATGCTATGTAATCCAACTGGTTACAATATATATATATATATATAACTTACCCAGAAACACAGTGAGCTGCAGTTAAAACCCAATTATTTTCTATAAGAGCACCTCCACAGAAATGTCCACCATACTTTTGTTGAATGGAAACCTACAAATATACATATATAATGCATTATATATAATTTTAAGAGCGGATGAAGCTCCCCTGGCGCTATTTACATATATTTAAATCAACATCTATTTACAGTGCTATAGGTATTAGCAATAAACCATGCCCTTTTATTATTTTTTGCTTTTTTCATATACCCAGTTCAAATAATTTTAAGCTTTGAAAAGTTTGAATAATGGCCATTATTTCTTTTCCAATAAAATGATGTTCATTCTTAAGGTTTTTTTTTAGTGGCATGTATATTGTATTACTCTCGTTGTCATATTGACTTCATATTCTCCAATTGACTTCATATTCTCCACAGTAAACTGCAATATTGCCTTAAATAGAATATCCGATTGGAAAACATTTTGGAAAACAGTGTTTTTATTTCGTATCATTAATTAATCTATTTAATATGCAGGAGACTAAATGCCCACTTTAAAACCTTGATTGCATTGAAAATGCATTTAACTAGTCAATCGAGATTAAAAGTTTATTTATTCCAAAGTAGAATAAATAATAATGTTAGAAATTGGATTTTATCTACACACATAAAAGAATTATTTATATATTATATCTATGTATGAATGTGTGTATAAATTCAAATTTTATTTATTCTCATCAGTATATTCACTGTGTCAAATTTCACCATATCACAAACATCTACGCAAGAACTCAGAACACTCTTTCTCTCACTATTTATACTGAAAACATCCTTCACTTATCAGATCAGATAAAGATATTTAATTCTTGAATCTTTATATCTGTGCTGACACTTTGATTTTTTTTCCCATTATGCCACTCTCTCTTTTCAAGCTAGAAACATTTCTATTCATTCTTAATACCTAGGAGAAAAATAAATAATCATTGTGCTGCAGATATGCTTTACAAAAATTTAAATTTTTACTTGAATACCTTTTATTTTAAACTCCACTATATCATAATTATCCCCACTTTGAATATTTGAACCATTTTATCTTTCTATGCATGTATTTTGCAGACAATATTTTTTTAGCAAATTATAGTCATTAAATACTATGTTATATGGATAATTTGATATTTCTATTATGTTACTATTTCACAAAATAGAGACTGTTTTTAATTCCCTTTTAACATATTATGGAAGGCCAAGTAATCAACATCCTATAATAAATAAGTGTTGTAATATTTAGATATCAAACTGTCAACATGAATATGGAAACTCAGAGGTTTAATACTTCTTCTACGGTATGTCATAAACAAAAATTGCTTGCTAAATGCAGAAAGTGATTTTGAAATACTGTTTTACTGTATGGTTGCAATATTGCAGTATTAATCTTGATTATATATATATATATATATATATATATATAAAATCGAGATTAATACTTCAACATTGGTTTATTAAGTAAATGAAATATTCTCAATCCAATGTGCAAGATAAAACTTTTTGAGATAAAAGATCAGACCATCTTTAATCTCTTACCAAATTCCTTTATAGAAGACAATCTAAAGCACTTTAAAAGGAAAGTATTGGTGTATATAAAGGAACTGAGGCAAAAGTGTAAAGATGGACTCATAATCTGCTTTGGATTGAGAGTACTTTATTTACATAATAAACCAGTCATCATCATCAACCATTATCAATCCACTGCAGGATGAAGGTCTCTCCTAGTTTAATCCATCTTCTCTGATCTTTAGCTTCTCTTCTCCACATCATCCCTGCACACTTTCTTATTTCATCCATCCATCTCATATGTGGTCTCTTTCTGGGTCTTTTACAATCTCTTGGAATCCAGTTTAAAATTTCAATTGTCCATCAATTATCATCTCTTCTAGCAATATGTCCAGCCCAACTCCACTTCAATCGTTTAATTTTTTCAATGAGGTCAGTAACACCTATTTGTTCTCTTACCCATACATTGCGTTTTCGATCTCTTCTTGTTACTCCCAACACACATCTCTCCATACTTCTTTGAGTGGTCTGAAGTCTCTGTATTGCTCTTCTATTAAGTGTCCAAGTCTCAGATCCATAAGTAAGAACTGGTAAAACACATTTGTTAAAAACCTTTCTTTTCAAACACATAGGCATATTTCCTTTTAGTATCAAGTTATTTCTACCAAAAGCACTCCAACCAAGTTTAATTCTATGATTAATTTCATCCATTATGTTTCCATCTGTATTAATAATCTGACCGAGATATTTGTAACTGTTAACTTCTTCTAATTCATCATAATCAATCTTTATTTTCATATTTTGAGCAAATCGATTAAACATTACTTTAGT
The DNA here is from genome assembly GCA_028023455.1 of Epiperipatus broadwayi. Classification (NCBI taxonomy): domain Eukaryota; kingdom Metazoa; phylum Onychophora; class Udeonychophora; order Euonychophora; family Peripatidae; genus Epiperipatus; species Epiperipatus broadwayi. The sequence goes on along the minus strand of JAQFVV010000080.1, from coordinate 1,555,246 downwards.
CTTTTTAACATTTATCTTTAGTCCTACTTTCATCTGATAACTCCTGCAACATTTCCTGCAGCTCTGAAGCATTATTTGCAAAAACAACTACATCATCTGCAAAATCTAAATGACTTAAATACTCTCCATTTACTTTCACTTCTTTAGTTCCCCATTTTAATTCACAAAATACTTCTTGCAGCACTGCTGTAAAAAGTTTTGGAGATATGGAGTCACCTTGTCTTACACCTTTCTCAATGTTGACTTTCCCAGTAACATTATGTAATCTAATTGTTGCTGTTGCATTTTTATAAATATTCTTTAAAATATGACAATATCCTGGATCTATACCTTGATGATCCAATGCTTTAATCACTGAAGAAATGTTTATAGAATCAAATGCCTTTTCATAATCTACAAATCCAAAACATAATGGAAACTCATATTCAGTCGTCCTTTCTATAACTTCTCTCAATACCTGGATATAATCTACTGTACTAAAACGACTTTTAAATCCTGCTTGTTCTCTTGATTGGTGGAAATCCAATGTTCTCTGCAGACGAGTTGTAATTATCTTGGTAAAAATTTTATATAAAACTGATAAAAGGCTGATAGGTCTGTAATTTCTAATATATTCTTTATCATCTTTTTAAAATATTAATATTATTACTGCATTTTTCCAATCATCAGTACATCTTTATCATTTAGACATTTGGTATATAACTTTGCTAAAAAAAATTCTTATTTCTTCACTGCTTCTTTTAATATATCAATTATAATTCCATCATTACCTGGAGCCTTTCCTTTCTTCATACATTTAATTGCATGTCTCACCTCTTCATTTAAAATTCTGGGCAATTCGGAAGATGTAATAGATATAGGAGGTACTTGTTCTTTATTACTATATAATTCTTGATAAAAATCTTCTACCAATTTCATGATGTCATCTCTCTTTTTAGTAATAATTCCATCTTTTTTTCTTATTGCAGATATAAATTTCCTACCAATACCAAAATGTTGTTTAACATTCTTGAGACTTTTATTCTCTTCTACAGCTTTTCTTGCTAGTTCACAGTTATACTTTCTTATATCATTTTCAACTCTTTTCCACACCATTTTACAAAATTCGAGATTTTCAATTCTTTTTAATGCATCATTTTATGTATAACTTCATATTCCTTCTTTTCTTCATAAATTCTTTAGTCTCAGTAGAAATTTTATTAGTCAATTGCTGCTTTTTTCTACCAGCTATCTTTGTTGCAGTTTTTAAAAGTGTATCAGTTATTTTCATATTAATTTCATTCAAATCTGAATCATGCTCAAAATCTACTAATACTTGAAACCGATGTATAAGTTTTAATTTAAATTTATTAAAATGTTTCTGAAGATTATGAATATCAACTGTAAATATTGTTTTTCTTAATAATTTTTGTCTCTCTAGTTTTACATTAACATGTATCTTACACCTTACTAATCAATGATCACTTCCTGTGTTAAATTTATTAAGAACATTACAATCTTGAAATATGTATTTCTTGTTAGTCAAAATATAATCCAATTCTGCTGTACCTTCATTTGGATGCTTCCATGTCCATTTTCTTTTAACATTTTTCTCAAAAAAAGAATTCATAATATAAAGTTTTTCTTTTTCTGCGAACTCCACAAGTCTATGTCCTCTCTCATTTCTATTACCATAACCCAAATTACCTACAGCACTTTCATCTTTCATTTTTTTACCAATTCTAGCATTAAAGTCTCCCATAACAATTTTAAAATGTTGTTTACTCTGATCAAAAGCCTTTTGTACATCCATATAAAAATCTTCTACTACTTCATCACTATGAGAACTTGTTGGGGCATAAACCTGAATTATCTGCATTTGGTATCTGCTACTAAGTTGTATAACTAATCTTGCCACTCTGTCAGATACACCATCAATCTCCACAATATTGTTCTTCCACTTTTTATTTATAATGAATCCTCCTCCACTTGTATTTCCAATATTTGTGCCTTTATAATAGAGTATATGTCCACTTTTTAAATCAATTGTCTCTTCACCTTTTCTTCTAACTTCAAAGTCCAATAATGTCCCATTTAATATAAAACAATTCTTCTTCTAATTCTTGCAATCTTCCTTCACTTGAAAGTAATCTGCAGTTGTAAGTACCTAAATAAAAAGTCGTCGTCAAATGGCAGCCTGGGTTTGCAATCAGGATTCTTAGCACCCTCCGCCTTCGGCCACCAACCGCTGCCTTGGTTAGTGACTTTACATCCTCCTGGGAATAAGGGCCATGCTTTATTTTTGTCTGTCATAATTGTATATATGTATTGAAAAAATATTTATCATTTACACAAACATTCATTCTGCCTTATCAGGCACTGAGAAGAAAGACCATGGTGTTTCTTGATCTTAAACTCAGAGGTAAAAAGCCAATAATCTCACCATGCTGGCTAATGCATGTTGGTGAGCAGCCCATCCATGTTTGTATACTATATTAATAATCACATAGTAATAAGAGCTGCAACAACAAAAACATATGGAGTAGACATTAGGAATTTGCCTTGCTCGGTTCCTTTAAGGCCTCCAAGAGGAATCAAAGGGTCTCCTTTCAGTTAATAACAAACTCCTTTCTGCAGCCAATAAACCAGTATTGGGATATAAATCTTGATTATTACATAATATTAACCACTTGGATACATATAGAATGTAATGGAAAATTTATAGGAGATCATAGAAGAATTGAGTCATGCTCTGCACTGACATCAATGAAGTTTATATAATGTAACTAGATGAGATAGATATTGGATGTTCCAATGGAGATAAGGATGTGCATGGATGTGTATTGCATTAATGGATTATTATGTTTGTCCACCATGTTAAGAAGTAAATCAATTTTATAAAATTAGGGTCAGTAAATTTATGTATTCTCCATTCTAGTAAGATATATTTTATGACAAGATATTTGCACCTCCATATGAGATTTGCAGTCCTGAAATGATTTTTTTACTAAATACAATGAAAATGTATATGCAATGAAGGGTAACTAGATTTACATAATAATAATTATTGAGCAAATACCATAAGTATATCAACTAAATATAAAATAAATAAAAGTTTTACTTCTTAGAACATATAATTAAACATATATTTAAGTACTATGTTGAAAATCAGCAATTGCCCAAGAAAATTAATTTCACATCACTTATCATTCTCACTAACATTCTGGGTAGAGAACACATCAAAAGAATGAATTAGATATACATTTAATCACTGCATTAGCCATTTAGCTTTGCTATATCTTACAATAATTTTGATGCATATCTTTGGGGTTTTTAAAATTTAAATCTAGACTCATAATCAACTTCCTCTGCCCAACTTTCCATTAGCATATTCCCATCATAATAAGATCACTACAAACATGAAACTTATGTTCTGAATTAATAAATATAGCTATAATTATTTAAGACAGCGTTTTTCTTAATTTTAAATAATAAAATGTATTCCAAAAAAAATTAACAAAAATTAAATAATTTTATACAATAACAATAATTATTGACATATAAATTATAATTAAAACAAAACATTCCTTTCCATTCATTAATAGGTAAAATGTTATTTTTTATCTCATTTTTCAATTTTTTTTTAATAAAAATTTTAAAAAATACGATTTTTTGTGTCACACACACACGCAAAGGTCATGGAAAATTATGCATAAACATGGAGGAATAGATAGTGTACTTACTGATATTTATATTCGTTTATTTATTATGCATTATTTATTCATCTTATTCCATGGTATTTATATTACTGATTATAAATTATATGTGTTTAATGTGAAGACCCATTTTATATGAATAAATCAATTTCAGTTGGAATAAATGTATTTAAAATAACAAAATATTAGGAAAAATTAATATCTCATCTAGAAAAGGATATTGCACATGATGATATGAGTGTAAGCAAAAGAATTAATTCTATTAAGCATAAAAAACAGGAAAATTTTCAGCTCTACTATATTTAAAATATTTGGAAAAAAAATATTTTTTTTATTAACAGAATAGAGGAAATTTTTATCTCTATTATATTTAAAAACAATTAAATTCCCGACAGTCATTGAAATCAATGCGCATTGAAGAAATCCTCTCATCTTCAAGAGAGATAAAATGAACCAAACTTGATAAAGTAGCTATATAAATACACACTATATTATATATTTCTTTCTTTAATAAAGTCAATACTAGAATGAATATCCAGTATTAGGCTTCTTTAAAACATAATATGCAGTATATGCATTCAGATTTGAAAATATATCTTTAAGTGTAGAATCATCACAGTCAATAAAATATATATATTCATGGGCTTTAGAATTTTTGTAAAATATACATATTTGTGTGTAATTAAAATAAAAGTAATTGTGTCTTCCAATGAATTATATAATGTAAATAAACTATTAAAAGACAGAGTGATACCATATGTCTTTTAGCATTTGTTGGTATTTATGCTTAGTTTATTTACATCACTCTCTCATTTAAAATGACCTGAATAAACTAAACATAAATACCAACAAATGCTAAAGGACCTGTGGTATCAGTCTTTTATTTAATGGTTTACATTGCATAACTCATTGAAAGGCATAGTTACTTCTATTTCAATTATATTTGCCTGAGTTGTAATTATTTATTATTATATATATAAAAAAATGTTTTTTTTTTTGCATATAAAATTTCTAATAACATTCTATTATTTGTTTATGTACATGTATTTTTTTATAATAGTGAAACTCTTAAATTCAATTACTTTTTTAAATGTTCAATGTACTTAAAATTGGTACATTTACAAATTTTAATAGATTACTTATTAAACATTATTTTGCCTTTTTTTATTTCTAATGAATATAAAACTCAGTTGTCATCTTGTCATATTTAACTTAGCATAATAATAATAAACATGTCTTTTTATTCTTTTCATTATACAGAATACAATCTATTCAAGAAAATTGTTGATAACAAGAATGAGATTGTTTTTGTTTTAAACAATTTGAAAAGAAAAAAGTAAAATCATGTTTACCTTACATTATTTGTTTTGTTTTCTTCAATTGCTAATACTTCTTTTTTTTTAGTTTTCCAAAAAAGTGTTTGATAATAGAAAAAATAGTATGCTTTATATATTTTATAATAGGGAAATAATGAATTTTCTATGCTTAAGACTCACATATCTCTGACATTATGTAAATAATAATTAATCTTATATATACAAATGTGTATTAAATTAAATATTTTTATGGGTTTTACTATGATATAACAATAGAAATTAAGAGATTATATCCATGTAACCAGAGATAACTTTACTTTTGATGTTGCTAGGAAATCATCAATTATAATTGACAGTCTTGAGATTAAATAAGCTTTTTTCTATTATCCTATATAATAGCTTTCTTTAACTTTGATTTAAATGAAGTAAAAATAAATTCTTTTCTATTTACAGTCCAAATTGTTATAAGTATTTAAACCCAGGTAGCTATTTTTTGCATTCTCTTGCTTATAAAAATAGCTGTCTGAGTTTTAATTCTTATAACAATTTGAATTACATGTAGAAGAGGTTTTTACTTCATCTAAACCCAAGATACAAAGAGCTATTATGTAGGTTAATAAAGAAAAATTATTTTGCCTAGAAGTTTCAATTAGCAATTGATAGTTTCCTGACAACATCCATTGTTTTTAGCATATTAAAATCCATGAACGTGCTGACATATAAATAAAACTGACTATCTGAAATAATTTTTTGGTATTGTTAGTATAATCATAGAGAGCAGTAAATCTTGCTTAGAGTTTTCACTTATATCAAAGATGATGCATTTGAATCCATTGTCAGATGGGAAACTGTAAAATAAATTCCCCAAAATTTTTTTACTCATAATTTACATTATACAACCATTATTATTCTTTCTTGGCTTGCAGTTTTTATTTTTATTCTTATAGAGTTTACAAATATATAGATTACAATTCAGAATTCAGATTTCATATTTTTAAAAAATGAACATATTGAGCTTTTTAGTTGGACTTTTTAAATCTATAGCTGCCAATAATCATGATATAAACTTTAAATTAAGCATAGCTCAGTGTATATGTAAACAAAGGAAATCACTTTTCCTCATGCTATGACTTAAAAGCAACTCTAAATATTGAATAGAGGAATCAAGAATAGAATGAATCTATCTATTCTTAGTTGCTCTGATGTTTATAAGCATATCTTTGTCAACATTGTTGGTAATTCAGAGTGAAATTAATTTATTAACTAGTTGAAATATGGCACTTAAGAGTTATTAAACTCATAATTCATAATACAAGACTAGAGATAGCATTTCACTTTTAACATCTTAATTGTAATAATTAAACAAAATTTAATATGCAAACTTTAAATTAAACATAACTCAGTGTATATGTAAACAAAGTTGTTAAAAGTGAGATCCTGTCTCCAACCTTGTATTATTAATTATGAATTTAATAACTCTTAAGTGTCATATTCCATCTGGTTTGATAAAATTATTTCACTCTGAATTACCAACAATGATGACAAAGGTATGCTTATAAAGATCAGAGCAACTAAGAATAGGTGGATTCATTCTATTCTTGACTTCTTTGTTCAACATTTAGAGTGTTATTAAGTCAAAGCCTGAGGAAAAGTGATTACTCCCTTAAATCGCAATATAAATAAAAATTTTAACAATTTTTTTTCTCACTCTTTTGAGTATTAAATATCTGTCCTCTGTCACACATGTATTTTTAGTCAGTTGTATAAATCTCTGCTAATATATTTATAAACAAAACAAACTAAATCCATTTGAATTTCTAATACTTTTTTTCATTTATCCGTTTCTTTAATAAAATATAAAATAATAAAAATTATTTATAAAATCTATTAATTGTTTTATAATAAATATTGTAATTATTAAAAAATAATATCTGGTATATTTAACTGATATATATACCACATAAGCGAGCACAAATATGTTGATAATTTTTTTTACGTTTTTTTTGTACATATACACACACGCGCGCACATATAGATAAATATATGATTCATAGAAAATAGAAATAATTACCAAGGTTAAACTTTTAATAATATTTTATTTTTATTGGCACATTAATCTAATCATATACATTTATTATTTTATCATTAACTAGTTTATATACTGATTAATTAAAATGAAATATTCTAAGTCCAGACAGCTTTTTATAAGAAATACTAGATTAGTGGCACATTAATGTAATCATAGATATCATCATTTATCACTGACAAATTTATATGCTGATTATTTTAAATCAAATACTCTTAGTCTGGCGTCTTCATATTAATGATGTTAGATAACAACAAATCAATGAATTTTTCATATTCTAAACAACAATATTCTTTATATTATATAAGATTAGATCTATACAATGATTATTATCCTTATTATTCCCATCTTTCTTAATACATTTATATCTTTGGATTTTATTTAATTGGAAAAACAAACAATAAACTTTTTTTTTTTTTTTACCAAGCTGAGTTTATATCATTAAGCATCCATTGAATGTTATAAAGTAAATCTTCCTTGACAAAATTTTAAATATTAAAAAGAACTATAAGTGACATATTGTTTTGTATAAATGATAATTAAGTTCCATGTTCCAAATAATAATAAAATATACAAGATGAGCAAAGTTTCTTCTATTGACTTAGTCCACACGTAAACAATACCAAGAATCTAAATCTGTTTGTTGTCAAGGCAACTTTTTGTGATTATGGTGGATATCCACTTTTATCTACAGTGTAAGATATTTAAAAAGACATTAAAGATTGACTCGTGACTAAAAAAGATTGAAATTTTTAATTGAAAGAAGATTAAATAAATCTCATTAAATAGGGAAAGGCAGATTAACAAATAGTCAATTTTAACTTTCAAACATGCTTAAATGGCAATTTCATTGGTGATTATAAACAATCACATTCAATTTATATGAATTATGCAAACAAAATTTCTGATTGGTAATAATTGATTCTCCAATTAAAATCCAAATGCAAACTAATAATTTTAAGAATAGTAAGCAGATTATTTATTTTTTTACATTTTATTTTACCCAAAATGCTAAATATCAAGATTGTAACACATAACTTACATCAACCATTTTGATATCGGAGGTACACTGACCCTTAATCGCTAGTGTTTTTTACTTTAATATAACTAATTATGTAAATTTGTCAATAATAAAATTACCCATAGCAGAAGAATATTTTAAGAATATATAACCACTAAAATAATAGTTATATTTCACTTGAATAAAGTAAAATCTTTGGACTATTATTTCACATTTCTTAAATAAATACAACAAGAATAATACTGCATTAGTTGCCAAACATATTACAGTGAGTTACAAAAGTTCTTGGTGTTAACTGACTTTTCAACATTGATAAGAAATTATTTCGTGAATAATTTAAAATTGTATGTAAAATTGTAAGGCATGCATTAATGTAAAATTACTGGCATTTTTTTTTTTTAAAAAAAAAGCTTATTAAAACTGAATTATACCATAAAGTTAGATTATCTCAAAAAGTGAATAAAAAATTAGTTTTCATGTATATGATTATTGACACTGTTATATGAGATTCAATTTTATAATAAGAAGGAGACTCAAAAAAAAAAAAAAACAACGATAAGAATATTTACATAAAATTTACAAAAACGCTCATTGCTAAGGTTTACAGCCTTGTTAAAACTATTACTGAAATAATAGTGAGCGTTTGATAAAATTTATAATTACAAAATATTTGTTAATAAATAGATTAAATTCTCAATCATAAGGAAACATATGACTTGCTTTCGCTTTTAATTAATTTATTATGTATATGCAAATTATTTTAGCCTTATTGTATTGGAATTTATCATAAACTGAAGATGTCTAAATATTTAATATATAAAAGCTTGTTATTACTTTGGGGATATTCATTATAGTTAGAATGATAAACCTCCAAAGTACTGGTTATATATTAATACAACATTCACTAATATCATAGATATCTACTTTAGATATTTGTAAGTGCTGTAAAAATTCTATCATTATATATATATAGATGGATTGATGTGTGGATGGATGGATGGATGGATAGATAGATAGATAGATAGATAGATAGATAGATAGATAGATAGATAGATAGATAGATAGATAGATAGATAGATAGATAGATAGATAGATAGATAGATAGATAGATAGATAGATAGATAGATAGATAGATAGATAGATAGATAGGCAGACAGACAGACAGATAGATAGATAGATAGATAGATAGATAGATAGATAGATAGATAGATAGATAGATAGATAGATAGATAGATAGATAGATAGATAGATAGATAGATAGATAGATAGATAGATAGATAGATAGATAGATAGATAGATAGATAGATAGATAGATAGATAGATAGATTTTTTTTATAACTCACTCCTCTGCTATAGCCCTCGTCTATTATTTTCCATAGAGGAAAAGTAAAGTGCAAGGCATTATTTACCAAATTTAACAACTATATAGCTGTGAAGGTTTTTTCTACATGCTATATGTCCATTTAATAATCAATATTAGATTGTTATTTGGGTACAATGGACCAACAAAAATAAATAATCCTAAATTATTAATTACTTAATTAATAATTAAGTGTGATTGAAATTTAAAATATTTTGGTTTTATTTGATAAGAATTCAAAGTTCTGATCATAGACACAGCAGATAAACGCTATATGAGGATTTTATTATAAATTTACCACAAATAGAGCATAGATTTATTAGGGTTTTGAAAATTAGTTTTAAAAAAGTATATAAAAATATTTATAAATTATTATATCAAATTTTATTGGATCTCTTTTAGAATAATAATAATAAAAATTTTAAAAAATCTAAAAGATCTTCGCTATAATCAAATGTCATCAAAGTATTTTATTTTTAATTGTAGTAATCAATTACTCCTTTGCTATTAGCATCATTATATATTCCTACTTACCTGATATGGAAATTCCCCTAATTTAGCTGAAACTCCTCCAACAATTCGATCATCTTCATCATCGATACTATCATAAATTTCACGTTTTTCTTCTACTTCATTTTCAATGTCAAAGACTCGAAAAGCTAATAAAAATATTTAAAATATAAGTAAGTTATTTAGTAAGCTAATAAATGAAAATGAAATTAAAATTGTTTATTATTTTATAAGTATAATTAATAATCAAAGCAAAAAAAAAGGCAAAATGTTTGGAACTTATTGAAAATTAAATTACAATAAAACTGAAAAAAATAATAAATCGGAGTAAAAAGTATTGTATATTTTTTTAGAGTTGTAGAAAACTTAAAAGAATATTTTTAAAAAAAAATCACATTTTTATTTTAATATTGAATATTTACATTGATACAAAATGATATTATAAAACAAAAGATTGATCACATTAAATAATAAAATACATTAAACTAATTTTCAAATTCTATACTTATATAAAGATTTATGAAAAAAGCAAATAGTCTCAAAGTGCATTTTGATAGAATATGCCTCCCTGGGTTGGATCAGATTCCTTTCCTCTCATGCTTTGTCATCCTAGCTTAATTGTATACCTAGCAAATTACTACAATTCAATTTACAAATGCACAATTTCTTGAATAATCTTTTGATGATATCGTCAAATAAAATTAGTAAGAATATTTTATATATTTATCATCTTACTACAAAAATTGGGCCCTGAAGGCAAAAATTTATAAGATATTTGTTTTCACGTTAATATATTTTAATTACTTTGCTACAGATTTTCAAGTTTATGGACCCCTGGACGGCGTGGGCCCGCTCCCATTACCTTCCTTTGCGACTCGGTAGTTGAACGCCTTAAGAAATGACAATTGTAAATTGAATAATAGTCAATAATAACGAATAATAAAAATAAAATTAGAATATATTTAGTCTAATAAAGTAAAGAATAAAAATGTAAAATAGTCCACTACGTAATAGATCTATTCAACAGTTCTTCATAGAAAAGCGGGAGAGACGGTATTATTCATCGGATTGAAAGTAGTAAAGTTTTAAGCTATTTTTTTTTTTTGTCCTTGTTTTACCACCTAAGTATCCCTATCTAAGTTGGTTATAATCCAGAATTTAAACCAAGTCTAATAAAATGTGAGAAATTAATCTCTATTATTATTATTAGCATCGTTTGTTTTAAGCATTTCTTCTAAACAATTAACAATTAGCAACTGTCTTCAAGATTCTTTACAAACTATTCTATTCACACAGAGTATGCATCTGTTTTCAAGGATTAGAAATAAATAATCAATGTCTTATTGTTTAAGCTGCCCAATTGCCAGTCTATATACCTGAACCCCAGAGACATAAAATTACTTATTTATTAAGCCTCTACGGATTCATAATTGACTCATAAATTTGAATTTATGTGATATATATTTTAGAACAAAATAATCTGTAAAATTTCAAAGCTATGTGTAAAAAAACAAAATGATTATAAAAGAGGATAGGTGTTTTTGTCATTTCTGATGATTAAACTACTTTTTTCATAAAATGGATATGTAAAGTAGTTTTTTTTTTTTTTTATCACTTTGGCTTTATAGTACATTGCACTTTTTTCGTGATCTTTATTTCTGATCACTATCCTCATAAATGCTGTTGTTAGTATCAGATATTGCTTTTTGCTGTAGGCGTCTGTGGTTTTTAAATCTGCAGAGCATGGAATCACTATTGAGACTTACACTACTTGTAATAATTCTTGTAGAATGTTTTAGGCAGTAATTTTATCTCAAATTTGCAAAAGGAAGTTTTTTTTGGTTTATTAATAAAATGCTTTCAGATAAAAATTAGTTAATCAATTTTGAACTCAAGCAAATTTCAAATTCCAGTCATTAGCTTTCCATTTTCAGAATTATCTAGTCAAATAAATTATTATAGTCTTTTACTTTTGGGTTAAGGTCTTTTGCCTTGGATTACTTTCCAGGTTACATCTTTAATTAGGGTTTTTATTCTCATGATAATATCAAAATGCCAATTTACTTATATTTAACAAACATAAAAAATCTTATACTCATATTTTTTTCTCAGCCAGTCCTCTAATTATTGTGTTGTTGTTTTTTTTTTACATTTTATCTTACTATTTTCAATTCTTTTTTATAATTGTCTGTATATAAATTACAGATTTTAATACACTATTGTACGTATAGGTTTTAAGATGTTATAAACCGAAACAAATCCTACTACATGCCCCCCCCCCCCTTTTTTTTTTGCTCACAAGCCTTATCAATCATATTAGAAATTTTCTATATCGATCAACTATACTCAAATAAAAGACAATTTATAAACATATATACTGTACATACATCTCAAAACAATTTGACTTTTAAAATGTGAATGTATTATATATCGTGACCATTTCTTGACAGTTTTTAGAGAAGGTAAGATTTTTTATCACTTTGAAAGTTCATAATTAATAGAATCATTCTCTTTTTATTTGCTTATTTCATTTTAAAGTGACGACAAATTATAAATATTCTCAAGTATTAATATTTCTATGTAAGTATGTAAAAATTGTACTTTCAGTTTCATTAAAGGATAACAATTATTTATTGCGCTATAAAAACTTTAAACAACATTATAATAATACCGATTATTACATTAAAATAAATTTTTGATTAATTACCTGATGCTGAATTTAAGAAAAGGAAACTAACTATAATCAATGGAAACATTTTAGAAAAGAATAAATTTTTATTGTCTTTTTTCTGTTTATAACTCTTAAATATTGGTCAACATGACGTTTAAATTAAATAAATATTTAATATTTTATAAGATTAATTGCCAATTATAATCTTCACTAAATCATAAAAATAGTTTAGTCGTTTTGTAATAATTATTTTGCCTAAAAAAAAATGATAAGATTTTATTTTTCAAAGCATGAAATAAATAAATTTAAACATTCGTAAATATTTCAGGTAGAGGATAATTTTTCTTTTAGTCTGTGTTCCCGTAGAAAAAAACATCTAACCTTTTTCTTTTATAAATATATTTATTTTATTTTGATTTTCTTTACTATTATAATTAGTATTATTTTTATATTTGATTTCTATTTTATTATATTCACTTTTATTTTCGTTTTAAGAATATATAAATACAAAGCCACCTATAGGCATAAAGTGTAACAAAAAATTCAATGTCTAGTTTTCATTGTCAGAGAGAATAGATCTGTCTATGTTCCAACAGTTCATATAAAAAGTTAGTATCAGCTGGAAACAAAAACTGACAAAACTCCACCTACAGCTACATATTTTGTGTGATTGTTGATTGAAATATCACGGGCTGAAATGGAAAAAGAAGGAAATACTGTTGTTTGTATAGATATGAAAATAGAAATGATATCGAAGAATAACTACTAAGTGTATTGTGAATTTAATGATTTTTTTCTTCAAATAATTTTTAGGTAGCCATAGATTAGATTATATACATGGTCATCTCAGAAAAAAGCTCATGGAAATTAAACTGGTCACATTCTTATCGCCCAGAAATGGAAAATGTTCGATCTTAATAGCAAAAAATCATGATTGAAAGCAGATTATGATAGTTGGTGATAAATTACTCATGTGTAAACTTCTGAATAAAGTGCAAAAAGAAATATGGTATTGTACAATATAACCTAGAAAACATATCTTTGGATGTAGACATAATATCAGAAATCAAATTGAGGTTTTGGATGCAATTTATAGTAAATCGGCTAAAGTCTATATGAAAAAAAAAAAAAAGAAAAGAAGAAAAGAACAATTTGAAAAAAAAATTGAATAAGATAAACAATCAGAAAAATCAAATTGAACATCATAATAATTATTAAAAAAAACAAGCCAAAATGGAAAATGATAAAACTTTTTTAATAGGTCTGAATAGGAAATTTCAGAGGGTGTGAACAAAAGTAATAAGCAGTATTATTATACCAATATTTTAAAATAAAATGAAGTAAAAATAACTGGAAAAATAAAAACACTCTTCCAAGGGATTTGTAAAACCAACAAAAAAGTTGCAACCAGAAATATTTTTGTTGTTAATATGGCAATGGCAAATTATAAATAAAGTAATTAACAAGAAAAATGAAAGGGTTATACTCAAAGGCTAGCATCGTAATTTTTTTTCCAGAACTGAAACAAAAATCAACATCATTAAATTATGTGAGTTAATCTGCAAAACTATTCAATAATCTATAATGCTGAAAATCATTCTGCATAAATAACTGTATATTTAAAGTGAATTGGTAGGTGTAGAAGTTAATTTCAGGAAAGATCAATGAATTGAAAGCATTATTTTTGAATACATTGATAACTGAAAAATATATAAAATAGTACAAAATGTTCTATAGGTATATAGATTACACTTTATCTTTCTTATTGCACTGCCAAAGCTATATAATATTAATATCATCTATGTTCTTTATTACTTTTTAAAATGCTTTTTACAACCCACTACTGACATTTCCAATTGCCCCAGCAATCTTCATCAGAACTTCTACTTATAGAAGTAAAAGTTCTGAAGAAGATTGCTGGGGCAATTGAAACCGTCAATAGCGGGTTATAAAAAAGCATTGTAAAAAGCAATAAAGAACATAGATGATATTAATATTATATAGATCTCAACAAGTTCTTTTTTTTTTCATTACTATGTTAAATTATGAAATGCTTTTAATCAATAGTAGTATCAAAACTTTTTGTTGTTTTTATGAAAAATATTTGCAAAGAACTAAAAGTTGCATTCTATGATAAAGCAGACTGATATTTTATACAGGAACATAAATTAGGCAGATTGTCAGCCTACATAAATCACAATGTATCAAAAGTATGAAATAATGGAATCCAAATTAGAAAAAGAGAAATCTAAAAAAGCCTCAGCAATCTTATATAAGATTATATGTAATTAAAAATAAAAAAACTTCTTAATAATTAAAAAAGTTAACTAAAAGAGACCCAAATAAAATTATGGCTGAATATAAAAAAGACAAAGATTATAGTGGCAGAAAGCAGCTTGTTTCAAAATTGGTAATGGAACCAGTTTTGTATTTTTGAATCATCAATGGATATAATAGTCACACCACAATGAAAAAATATTTTAAATATAAATAAATATTTTTAAAAATTGAAATAAAGATTATTCAAGCTATGATATTTGTGATAAGAAAGTTCCACATTGAAAAAGAATTAGAAACATATTGAAGTGTTTGAAATATTGCAATGTTAAAAAAATTTTGAAAATTCCAAGAACAGCAAGAAAGATGAACAAGTAAATACTTGATCAGACTAAACATAAACTATTCCTTGAAGCCCAAATGAGTAGAGAGAAGTTGTATTATTATAGTTATAATATGAAATAATCCAATTTGTTATAAAAGTGTATAGTGTTCAGAGAGAATAACAATGAAAATAAAGAATGCCCAATATCGATGAGGATATGTTCTGACATCACAAAAATGAATGTACTTTTTAACATAATGAAAAACCAAACAAATAATAATTCATTCTGAAATAATGTTATTCATACAATTATTTATAATAAGGATCATTTACAATGAACTTTTTATATGGAAATAGATATATCTATTCTATTTTGGCATATTTTAATGCATATCTACTTATAGCAACATTTTAATTCAAATATTAAAAATAATACATCAAATAAATTTAAAATTTACACAAGTATGTTAATAATATTATATTTTATAAACTGCAGACAGTTTGAAATTAAATTGAAAGGCTGCAAACCTCTCTATAATTATAATACTTATTTGACAGCCAATCAAATGTTATGATGGCTGTCTGAATAGCAATCAAACCGTAAAAACAAGATAGAGAATTTTACAAGAAAGGGGTGGGCCACTCTCTTCTCTACTTGTCTTTCTAGTATCTAAGCCAGTCTGAAGCATTTAGGTTTGAAAGCATGAAGCTTTAAATATATTCACATTTAACTCACTGAGTCTAAATTACAAACATACAGCACGAAATCCTAGGATTTATTATGCAGTAGTTTTTAGATGTTATAAATTGCAGTAATGTATGTAAATAATATTAAAAATAATGTTAAAAAAATCCTATAATTTTAATATTTTGTATTTGTTCTACAGATAAAAAATTTTGAAAGTCGATTTGGTAACATAGCTCAATTAACTGTATAATAGTCAATGCAATAATAAAAAGAATTATATGTTTTAAATCTTGACAATCACTTTTACATCTCACTTTTTAATCTTTATTAGACAAAAAATTAGAAGAAAAATATTTGGCTGCCAATTGAGACAAAACAGCTCAAATATCTAACAGTATGATTAAATAAAACTTTAAAATGTGATATCATAACATCCTTGTTACATTAATATATTATTACTTAATTATTCATTTTTATTAAAAATAAACATATTTTAGTTATAAGTAATGCTAATGTGATTTTTGTTTTAAATGTAGAATTGGCTTAATTAGATTTTTTTTTTTTTTTCTATTTTATCAAAATATTTCCAACTTTAAAAAATTTGCCATTTTTTTTATAATTACACACTTAAAAATTTCTGATTGCAAAAACGCCAACAGTTATTAGAAGAAAAATAGATTTGATTCTTCTTTATGCATAAACACCCTAGTTCTACATCGTTTTACATCAAATAATTTTTTCATTTCAACTTTCATAAAATAAGAATAGATTTTTTTTTTGACATGTAATATTACAAATGATTAAAGTTTACTTAATGATTGACTACACATGTAGATAGATAGATAGATAGATAGATAGATAGATAGATAGATAGATAGATAGATAGATAGATAGATAGATAGATAGATAGATAGATAGATAGATAGATAGATAGATAGATAGATAGGTAGGTAGGTAGGTAGGTAGGTAGGTAGGTAGGTAGGTAGGTAGGTAGGTAGGTGGGTAGATGGATAGGTGGAGGTAGGTAGGTGGGTGGGTGAGGTGGATGGATGGATGGATAGATAGATAGATAGATAGATAGGCAGGTAGGCAGGTAGGTAGGTAGGTAGGCAGGTAGGTAGGTAGGTAGGTAGGTAGGTAGGCAGGCAGGTAGGTAGGTAGGTAGGAAGGTAGGTAGGTAGGTAGGGAGTAGGTAGGTAGGTAAGTAGGTAGGTAGGGAGTTGGTAGGTAGGTAGGTAAAAAGACAGACAGACAGCTTAAAAAATTTGTTGTTCATTATATATATATATTGTATAAGTACACATGTACTGCACTTATACATTGAACTGAGAATTAAACAAATTTATGTAATCTGACCACATAAATGAGCTTTTTTAAAAATTTTATTTAAAAGAATGAATTTTAAGTAATAATAGTTAAAAGTACAAACATTAATTAGATTTACAAACAAAATATGACAAACTTAATATGCATTCTAATTTCTGCTAAATTTGTCAACTGAACTCATTTGCAATTTTGGTAAGATTTTGCATATGAAATATGTTGGGGTTTTTTTTACTTTAAAAGAAAGAATGAAAATGTAAAATTCATTCATGTTTTTTAATTGTAAAAGAATTAGCTTGTTTGTAAATTAATTAAAGATAATTAATTTGTTTTTTAAAAGGAAAAGAAATGAATGAGTTTCAATTAAGTTATTTAACCTTTAAAAAATATTCAGTTGCAATACAATTAATTGTTTATTTAAAAAAAAGAATTTATTGCATATGTTTGTTACGTTGATGTTTGTAATATATTGAATAATATATATATATTTAAGCCTCTAAGAGATTAAATATGGTTAATAATAATAATAAGTAAAAAGAAAAATTTCCCTTAAATAAAATTAAGCTTGTTCTCAGTTAACCTTGCTCTAAATAAATTAAATCAATATTTAAGTAAATGCTTTTAAGTATCCTTAATAATTTATTAAATATGTTTATTGATAATCATTTAAAAATGATTATTTAGTTTATTGATAGATGCATGGAATTTGGATTTAATTGTCTAAATAGATATTGCGTTGGGATCTATTATTTTAGAGTATCTATCTAAATAAACTTCTATAAGTGGTTTCTAGTTGTGATTTATTCAATATGATTAATAAATTTTAGGTTTAAGTTGTTTAAAGTAAAATGCTTTTTTAAAAGTAATATTTAAAACAATGTTTAAATAAAGCTTTAATCATTGGGGTAACATTTGATTAATTTAATGAATTAAACTTAAGAGTAATTGATAAGGAAGCGTTTTTAAATTGATAAATTTTTTAATTGGTTTAATTTTGTTTTACTTGGTTATCTTTAAAATAATTTATGACTCCTGGAATGCATGTGTGAATGTGGTATTCAAATGTATATATTAAAAAAAGTATAAAAATTTAAAGGATTAATAAAAATACTAATTAATTTTAAAATATGTTTTATCAAAAGTGTTACATAATTTTAACAATACTAAATGAGAACTTAAATAAACATGAAAATAATAAATATTTAATAAAAGACATTTTTGATTAAATGGTGTATTTTAAAATAAATGTGTTTTTAATTAAATAAAATAA
This sequence comes from Epiperipatus broadwayi, assembly GCA_028023455.1. Classification (NCBI taxonomy): domain Eukaryota; kingdom Metazoa; phylum Onychophora; class Udeonychophora; order Euonychophora; family Peripatidae; genus Epiperipatus; species Epiperipatus broadwayi. The sequence goes on along the minus strand of JAQFVV010000080.1, from coordinate 1,536,704 downwards.
TCTTTATTAAAGATAATTGTAACTGTCTAGATTCACACCTGATGAGAAATTGCTTTTATTAAAAACTCAAAATTAAAGTAATTAAAAAGGTCAGTGTTGTGTTTGATCTGAATTGCAGACCCCAAACTGACAGTTATAAAAAATATGAACAGTCAAAGTTAATTAGTATATATATATATATATATATATTATAACAGGGCTGAGTTCAAACCCTGTTCTAAGTCAGGGGGTAATACTACTGAGCATACATAGCTAATTAAATCAAGTGCAATATTAAGTAAATTGTTATTTTTCTTTTTCGTTGTGGTCTTGTATGCAAGCGCATACATATGTATTTAAGTAAGTAAATAAAAAACAGATTGAAATATAAGAGGGATGGGGGATTATATGGTTTGTGCTCTGATATTTATTTATACGTGTGTTTATATTGCTGCATGAGTGAGTAAATGTAATAATTTCATAAAAAGGAATAAAGTTATTTTAATTTAAAAAGAAATATTCCAAGATGGTCGACTAAAGGAAGAATGTTACAAATTATAAAAAAATTAATTAATTGCCAAGAAAGGACCTAAAAAGTTGCAAATCACTATCTTGAGACAAAGATATTTTAATTAATAAAATAAAATGTTAGAAATAAGAGACAATGAACGGTCGAGTGTAGATCGCAAGGCAAATTGGAAATTCCTAAGCATAGATAAAAGAAACAAAGAAAAGAAAAGCTATTGAAAGGACTTTCATTTTGCAAACCACGTGGTTTAATGAAAGAAGAAAGAATGGTATAATTAATTGGATTCGAAAAAGCTGAACTTAGAGGACTTAGATAGCTGTGACTGCCATGACCAGGATCGTAAGAAAAAGTTAGTAAAAAGAAAGAAGTTTATAATCGAAAAATCATGAACAGGCTGGGGTAGAAGAGCAGAATGGGCCAGGCTATGCCATCCATCCCATGGAGAGACTACCATCACTGGAAATGTAGGAGTGAAGCCCTTCTTCAAACTATGAAAAGAACAGCCTTCACCGGACGCCATTGATTGCCTTATGGAAATTGACCAAAGAAAGAAATCCTTTAATCATACAGCGCAGCATGAAGCCAGTGGAAAATTGCTAATAATCTACACCCGGGTGAGATAAATGAGGTAAACCAAACATTTTTGTAAGTGATAATAACTATTTTGAATGAAAGCACGTCCTATTAAATAATGTGTAAAAGGGTTAAAGTAAATAAAGAAAATGTTGAAATAATACCCTGTATAAATATACGCCTTAATAGACCATGCCTGATTGAAATTGTTTTCAAGCTATGATCTGTATTTTTGTGTATTGTATTTATAAACTTGTGCGAGTGTATTTACATGTGGATTATTTAATTATTCGGGCACAAACCAATATCCAATTATGGGATTCTATGGGTTTCATTTTATTATTTGTTTTATATTAATAAATATTAATTAGTATTATAAATTTAATTGTGTGTGTTAGTGTTAATTTTTTAGAATAATATTAAAAAGCAAAAAGTAGAAAAGCAAATGAATCGTTCATGCACTACATGTGCATTTTTATATGTTCCCTCCACCTCTTTCCCACGGTCACTGACTACTACCTCTGAGTGAGCTAGCCAGAGGTACTAGCTCTAACCACCAGAAATAGATACTCATCCTCTCCCAGCATAATTCTTATTTATTCGTAAGTAAGATTGGTGCTTGAGGTCATTCTTGATGCTCATAAATATGCTGGGTGAGTAATTAGAGGGCATCACAAAACCAACCACACATATATGTGTTCGTATTATAAATTTCTGTTAAATAAAAGAGCAAAACTTAAGTTTAACACAATAAACATATATCACATATATACGTGTTTATGCCAGAATAAACTGTTACAATATATGTATTATACAATCAAAAAATACAATATCACATTTATAAACTTAGTTAATACTGGGCTGGTCAAGCCTAAATGCATGGACTCACTTCCAGCTATATATAATAGCTCACCTCATGAGTTTTAGCCAAGACTTTTTTGGCTGTAATAGACAACTTGCCTCAAGTCATCCCTAGTCTTCACAACTTCTAGTCCTATCATGGATTTGCCTCACTGCAGCAGACTTATAGTGTAATATCTATAATATAAATGTGCACTGTTGGCAGTAGTTTTAAATTCACACATAGATGTGTAAAGTTTAAAACCTAAAAATTGGTATTGAAGTTTAAAAAACTTGGGTGTTAAAATTAAAAAAGAAAGAAAAAAATAATAATTAATGTTTACTTTTGTTTTCATTTTTATATTTCAAGTTAAATTATCTAAATGAAAGAGTGAGAAGCTAATAGTTATCCTTGTATCACTATGTCTACAGTGTATGTTAACCCATACATTGAATAATAATCATGAATAAATGCTATTTTTACACTACTAAAAAAGAACAAAAAAAAGGCTGGGAACTGAAAATTACTGGAAGTTGATAAAACATTACATGAGTATAAATTTTGCCTTATTATAAAGTCTATTAGTTAATTTGAACTATTGGTTATTATTTCTTTACTCTAATATTTAGTCTTTTAGTTTTGAAACTGACATTAGTGATAGCAAGTAATCAATTTATTGATATCTTCATTACCTTTAACTTTTAAGATAAAAAGATAAAAATGAATTATTTGTCAATTTCAACTAATTTTTAAAATGATGAAGAATGTGTTACTTTCAAAATGCTTTGTATAAATTTCATGAAAAAAAAGATATTAAAATTTACTCTTTAAAAATATTTAAAAAGATTCTCGATATTTATTATATTTCATATTTATTATATTTCAACCATCTGTAAAAAACATTATCTTATTATTATTAATTTGGCATCTAAAACTAATTTACTTGTTGATTGTTGGTTTATTTTGCCACTCAATGAAGAAAAAAAGTGTTTCAAATTCCTTTCATGATCAAATATTCATTGAATAATGCAAGAATCTTATAACAGAACTAGTTTTATGTTTATAATCTGCTTTGGGCTTTGTTAATATATGGTTTCTATTGAATTTAATTACAACTGCAGAAAAAATGTAAAGAAGCTTCCACATTTGAACTTTTACATACATTTTCTTTTGAATTCTCTAAGAAAAGAGTGATATAATATCTTCCAGCTGAAAAGAAAACAAAAGAATTCTTTACTAAAGGAATTAATTCCTCTTGTGGGAAGAACTGTTAATTCCTTTTGCTTAAGTTTATGGGTAAAAGTCTTTAATGCATAAGAATTATGTCTTTATAAATTTAAATTTTGGTATTTCTGTTCAATAATTGTCATTTTATATTATATGCTTATTTCTTTAGAATATTTTCTATATGACGTTATGGGATATTTATGACAGTATTTGCTACTAAGGGTTGGTAAGAAAGAATACAAGGTTTATTATTGTTATATATCCAGGTAAATGCTCTATTTCAATCATTAAGAGTTCCTTAGGGTGATATTTGATATGCTATCTCAGATTGTTGCACTGGGTAAAATAGCCTTCATATTTGATATAAGTGAATATGCAGATTGTCTGGGTGTCTGTGTATGAAAGATAAATATCCTAAAGACTATAATATGTACATTACTTTTCCATCATATCTTGTGAGATACATATATTAATTAATTAGATGAATGTTTTTATTCTACATATGAGAGTGTTTGTGAATAACTATTTATATTATTACTATTGCTATTATGATATTGATGCCTTATTCATTTCTTGAAGTCAGCTATTAATTTGGCAATTGGTGTTGATATATTTTCTCTTGTTAATTTATATGTTTAGCCATTCCATGAAAGAGAGATTGTGGCTTATTAATTTTTCAGCACTGCCTGCATATAGATAACGAGTGATTGATTATATATCGTTATTATCCACCTTGCCTATATTTATATATCTAAAAGTGTTTTTAAGGCATATTTATTCTAAAAATATTTTCTAATGACTGTCATTTAATATTTAAAGCAGTTTTGTATCTTGTATCTATTTCCTCGCCTCTGATAGGTACTAATAGTATTGGAATAATGTAATTATAGTTTGTGATATATTACTTTATAATGTAAAAACAAATGCTTCATCCTACTGATTTTAAGACGCAGTCACTAAATAGTTAACATCACGTTGTCAGCCTAATATAGGCGTATATAGTTGTTGTTGTACTTTCAGTGCAAAATAATTGAAATGGAAAGTGTATAGAATAATAAAAATTTAATAAATAATGTAAAAGAATTTTGTAGCAATATTTTAAAGAGATAGTTATCATAAAATTGTGTAAATATTTTATTTCAATTTGTTAAAGCAAAACTAGCATATTTTTATTGTGCTAAATGTTACGTTTCATTGATATTGTAAATAAATATTTTTATTATTATTAAAATACATTTCTGCTTTCGTGGCCGTTACTATTGCATTTATTAAACAAAAAATCTCATAATAACAAAGTTTTATTATTCAATGTTAAAAAGAGTACATTTCAATGATCACATATTATTATTTACTTAGTTTACTTATTCATTTCATTTGCATTATAATAACTCATAGGTTTTATTAATTCCTATTTATTTTAGTACATTTTTATAAAGCTGTGGGTAGTATGAAATGTGTTCTTTCTACCTGCTACATTTTTTCAGTTAGTTACATTTATTGTAAGCTTGTTTATCATAAAATTATAAACTTAATAAAATATTTGTACAAGAAGAATGTTTTGTATGATAACTATCGATAACTTAAATATTGATATACTTATTTTGTGTATTTGCTTTCCATATTTAATTAAAACACAAGTTATCTAAGCTTATTATATGAACTCTGAGAAAAGAAGTTTCAAATCCATAATTGTAGCCTAATAAGGTTATTCTATTAAAATAGTTATTACTATTGTTGTTGTTATTAATTACATTATAAAGAATCTGAGATTTGAGAATGGTAAAGTAAGAGCTTCAGAAAGAGATTTGTCCACGGTCGGTTTTATGCTCTTCTCTCTCAAAACCCTGCACTTTTCGTTTGTTAGATATATATATAATAGAAATATTTCTTAAATTATTAATTAAATAATATTCATCACTATCTAATTAATATAACTGAAACACACAGGCTTATTATATTCAACTATATTAGTTTCAATTGGATGGACGGTTGAAGAGTTGGAGTGTGGAGTAGATTAAAACCTGTCCATTAAAGTATGAGGTTTGGCTATCTTAATATATACCTGAGCACTTATAGCATATATGTGTAGAGATGGTAATCTGGACCAACTGATGATTGCTGTTTTAGCATGAAATACGGATATTGGTGATTATTTATCTTTTCAACATATATGTGTTCAAGTGTATCAGTGTCATGAGATAGTGTGGAGAGTGGTGGGTCATGTGAAAGTCTGCTCATATAACCTATATATTATCTAATTAATATGCAACAAAATAAATATCTAATTAATGTATTTCTGCTTTACCCCTTTCTCTCCATATACATTGTACTACTATTTAATTAAAAAAGAAGATTAACCACAGTAAAAGAACTCTGCAGTAGCTAAATGTATTCATTTAATCACTGTAAATTTTAACTATATTTGTATAACTATTAATATACATACATATATATTAAATTATTTTATATTTAAGTAAACTTATTTGTTGTATTGAATTAATAGTGTTTGCCTTATCTGCATTAATATTCAGCCCAGATCAGATAAAGCAAATAGAGTAGTCAACAAGATTTAACTCTAAGAGCTGACATCACCAAATTATAAATTTTGTTATAGTTATTAGATTAAAATAAAGTGCTTATTGGGGAATTTGATATCAATAATGCCTCTAGCTGGTCATTCACACAAAACACATCATGAAGTATTAATAAAATACAAAAGGTCAATATTAAAGTAGCTGTGTTGTTAGATTTTATTGGCTTGAATGTTATAAAAATATCAAATCATCTCTTTAAATCGGCAGAATCAGAAATTTTCACTTACAGTGAAATAATAGAAAAGTTATTTTCGTACTTTTTCCCCACCTTCAAAACACATTGCATAACTCATTTTAGAAATCATCACCATCCTAGTGAAAATTTTAAGAATATACTTTTTGAAATTTGGCAATTTTTATCTATGTAAAATTTTTGAAAGAGGCTATTTTAGAACAATTACAGTGGGGAATGTCAGACACTAAGTTTATCTCTTGAACATGATATTATTTTGGATTAGGCCAGAGAGTATGTTAACACTAGACCTAGTGGTAACTGATACCTAACAATTCAAAAGTCAATGAAGCTAATGCACAAGAGAAATTCAAAACAAGATGAACATGAGAGGCAAATTAACTGTTACTGTTGTGAAAAACCTCAACATCAAACTCATAATTGCAAATGAAACCAAGAAAGATGCAAAAAATTGCAGATTTAAAAACCATACAACTGAATCTTTCCAAAGTCCTCAGTCAATAAAATTAGTAAACACAACACTAGAATTAATTGTTAAGATGTAGTTGATAAAAAATTTCTCACTTTATGACTGCTTATTAAGAGCAAATGTTTGAGTTTCAAGATGAAAAACATGTCAGATGTTTCCCTCTTGTTCCTTAAAAATTAAAAATGTATTATTTTAAAAGTTCAATTTTTTTTTCTTATTATAAAAGCCAACATATGAGCAAATAATATAAGCATCAATGAATAAAGATTAAAGAAATAGCAAATGTACAAATAAATCGTAACAACAAATCTTGTAATATATGTGTTATAAACCTCAAAAAAATAAATCTGTTTCTAGGATGAAACTGAAGCAAACAGCTTGTAATCAATATTCACATTAAGAAGACTGACATTGAGAAATTATTTTGTAGTAAGTTTCCAATCCTATATAAATCAAAATTGCAAGAAATAAAAAAAAACACCTGTACAAAAAAACTGAAAGAAAATGCGACCTTGGTCATTTGAGAGGCAGGGAAATTACCTTTTGCTTAAAAACAAAAAGTCAAATACAGCATTCAGTAATTAAAAAGTATATTTTGATCCCTAATAAAAATTCAGAATAGGCCATACTAATGATATAATAAATAAACCTAACATCCAAAGCCACTAAATGTGGGTGTGCAAGTTCTGCTCTGTTTAAAGGCATTTTATCAAGAAATGCCATATCATCACAATAATTTATAAAATGTATATGTAAATGAAAATCTTTAGATTTCCAAATCATTTCACCATTAGAAGCACATTTTGATTGTAGATATTTTCCCCGCTATTAAAAACACATTCTGATTGTAAATATATTTTATTTAAATATGAAAGGATTACTTTTTTGCTTAGTCTTGTGACAATAGCTCAAAATATACTACATATTATATACTCTATTACTGCACTAAACTAAACAGACTATATTGGTATTTTAGAGTAAACTATTAAGATAAGATTGCTAATGCTATTATAATCATTGTAGTAATCAATTCTTTTCAAAGAAATATTTTTTATTTAAATATTCTTAATTTTTACAAAAAATGGCATATTGCTGTTAATAATTTATTTTACAATAAACTTATTTAAAAAATATTGCCTCATAATAATTACACTTATTCTCCATAGATAACAGTTATATTGTAGATATTTGCATTTATCAATTATATAAAAATCATTACTCCCTGCTTGGAATAGTGCAGTACTATAGAATCAGAATCTGGGATGTAATACCCTGGGATCAACTCTAGTGCTGCTTTGAATGTTTTTATCAATACTGATATTTTTTTAAACCAATATTGACTTCTTTTAATTCTAATATTATTATTTTAAATGATATTTTTTTATATTTCAGTAATTTGTTTCCTTCTATTGACTCATCCTGGAGTTTGTTACCTAGTTAAAAATTTCTAATTGATCTATAATATTATTCAAATGTGTCGAAAAAAAAATATTTTTAAGTGCTATTTTAGAAGCAGGACACTTCAAATTAAAAAAAAAAAAACTTTAGTTAAAAAAAAAACATGTCTTTAAAAAAAAAAAAAACATATTATGCACCAAAATATTTCATCCTTAACAAATATCATTATATTGACATCCTTAACACCATTTGAAAGCTCTTTTAAATGATAGCACTATTAGGAAGGTGCCTAAAACATTTGTTATCTAATGGAATTATTTAATTTTGATTTTTTATAGTTACTTATAGTAATCTAACATTAAAAAAGTGCAAATGTATGATAATGGCTTCTAAAAATTTATTCAATAAATAATTTAAATATGAAAGTTTTAAATGACAGACTGTATAATATTTATATAATAAAATATAGTACGTATAATATGTTTAAATGATTAACAATGGAATAACAAGCTCATAAACAATTAAATATTAGTGTAAATATATTATTATTGAATTATATAACTGTTAATACGAAATATCAACAAGTTATGCCATGAATGATTCTGAATTAAACAAAAAATAATTAAATAGATTTCATAACAAACAAAAACTATTTTTAACAAACTAATCAGCATGCCAGTTGACCTAGTTACTGTTACCAACAGTTATAGCTACTGTTCTTTAGAAAAGATAGCGGAGATAAGCTGATTTATAAGAAATAAAGAAAATGAATTAGTCTTTTCTCCTTGTAATTAGACAATAGAGGCAAGATTATCCAGAATTCAAAAGTGAAGCAGCAAAAGATGCCCATGGAAGTTGTATTTTAGAAAATCAGCCCCTGGCTGTAGATAATGAGCTGTATATGGTCTCTATAGGTTATCATGACATTATTTGGTTTAGTAAGCCCAAAAGGGTCATATAAATTATGAAGATTTAAGTAAATTAGATGTAGAATTACTTATATAAGATTTAATAGATGTATGTTTGATTTTCTAGATATGTAACTTACCATGAATGTTTATATTCATCTCAAAATATGCATATTAATTTCATTGTATGTATAATTAATTGTTTACATTAAACTAATGAAAATGTATTCTTGTTATCAAGTTATTATGTTTTACGTGTATCTCTTATTCTACTTGCAAAAGAATTATATTCATTCGTTCTGATCTCTCTAGTTGAATACACAACAGGAACAAAATATCAAATAAATTAGCTGAAGATTAAAGCAGATAAAAAGGTTGAAAAAATTTTGATTATGAAAATGAAAAATTTGACACTTGATTTTAATGTTAATGATCTAAGCATTTGGCGAAAAGTTATGAATGTAAAAATTAGTTGAAAATTTCTAATTAGTCAGGTAGCTAATAAGGATTTTTCTAAGAATGAATCTGTTTGCAAGTTTTCAAAATCATGTGAAGAGAAAATTTCTAGAACTTATTTTGTGGCTGCAAAGCCAAGAGAGATAATATGCAAATAAAAAAATAAAAGTGTAAATAATTATAATTTTTTTAAAATTCTATTGTTTTGCATCTTTTTTTTAAATAGAATTTTATAGAATTCATTTTGTTTTAATTTAAAAATTTTATTTTATGGGATTGTGAGTGTTGGAATTTAATTTGCACAAAGATGCTTATTACTACTACAGCAGCCCTTCTAACAGAAAATATACACTTGTGGTGATCACTAATGATCATTAATTAGAGGCTTCACAAAACTGGTTATCTCTTGCTTAATACCCAAGAAATCCTACATTTGTTATTAAAAAATTGACATTTTTTACAAAGTTAAATTTCTATACTAAATTCCAACAAATATCTATAAGCAAGGAAACTTCTACAAGATTAACAATAATAACATGAGTGGGGTTATTTGCTTATAATTGCCTTCCATTTTGAATTAATGACATACCTAGTGCATGGTAAGTGAAGATAGATATGCCACTAACTGGATTTAAAGGCATAAATCTTTATTTTAATAACATAATGTGAGAGACTCAACAAAATTGGAGCAATATTAAATGTATCTAAGTGCATCAGAAATAGTAAAAATAAATAAATTTAGAACATCTTATCTCCAATGAAGAAAAAACTTCTGTGACTGAAAAGATTAGAGCAATTAAAAATACATTTAGATCTAAAAGTGTAAAGACACTACATATTTTTATTACTACTTTGTAATTTTGTAATGGCAAATAATATATCATTCTATTATTACACAAACTGCTTAAGAGAAAATCAGAAATGAGAATAAACAACTATATATAAAAGAGCTCTTAATAAAATAGTCTTCTGATATTACAAAAATATTAATATATTGTGACAGTGATTTAGACATATAATTGATGCATCCAATTCTGGACTTGAAATTGCATCATCATAGCTCTACTGTGAACAGAGAAAAACTAATCATGTATGTATCAAAAACATTAACAAATGCAGAAAAAAATGATAGCCAATTTAGCAAGAAGGTCTTTGTTAAAATTTTGAATATATGTAACTTTCACCAATATTTACATCTGGGATTCTGTGACATTAAATATTAAGCTCATATCAGCATAGTCAAATAATGTCAATTAATTAAAAATTGGATCAGTGAAGATTGCTTGCAAAATGAAAAAATTATCCTTGTTTTTCTGATATATCTGACAAAATTTATCTATAGGCAAAGAATAAATTCTAAATGTAAATATACTTATTTCTTTCCAATTCTATTAAAATTCTAAACTTGTTACATGATGGACATCCAGGCCGTGCAAAAGCACTTGCTAGAATATATATGTGATGACTAAAAAAGAACAATAATATTGAATCACTTATCAGAAAATACCCAGCCTCTCAGAAGTAGTGCTTGGATCATCTAAGAAAGAAATCAATTTATGGCCTCAAGCTACAAAATCATGGCAATATGGTGATCTTTTATAAATTATACCTTCCTGGTGCTTATTGATGCATACTTTTACTGGATAAAATAATGCACCATCAAAAATACCAATACAAAATAAATTATTCATAAATCTGGTGAAATATTTTCAGTGCATGGTTATCTAGTGATAATGGCATTGGTTACGCCTCAAAAAAAATTAATAACTATAAGGAATTAAGTGCATATATTCTCCATCGTACTATCCTGAATCTAATTAGTTAATAAAAATGCTATTAAACAGTTAAAACAATCTTTTAGGAAGGAAGCCCTTCCTGTTAACATGGAACTAATTTAAAACATATTATATCTACATAATATTCTTATAATAACAAATGGAAAGAAATTAAGAATCAAATTATCCCAATAGTTATACAAAACTAACCTTAGAACATAAAAATTTTAAAATAATACATGAAATTTGGACTACAAACAATTTGCATAAAAATGGTCAAAAACAGAAATTATATATTTATCTTCATTCCAAATAGTAACAGGCATGTTAACCACATTCTTCACCAAAGTTTTAATAATGTCATTATTAATGATAAAACTAAAACTGAATTACACAATGAGTAAAAAATAATGCAACCTTAGCAGATGATAATAAAGCTAATAACATTTGTGAATAAAAAAAAATCACCAGACTGCAAAGAAATAAGAATCTGGCATAAGTATCTACAAGTCTATTTTTATAGTAGAACTTGTAGTTATAAAATAATTATGTTCTTATTTTTTTGGGGGATTTATTATCTCTCAATTTTGAATAAGGGGGCAAGAAATGTTACGTATATTAAGTTACCAATTAGCTGATATTCATAATTATATCTAATTAATATGAAACAAAATGAATACGTAATTAATGTCTTCCTACTTCACCTTTTTCTCTCCACATTTTACTCCTTCATATAAAGAAAACTACACACAATGAGAAAAATCTGCAGTAAATGGATGTATTCGGTCAATTATTGTCAATTTTAGCTATATTTGTATAATGTAACTATTTATGTAAATATTTGTGAAAAAGATATTCAGAATTGAATTCCAAAAAATCAGATCAGATTGAGGGTTTAAAAATGCGGTTAACAAGTTCATGCAAGTTGTTTTTAACTAGACTCCATAAAGTTAAACACTTTATGATGAAAGAGATTTTTTATCATAGTATTATAGAAGAATTTTAGTGTGTTATTGGGAATTTAAGAATGGATTTATAGACTAAACCAGCGTATCAACTACATCAATCTATTAAGATGTAAGCTTGGTGTAATATCTACCTGAATAAAAATCTCCTTGAGTTTTGGTAGTGAAAGCTTGTTTGATGAGTCAGAATTTAAACTTATAGACATGTATGATCAATGGCAAATACTTACTGTACGGATGTGAGAATTATATAAAACATAAAAAAAGAATGTTAAGTGAAAGTTAAAGTAATAAAATTTCTGAGATCTGTAAAACAAAGAAAGAAGCTTTACCAGAATCGAAGTAATCTAGAAACATTCTCTCGTGTGCACGGTAAGTCAATTAACTGTTTAAGAATGTCAGTACGTATGCTTTTTTTTTTCAACTCAAACATTTAAATCAAAGGTACACAGGTGAGAATCTTACTTTTTCCCTAATTCTATTTATTAATAACTTTTGCTGATATATTCTTATTAATATTAAATTTATAAAGCATTTTTTATATTTTTATCAAAGAAAAAGATTGTATAGAGGATATTTTTTTACGTGTATATATTTTATTAGGCATTTTGCAATTGTATTTTTTATTTTTATATAAGTATCAGCGATATACATATAATTTTCATGTTAAAATTACCGGTAAAATAAGATATAAAGTTATGACTACAATAATGAAAATTTTTAAATGATTCATTTTGGAATAAAATGCCCATTTATGCCATATTCAAATCCTTTTTATCATTTGCTATTATTAGTTTTTTTATATTAAAATGTTTTATTTTATTTTAAAAAAATTTTAAATGTATTTATTTTTTTCTATGCATCTTTAATGTTAGTATGTCACATTAAATTTCATTATTAGACATTAATTTATTAGTTACAGATATTGTCATAGCTAATTACGACTTGAGAAACAGCTAAAATTATGGGATATAACAAATATCTTTGTCATTGGGGAATAAATTGATCATGAGACGATTATGGTGATATACTTTTAAAGTTATATCTGACGCTGGTAATAAATTCAAATCCTACACTACTCTTAGACCATCACATGATCACCATTTACTCTCAGACCAACCGGTAAAAAGATGGTATAAGAAGATGCTGAGTATCAATATTTTTTATTGACAGTGATACACAATAAGGAATTAATTCATTACTTACATAGATATCTAATGTATAAATTACAATCGACAAAGTAGTTATTGTTAATTTCATGTTAGGCGTTCTACGGTTTTTAATTAAAACTTGCTTGAAGCTAAACTGTAAACATTTTTCATTGAAATAATCCTTAATAACAAGAAATTAATAATAAAGTAAATGACAGTTTCATCTTTTCATGGATGTGTAAGCATGTATGTATGTGTGCATAATTAACTGAATTCAAACAATCTGTTGTTTAATAAATATATATCTATTATAAATTATTATAATGGAAAGTTTTAAAAGAAATTTTGTTTATTGATAGATAGATTGATGGAAACAAAAATAGACAGACAGATAAAAAACAGGCAGACAGAAACAGAGAACAATATTTGGCAAATGAATCCCTAATTATTTATTTAACTTGTGTAGTATAAAATTAAATCTATAACTTACATCACACAAATCACCATGCAATAAAATAATTATTGAATGCTTAGTCATTCAAGATATCATGTGATATTTATGCACAGAAAATGGCAGGCTGGGATTTGATTCAGAAACCTTTATCTCTTGGATTCATTATTTTACCATTGCAATAAAATTTATAGGATATGTTAATTAATTACCATTTCTAACATAGAATGTATTTCCCTTTATGAATTTATGTTTTTTTTATGTTAAAATATATTAGTCCCTTGAGAAATCTTTGGTTGTAGAATGAAATACATATTGTATCATGTGTGATGAATGATAAACATTGTGAATGGATATTGATCACTGGAGAAACAAAATATAGATTTTATTTCATACTAAGTTATATATTAATTTAACATGAATATATTCATTCATATATAATGTTCAAAAATATAAAAAATATTAGAAATAAATAATATTTAAAATTAGTATATGTAAGCATCCTTCCCTCCATTCATATGAAAAACGATATTTCATGTGAGGAATACAGTTTAACAATATCTGGAAGAATATTATACCATTTATAATGGGAAAAGTCAACATATTTTCTGAGAGATGTTAGGTAGATAATATGAAACTATCACACATTATTCAAGGGTGCATAACAAAAGTCTCACAGTCAATGGTTGAGAAAATTACAGAAGATATGTAATAATATTCTCTTTTCCTCAAACTGTAAGTACAGTATGAAATAAAGAATTAGTATCTTGAAAAAATTTATTGTGGTCTGAAAATAATAATTTTCAATTTAGGATATTTTGGGTCTCCAAATATTTAAAAGAGTTTTCTTTAACTATAATGGATTGAATCTGATGAAGTATTTACAGTAAAATACAATATGATTGTTCAAATCATAACAGTACTACTGCCACATTTTATAATAGAAAAAAAAATCTTACTGCAGGATTCTATTGGTGATTATGAAAGAAAAAATGTAAAATGTTAATAATTTTTTCACTGTGTGGCATGATCACTCACTGCCCAATTCTTAAGCACATGATGCTACCATTTCTGTATAATAACGTTTACATTAAAAAATAGTAACTATATAATGAAATGTTGGTCATAAACACTCTTGTGAAGCTCTTGTTTTAGTAGACTCTGGCATACTCTGATACCTTTATCTTTACAGAGATTTATTTTTAATTTTGGTTACAATAGTATCAATCAGGTTTCCTTGGTAAGATCTGACTTCTGACTACAATTGGAGTTAGCAAGAGTTTTATTCTGGCATCTTTACTGCATGTCACTATCAGTTTAGAACTGTTGATTTTAAACATTCAGTTCAAATGTGTAAGTTAATCAAACACTTAGCCTTTTAAAACTCAGGCTAATCTAATATTTTTTTTTTTTTTTGAGATATGAAACTGACATCAACTTCTCAAATAGTTGTTATCATTTTCCTAATTCTATCTATAAAAATTTTATTTTGATATAAAAAAAAAAATTCTGTACAACAAATTGTCATAATAAAATATTAATTTCAGAAAGGTTCCTATTATTTCTTTCCTATCCTCATATTAGACATGCAGATATACAGACAGATAGACAACAAGCAGGCAGGTGGGTGGCTAAGTAGGTGGTGTGTGGATAAATAGGTATGTGGGTAGATAGGTAGGAGTAGTTAGATAGGCAGGTAGAGAGTAGGCAAACATGTAATAACTATGGTCATTTAAAGGAAAAAGGGAGACACAAAAAGTAATAGAAAGTTCAAAATTAGTTTTGCAATGATTATATAAGGGGCGATATATAAACAAAAAAATATGGTGTCCATATTACATGCTGGCTCTTTAGTCAGTTCCATTGCAATTTTGCATATTATTTTTTTAATCTCTTTTATATCTGAAGCATTAAATTGATTGTCAAATTATAGCTCTCTATTATATTCCATACTCAGCCATAATATCTGAACAAAAAAAAATGTTTTTATGACTTTTTCGGCGATTTGAAATGATTTATAAAATGTAGATGCGGTCTGCCATTTCCATGAAAACCATGTTCAAGTTGATCACAAAATAAGTTTTAGGAAAATTTGTTTTGAATACATTTTTATCATTATTAATCTGATTTCAGTCGTTAAAAGAGCTTAGTTTTGTTGTAAACATTCACTTATTTTACAACTATTTTTCACTTTATGTTATTAAATATAAATCGTAAACAAATATTTGAGATAAAGAAAGTAAAGTTATAAGCTTTTTTTAAAGAACTGTTTGATAATTTTCTGTAGGCCTTATCAATATGCTTGCTACTATTGCTTAAAAGCTGTTATGCCAAGAAGCTATCAAAAAATTGCACAGGAGAATATCTTAACTGATGAAATGTTTGTGATCACAAAAGGAAGAATAGAATCATTTCTATATATCTGCATTTAATTTTTTTTACCAAATGTTAAGATATTACGTTGAAGGCAGGTCGCGGGTTTTTTGTTTTGAATTCTAAGGTAGGAACTTGTACATAATCATTCTAAAAAATAATTTTGTACAGGCTACCGAATTGTAGAGCAAAATATTTTTACTAATAAACAGAAGCTACCTGTGCGAAACCTCAATACATTTCCATACTTTCGCTAATTGTAATAATTAAATGAATGTAAAATAAACAAATTTATACTATAGCTTTTCAATTAATTAATGCATTACTCTGAAACAATTATAAAAATATTTGTACAATTTATATGCACTAATTTAAACAATAATATTCGTTGGTAATAATTCGCTTTTGTTTGTCAGCTTTTTAACCAGTTTATTCTAGTATTATGGGTGCTACATTATAAACTTTATTGGATTACTTATACCATTAAAATGTATTAAAGATTTTATCCGTTTGAAATCTCAAAGATGTGTTCGAAGTTCTTTTATATTTTTATGTACCTTTTCTAATTTTATGAATTTATAATAATATAATAAAGAACATATTATTAAAACTAAGAACGTGCAAAATCTACATTTATTCTGTTTCTATTTTATTTTTATTTTTTGCTTTTTCTCTAATCTTATCTTTAAAAAAGATTAAATGTTATTGAATCCATGTATTCTGGTATTTATTTATAAAGTAAATATTTTGTCATTTTCAGTATTTACATAAGCAAATATTTAAGTAAAAGTTTTTAGTTTATAACAAATTGTCAACAAATATTCTGAGAATTACTATACTATAAAATTTTATATAATTATTTTATACATAACAAATTAATAATTAAATCTAGAGAAAATAGTAAATGGTTGTGAAAAATAAGTTAAATAAAACTTATTAACTCAGTTAAGAAAAGAATTCAGATTTACAAAAAGATTAATTAATACACTGTACAGGCTTACACACACCTGCATATATATAATGTAATATAAGGGATTCTAACTCAGACTTTCACACAACCCTCAACTCTCCATGCCATCTCATATTGCTGACCCACCACATGTTGAAAAAATAAATAATCACCAATATACATATTTCATGCTAAACCAGCAATCAACAGTCTAGATTACTATCCTCACACATATATACAATCAGTGCTCGGCTTTATATTAAGATAGCCAATCTTCATACTTTAATGGACAGGCTTCAAACTCCTCCAACCCACAACTCTTCAGCCATCAATTTCATTAAAAATCTGATGATGGAATGTTCAAAGCCCATGTTGGTGCCAAGGTTGTCATCCTACCCATGTTGACCATTTAGTCATTCTGACCCCTCATGTTGTACTGGAGAATGATCTAGATAAAATAACTTTAATTAGATTCCATAAAATCTTAAATGAGAAAACAAGTTAATTGAATTCAGACAAAAAATAAAAACTAATTAATTTTCAATAGATAAGAAAATATTAAATAATATCAGCAAGAGCTGCATTGATCAACCAATTAGATACATAGGAATTCTAATAATTATTTAATAGGATACATGGTCTAGAGTTGTTCAACCAAGAAATACTTGCTCATTGAAGCTACATGTGTGAATATGGATTTGCAGCATCACAATGCTGGGCATCATTGTGTATTGCCTTAGAGTGCATCTACTCTGGAGAGACTTGCTTCCAAATGTGCCAAAGCAAATCAAAAAACTTTAACAAGTCACACCAACCTTCATTATGATTTTTGTATGTTTTCAGATGTGTATATAATTTAAATTTGTATATAATATATAGTAGAATTAACTGTGGTATATTTTTTTACATTATATATAATAATCATTTACGAGTTAATGTAGTCTTAGTTTTTATCAGGAGTTAATTTTCATAAGCACATATCTTTTCTGAAGCATCAGATCACTCCGGTAATTGGTGCAGTTGCAGTTCAAATCATGCAACAAGCTAATGGGGATAAAACATCTGATCAATAGCTATCAAATCATCTGCTATCATGCAATCATCAATTGGTGAGTTTGACATCAGTAATGCAAGTAATTGGTCATTCTATGTCCAACAAATAGAGAAATATCTTTTCATTAATAAAATTGACAATGATAAATTTAAAATAATATCATGGAGAGATAAACCACAACAAAATAACCCCAAAGAACCATTGTTTTTAATTCATAATTTTTTTTTTTCAAAAAATCTCATTTGTTATAGTCAACTGCTAATATAAAATATATAAATTGGCTGGTGGAATTGCTGGCATATTATTAATAAATTGCTGGATTTTCTTCAGTTGAATAACAATGATTAATAGCTGATATATTTTGGAAGAATTGTATTTCTAAATTTAAAATAAATTACTAGACTTATTTTTCCATAAAATATTATCAAAATGATTAATCTCTTCACTTCATAAAATATTTGTAATTCTCAAGAAAATGAATTTTGATATCATCTTCAGTTATAAAAAAAAAAAAAAAGATATTTTAAATAATAGTAGTTTTAAAATCAAATATGCTTCATACAAACTTGCTACTATAGAAATGAATTTTGATTTAAAAACGAAGGATCATATTTGCTTTAGATGGTAAACTTTGTTTTGTCAGTGATAGGATTATAATTATTACAGTAATGGATCAAAGATCAAAGGATGAATGAATTAATCTTATAATTTGAATTAATAAAGTGCTGAATGCCTAATTTTTTGGATAAAGCGAAAATCTACTAATAGAATTAAAACTACTGTCTACAACAAAACTACGAATGCTTGTTTAATATTAAAAAGAATTGCATTAAGGATTAGTTATGCACAAAGTGAGTCATGAGCAAAAAAGTAATAATTCAAAGACAAACTTTGTACAAATGATGTTTTAGACCTAAACAGAGACATTGAAACTGCAAATTATTCATCCTCTTTCAAGCAATAATGATTGAGAACATTTCAAAGTTTAACAACAAACTTTCAGATTATACAACTGAAACCTTGATTACCGAGCAAGATCTAAAATTCGGTCAGGAAGCAGAACCCAATTAGTATCAACAAATAAGGTGTGTACGGTTAATACACACCCTTTCCACACCCATTTCCCCTTTCATATGTATCCTTTCCCTTTCACCATGTTGCCCCTAAATTTTATTTTTACCATTCTTTGTAAATCTCTTATTTAACTGTATTTGTACTTCTTTTTTTTTTTTATGAATAAAATTTCATCACTGGAAAAAAAATATAGAAATAATATTCAAAAAGAATAATGGATTTATCTAAAAATATTTTTAAATGCTACTGATAAATTACAAATGTTTTAAACAAATATAGAATATAATGAACTACCAAGTTATTGGAAATCTTTAAAAGGTATTATCCTAGATTAATAATCGTACTAAAATGTAAATAGTCAATAAAAGTATTTAAAAAAATAGTCATATATCACGACCCTAGTTCTTTTTTAAGCTTGTGTGATATATGACTCTATTTTTTTTTTTTATTGACTATTTCTTAAGTGATGTTATATTACTAAGACTTTTAATATATGGTTTGGCTGAAGATTTCTCAGCCCCATATAGCTATTTGAGTTAGATAGCTAGGTTTGAAAACATTTAAGTGTCTGAAAATTTCAGATTTTCTACTCAATAGTTAATTCTTAGATAAATGTCAGCTTTGAGTAGGTATTTTTAGATCTAGTGTCTGAAACTATCCTAGATCCTCTCTGAGGAGTGCCAAAAACATGAAACTATTGGTCAGGAGACTGGGGGTGGTTTTCAAATAGAGATATTTTAAATGCTTTCTCTTGCTAAGCATTTATCACAAAGCTTGTTGGGCAATTAGCAAAGCTCTTTGTACTAAAATGTAATTTCATATTTTTATGTTGTTCCAGAATAGATAGTGTTCTTTAAAAGTGTAATTAATAGATCCATGAATCATATGGATTATTTGATATACTTTCTACTTTATTAGTTAAGTTATATTATAATGTTTTGTAAATGTAAATAAAGATTTTCTCAGATTTTTTTGGCATTCAGGTAAAGGTAATATTTTAATAATGTTATGATTATTGTTTAGATTGAATGGGATTAAATGTAATTTCTGTGAAGATTGGGTTGTGCAAATATTAATAGTTGTTTAACTTATATTAAATGGTTCTTACCAAGTATTTTATAATGCTTATGAATGATTCTTATTACCTCAAATTAAGTAGAGTTAGTCTTATGTAGACATGTAAGTCCATATGGAATATTTTTGTCTATCACTCATACTTGTTGATATTAATTTTCAGTTATTTAGTGTATAATAAACAGTCTAATAATTTTACAATACTGTGTGTTGATGAAGTAGCATCTTCTTGTAGTTTTTTTTTTATTAAGGAAAATAAGCATACAATTATAGTATAAATCTTTTTGCTATACATTTGTTTAGATTTGTTACACTTATTACAACAATCATCAGTGAATAATTTTCCAAATTAGAAAATATACCCGTTTGATACATTAGTTACAATTATTATGACAAATTAATTTCATGATCAGAGCAAGGAGCTTAGTCTGTAATTATGTAACTAGTTTTATATCAGAACAACTGTCTCTTCATTTAGTGACTTAGCCGGTGATTATTATGCAGTCCATATTTTAATTGGCAGCAATCCTTTGTTATTCTCCATCTGACTGGACCATTCATTTTTTAACCTTGAATTAATATTTAATTAGCATGCCTGAGGATAGGCTCTTCGTCCAGTGGCCTAAGTTGCCCCAAGTGTCCCTGAAGAGCTTTTCTGATGTTAACAAGCAATCCCTGAGCATACTCCTTCGAATAAATTTTTTACATATCTCCTACGGTTCCTTACTTCCTTGCTTAAAAACAAAATAATTTCTAGTTTAGCCTAAAATTGAATCCTAAAAAAAAATCTTGAAACAAAAATAAATAAGCCCGCTGTGGTAAATTATCATTTAGAGCTGCTAAGCATTGATTTATACTTGTTTATTTTAAAAGGGTGAAGAATATATCTATTATTTGTAAATGAGGTTTATAAATGATTAGTTGGTAAAATAAACTAATTAAGAACGTTCACAAGGCATTTCACTTTTATTTTTATAATAATTTTTATCTTCTAATATTAAATTGAGGATTATTTTATGAAATGTTGATACAACCCATTCTTATAAATGTGATTGTCTCACAGCACCGTATGATATAACACTTGACAGATCCCGAGTTTGAATTAGTTAGGAAATAGTCCATAATATTTTTATTAAAATACATTAAATAATTTTTATTATTTTTATTTGTTTGTTATTTATGGTTATATTATGCAATAAAATAATTATTAATTTTAAATATTTTTTTTGTCATTTTTGAAAAAGTGTCGTCATTTTATTTTGCATTTAAAGGGCATATTTGAAATACAAACTTACTTGTAAAAACTCAGTTGGATTGAATACATCATTGTTGTAGTAATGCTATCTGTAACTTAAAATATTATTGAATAAGATGGTGTACATAAAAACACTTTTACATTATCGTATCTGAGAAAGCATAAACATATTTTACATCCATGCATTTATTAATTTAGCCCTGAGATAAATTATTATGCAACCTTTGTATTTAATTTTGCTAGCGATATTTTTAATACATAGATTAAATTATTCTCGGTTAAAGTTTTGAAATGAGAAACATTAGTTGTAAAGATTTTATTGTTAAAAGAAACAAGAGTACTCCTAGGTCTCATTTTATGCGGTAGATAGGTTCCTCAGAAAACACGCACAAAAGAAATTGCACAAAAATAGACTTAACTTACTTTGAAAAATGGGGGATATGTTCCAGTAATTTTCAGAAATTGCATAAAAGCAAAGCAACAAGGAAAAATTACTTTAAAATTCGCATTAAAAAATAAGGAAATAAAGTATGACTAATAAAAAATTTCAAATATTTGAAAAAATTAATACAAGACAAGCTTTTTTTACTTTTTTTATTAACTACAGTATTTAATTTTACATTTTTTCATACATATTTTAATCATTACCACTATTTGAAAATATGCGTTCATTTATGAATCAGATTCTTGATGTGTGTACAACTAGCACCACTTTTAGTCTTGTGCTTTGTTAATGGTTTTCTGTTTTTATATTTAAAAAATGAGATCACAATCAAAACAAAAAGATTATACATTATCATTAGAAAGATTATTTTCAGTTTTAAAAAAATCAATAAAATCTTTATTTATTTTAACAATCTAAAAATTTTTTTATTTCTATTATATCTAACAAAATACATTTTAAAAGCTTAAAATTTTTGAATATTTATTGCGATATTTTTATACATATGTATAAATCTATTATTATTATTTACTCATTAGTATAAGTAGGATATTTACATAGAAGCTAAGATTCTAAATACAGCTTCAAGCCATATTCACATTAGCTGCTAATATAATGTTATATTTTTGAAAAAAAAAGTATTTCAAGTCAAAATAAGTTATTAATAATTTAAATTTCTTGATATCTAATAAATATAGTGAAATAAAAAAAATATTAAGATGAAACATGAATCACATAACTTCAAAATTGCATTAAAATAATCTGCATAAAATGAGACACAGGTGTATACATTATTATAAAACCCTAAGAAAGTTATTATTTTATTAAATATTATTATCAAAATCTAAATTATTTTATTAAATATTTATTTTATTAGAATCTATAATGATTTCAAGCTGAAGTAAAAAGAGATTTAGTGTAAACACACTTTTCGTGTCTAACCCGAGTGCTTTCTTTTTTGTCACAACTGGGAAGCTCAACAGTGAATGCATTTGCTTCATTAAAAGGCTTCATATGTATTATAATGATCCAGAATAAGAGACTTAATGTAATCTGCACTACAGGGCACCATCTAGGCATTTGAACCTAGAAAATTTATATAGTAGGCAGATACGTAAGTTTAAAAAAAAATTTTTAATTGGTTGATTCTGGTCATTAGCCCATTGTCACTAGCTCAGTGGAACAGCAGAGATTTATATTTTATAATAAATTCTTATCTAAGAATATTTTAAAAAGAAAAAAAAAATAAAACACTGCCAGTAATTAACACACAAACATTTATTTACACAAATATATATAACATTTAGCATTATTCTTTTAGTATGTTTACATTTTTTAAATTTAATTTATTTTAGATTTTAATTTACATTTTAATTTTTATAAGTTCACACAGATGGATTTATGAAAGTTTGTTTTATAATGTTGAGTATAGATCGGTTACACAGATTACACGGTCAAAAACATTTCAAAATAAACATAAACGATCAAAATATAAAGTCATTGGTGGAATTGCAGAGGGAAATTCATAAGAAACCCAATGGCATTCATCATAAGATGCCGCATTGACACCAATAACTTAAAAGACATCTGAAATAAATACATCTTAGATACTCACTGTAAGGTATCAGTATTTACCGAATATCTATATATTTTGATCAAATATGAAAACCAAAAACACAATTAACCAATAATGAACCCATGCAAGCATCTATACCCAACTTAAATTTAATGCATTTTTATTTAGAGTGTTGAGTATGAATAGACTACATAGATTGCATTTAAAAAGAAAATATTTTATCCCTTATTTAACCTTATGCCAAAAGTTCACAGTTAAACCAACATCAATCCATCTGATATATCAATGTGTTCAATGTAATACGAATACGACAGCACAATTAGGTTAAGAGAAGAAATTGCCTCTCATCAGATCGGAATACTACATCTATCTGATGATAAGAGCAATAAAAAAAACTCCATAGGCAGGAACTGCAGACTCCATCTTATAATTCCTTCCAAAGGCAAAATGAGAGTGTGCGGCGTATAAAATGATTCTGCCCATAGCAAATCTCATACTACATCTACTAATTACACCAATATATCCAATCCATTGACCTAATTCAACTATGAAATGAATAATCTAAGATTTCCCTCCCCTAATAAAACTTTACAAATCTATATAATCATTCATGCCCGACTTAAGTTTAATTTATATAATTTAATTTAACGAAAAACAGAAATCATAATAAAAACTTAAAAGAACAAAAAAAAATGGAAATGATTTTACAAAAAGACATACATCCAATTAAAATTACTTATTAATAAATAAAGTTGGTCAGATAGGATTCTATTTCTATAAATTAAATATTGGGAAAAAGTTTATATTTTAGAGTTCTTAGTGTTTTCAAATGTTCATTAATTATATATTTCTTACTGTTTTGAAAAATGTCCGTAGTCTCTGATTTCTTGTAATGGAAGGTATTAATCCCACAAAGTCATAAGGAGATCGGTGTGAAGTTAACCGTTGGTCCTTTATGGTTGATGGTATTCTTCCGGGCCTTTATGTCCTGTGGTCCACAATATCAGAAAACGATGTTTCATTTTTTTGAACAACTGAAGGAATTGAAAGTGCATCTTTCAATCCCTTCTCCTCCAACCCTCTCCAACTTAACACATATCTGTCCTCTCTTAATAATAATTATTCACTAACCATTTTATTTCCAAACTTTTCTTTTATATGTAACTTTAGGATCCAATGGACATTACATCATCGATGATGATGATCCTTCCGTTGAGGTCCGATTTCCCAATGGCTTTTTTTTCATTGGCCATTAGTTTCTATTGTTTTCCTATCTGACCATTGCTTATACATTTAAATGCCCAAGGGCTAGTTCACTTGGACTAATTAAATTAATCATTTCTATTTTTTCAATAACATTAATTAATTTGTTTTGTACAAACTTAGATATATTTTTATCTTTAAATCTTTACTGACAATTTAGTTTTAAAATATCTTTTCTTTTTTTTAATAAAGTTTCTTTTTTTTAGTTTAGTATAGAATTTTAATTTTCAATTTTTAATTCTTAAAAATGAAGTTTTATTTGCGAACTTTTATTTTTTTCATGTTTAATAATAAAAAAAATAATGTAACGTCATAATACCCAACAATAACTGGCATTTTGTAATAAAAAATTATGAATTTATTTTTAGATGTTACAAATTGAATCACCTTCAAAGTATTATCCATTTAATGCAATGCATTGGTCTAAATATATTTTCCACTTTTTGAAGCAGTTCTGAAATTCTTGCAAAATGGTGCCTTTTAATACTTCTGTCATTTTTTTCTTCACTACTTCCAAATATGCCATGCTTTTTCTTTTGGGGCACTTTTTCATTCAGGTGAATAAAAGGAAATCACACAGAGTAATATCAGGCAAATATGACTGATGGATAAGTTGAGTCATGCTGCTTTAAATTAAAAATTATTTCACATTAAAGCTTTCTGCATTTTGTCACAAATCAGGATGTTTTCATTTTATTACATCACACAAACACTACAGAACTTATAGATAAAATGTCTGAACATTATGAATGAATTCTATATAAACAATTACATCAAAAAAATCTTAATATTGGACTTCACTAACCATATTTTTTTGAGATGTAATTAAATTTGACAATTCCATGAAACCACTTATAACTGTGTGATTTCCAAGAGTGGCTTATAACTGTTTTTCCTGTCATTTTCCCTAATAGAAAATGGAATTTCATTTCAATCCAATTTTTTTCAACCATTACAAATATCTACACAGTAAGACACTCATAATAAAAAGATTTACTGCATTGATGATGAGACTTTATTTAATGATGATGATTGGAGTACTGGTGCAAGGGAATTCCTATAAGTGGCACCTAGCAGTAGAAGCATATAAATCTGCTCACCCTCTAGGGAAAGATTCTGCTTATTTGGGTACTCTCTTGATATATATATATATATATATATATATATATATATATATATATATATATATATATATATATATATATATATATATATATATTGTAACCTTCAGTTGCTTTCAACACCAACCAACAAATGAAACTGTACTAAAGAACAACACAACAAGCTGACATCATAATAACTATGGATTTTTATATCTTAGAGAATGAGTCCTCTTATAGACAAAATTTTTTATAACACAAATATGAGTAATAAACATCTCATGTTCTTAACGAATCTAAACTTCAGGTTCTTATCTAATTCAAATCTCAGGATTCTTATTTTATCCACATCTTAGGGTTTTATTTTTAAACATCATTAAATGAAATAACAACTTAAGTTCTTATATACATTTCTTCTTCTTATATCTTTATAATCTTATATCTTACTTTTAAAATAAATGAGACAGTGAAAATAGAAAGTATTCAAATATCTGAATACTTCAGATAACCTTTGGCTAGCAATAAAAAATACTCTCAAAATATTTAATGTTCTTCTCTTGTAAATATTCATCTTCATATAACCTATGGGTAAATCAAAATATCTTAATGTATAATCTTGTACCAAGCAAAATAAAAATAATGCAGTAGGCAGTAAGGGTACTTTTATGACATCCATTACATCATTAAGTACACTTGTAATAAAAACAAAACAGCATAAAATTTTATTTTAAATAATGCAGGGATAAAAATAAATAAATAAATTGAATAAATAATTTTAATGTGACTTTTGAAATGTACTTTATATTAAACAATGTTTAATACGACTTTATTAATGGGATTTTCGAGATAAATTGGTATGGTAAGGCTACGTATTTAATGAATAAGAAAATATATATTTACAATAGGGTATAAATTTAATAATACAATAATGAATTAAACAATAAGCAACAGATATAGCAGTACAAATCACTGGTAACATAAGCATTTATATAATCCAGAATAAAATATCTCCCTCGAGTAAATCCTTATAAAATCACAATAATTAAATTTACATTGCATTTAAAAAGTTCTCACACATTTTATTTGAAAAGCAAACCAACTAGCACTTGCGCACACAGAACAGCAAACATATGTTTCCAAACAGGCCACTAAAAGATGGTAATTAAATTATAATACTAGCTATATTTAAAATCAGTGCATAAATATAATGCCTTTGATATTGCTAACGTAGTTTACTAGACAAAAATAATTTATATAGGTTTTATCAGTTTGTGCATATAAGGGGCGGAATAATAAAAAGATCAATACTCTCAATGTATTAGTATACTTGAAATAACCTAAAGTAGAGCTAAACAATTTCATACATGGATATGCCTTAAATGTTTTCATAAAATATATCCTAAGAAAGGTAAAGGGTAAATGGTCTAATAAATAAATTGATACCCAATTACACGATGTGAAAGTGCCGAAGAATCGCAGTCTCAACTCTGGAGGTGCTTAATAAAAATTCAAAAATAACGGAAACCAGCATCATAATTTCAGCTTTGATACCTGACTACGGGCAGAATATCAATCAATAAATAAATAAACAAAGTATGGATTATCAATCATACATGGAAATTTAATGCGCACACACTTACATACGCACATAACCATACATACTTTGACTGAATAAATATGCAAACTAACATAAAAATAACTGCAAGGCATATCATACAATAAGAATTTAAAACTATCTTAACTCACTCACCAACTTTAAAGAATAAATTCTTTCAGTAATAACTGTTTTATTCTGTGCACATTAATACACTTTAATAATACTAAAATATAAATTCTGAGAACTCAATAATTTGTAGTTAAAACTCTTTACCTGGAAATTTACTCGTATCAATTTCCATTCAAACACATATATTATTATAAATATACTCAACATAATGCATAGCATAATAATAAATTAATAATACGTAAATAATAATAATAATAATAATAATAATAATAATAATAATAATAATAATAATAATAATAATAATAATAATAATAATAATAATAATAATAATAATAATAATAATAATAATAATAATAATTTTATAAAAACAAGTTTGGGAGTTTTATGAGTACTTTCATTTAGTTAAAACGAAACTAACTCTCTAAACTTAGGAGTTTGACTATTCTTTTTTTTTTTTTTGTAATGATAAAACGAAACATTGCACTGTTTTATTAAGACACAAATAGTAAATGAATAAATAGATAAAACCAGGAATTTCTTGAATTTATTGTCTGCATTTTTGAACAGGAGCGGAGTGTAGATCAAATACAGACAATATTTTTACTATGCAGATAAGAATGACGCTTCTGTGGCAAAAGTTTATACAATAATTTAGCAGGATTAATAAATGAAGCAACTTCAAATTAACTCTTCTGCAGAATAATAAAACATATTTTAAATAGATGAATAACAATCATTAGGGATCACCCACTGCATATGGCTGTAAACTAATAAATATTTTTAAGAAACACTCTCCTTTCCAAACACAAAATGAAGTCTTTTGAAAAAATAGAATGAATCCACTCTATCTTTTTAACCTAAATGTATATGTGTAGGCAAATCTTAAGCATTTGGAAATAAGAGTGTGAAGATATTAATTAATCACTTTTAATTCCATTTTCTATGTTTTAATTATTGACATCTGCAAAAAAATTTACAATTTAAAGCACATGAGTATTAGGTGTAATATTAAACATAAATATAATGAGTTATTTATTTATATAGTGCTACATTTTTAATCTGTGACAATCATTAGGAAGAGTATTCCTTAAAAGTGTTTATTAGTTTACAACATATTTGTAGCTGTGTAATCCCAAATAATTGTACAGATTAAAACATAGTGTTATATAAATAAATAACTCATTAATAGATGAATATGTAAATTACTGGAATACCAAGGTAATATTTTATTGGTAATGATAAATACAATTATATAACATCTTTAGTCTTCTTTAACTAATAAAAAGATAAGCCTGAATAATATTATCTTTTATCTTAAATAAGTGAAGATTTCTAAAATGATTATATTTCAGTTCCTCCTTTGGTTTTATGACACTTTTGAAATAATATATAGTATTTATTCTAATACAGCAATTAATAACTTTAAAGTCAGATTTTTATAAAAATAATATTTCAACAGTGAATGCTTTAAAACATTTCAAAATTCTCTGTAAATAAAATATCATCTTTTAAAATAATGCACTTAATAGGATATAAGAACAATGATATTAATCTTTGTATTTATATAACTTTTAACACTTTAAAAAGTGAAATGTTAATAAACTGGCTTTTAAAAATAAAGTCTAGAATTAGCTAAAAGTTCATAGAATCACTAAAAACAGATATACATAGTATAAGATACATATGTATCACTTATCCAGCTTAGAGTTTATTGCAGTATTAACACATATTTATCACACTTTGGAGATTCTTTTTTAATAATAAAGGTTGTTGAGTTTTCCATTGAAAGATATTGTTCATTGGTAGAAGAGTATGCACAGTCTGAAGTAGATTAGTTTAAATGACTTTTAAAACTTTAGCAACACATTATTCAATTTAAAAAATATTTAAATAAAGTTGATTTCTTTTCAAAAAAAAGATTACAATTAGAGTGGTAATTTATTTTCCAGTTTCTCTTTTTAAATGTGTGCATGCTTGTTAGAAAAAACAGCAAAGTTTATTATATGGCCTTAATGAATCAATCCATGATTAACATATGGGGTGGGTTTCTTTTAAATTAATTGATACAGCCTTGAACTTTTATTAATCAAGACAACTAAAAATAGATTTAACTTTGAGACATCTAAACACTAATTACAAATAAAATATAATTAACTTTATTTTAATTACCAACTAAAAATTATTTACTTTATTTAAAACCATCCTTTTCATTTTTATTTAAGAATTTTCAAAGATTTATGATTAAAACAACTCTAAGATTAAAATATACTCATTCAATGAAATATATTACTCTTTTAAAGATAATTGATTTTAAACTCTCTTTTATAATGCCCACATGCACAAACATTAGACACTCCAGAAAGTAATTAAAAATGCATTTAAAGAAACTATGAAATTTATCACAAGTTAATAAATAATATTTTAAAAAATAACAAAAAACAAAATTTTACATATTGAGATTCTTTTGAGATATAATTCATTTTAAACTAGTTTCACGTAAACCCTAATCTATCAAGCTCTTAACTTTAAATAGATATTAAATTAATTAGCTAATATTTAGTATACCTTATATTAATATAATTTAAAATACATATTTAAGACTTTATACAGCTTAAAATAGTAACATTTATTTAGCAAAAGTGTTGTCTTTATTTGTTAGTAAAATAAAAATATTATTTTTAAATACTATTGAATTTTTAATCTTGTCTGGACCAAATATAAAATTACAATAACAAAGAAAATAAAATTAGAAAGATATGTTCCTTGTTTAATTAAATGGTATAAAATTATCAGTAAAAATTAAAGAGTTGTATTTATAATATGTTTTATTTACGAATAATAAACAAATATTTATTAAGATCTAGATTAAAATTATTAAAATAGCAAAAAAATTACAGTACTATAATCTAGGTACAATGTTAAATAATGCAAAAAACCTATTAGATTTTAAAAAAAAAGATTTGTAAAAATAAATTTTAAGTAACTAATGAACTGATTAAAAAATAATATTAATATAAGAAATATATAAATCACAATAAATGTTTTCATAAGTGTTCAAGATTATGGTAGTTACAAGTATATGTTATCGAAATGAAGACAGTAATTTACTATACCAAACAATATTAATTGATTACATCAGAAAATAATAATTGTTTGTCACTCTTTATACATAATTTATTCTAGCATATCAATTTTAGAACTATAAAGTTGATAATGTTAATGAACAATTTAATCGTGGTAGCTTTTAAAAAAAGATAAATAAATGTGGTATTTAATTGGAGAAGAGTTGATTTTTTTCAGTTATGTGATAAGGATGTCATTTCTGGAAATGATTTTTAGAAAAGTATCATTTATATTTTAATTAATGATCTCAAATCTTTACAAAATGAAATAACTTTTTATAATTTATAAATCTAAAACATAATAGTAGCTCACATTCATTGGTTCCTTTTATAATTTCCATAAATGCTTGGATGTAACCTAATGAGTTAAAGCTGCTTTTAAATTCATCGTGCCCTTTTGGTTAGTATAAACTCAAAGTTTCCTGTAGAGTTGTAATTGTCTTGGTAAGAATGTTGAAAAAGAACTGTATGTAATTTCTAATATCGTTTTTATTACCTTTAATATTGCTAGTGTTTTTTCTGATTATCTGGTACATCTTTTTCATTTAGACATTTGGAGTAAAATTTTGCCAATATTTTTTCTTATTTTTTCATCTCATTTTTTTTTTTAATATCAGTAATAATGCCATCATTTACTGGAGCTTTTTTTATCTTTGAAGATTTAATTACATATCTCATTTCTTCTAAAATGCGTGGCAATTCAGAAGATTTAGTAAATATAATGGATATTTTGGATTCTTTTGTTCTTTATTACTATTTAATTCTTTGTAAAATTATTTTCTATAATACATGATTAAATCTCACTTTTTAGTAATAGTTTTATCTTTTCTTTATATTACTGCAATAACTTTTGTTCAAACCAAGATGTTGTTTTATGCTTTTAAAACTTTTATTCTCTTTTATAATTTTTCTTGCCAACTCACATTTTTTTAGTATTAATGTCTTTTTTGTATTATTTTACATAGATTATTAAGTCATTTTTGTATTATTTATAGAACTCCAGATGTTCTATTATTCTTATATAATCATTATTAAATAAAATTTCATATTCCCATCTTATCTCATTTGATGTTATTGGTTTTCTTTTTTGATTTTTTTTTTGTGCTACTTATCTTTGTTGCAGTTCTTAGTAGAGTAACACTTATGTTTTTACTGATCTCAGTTAAGTTTGAACACCATCAAAGTCTATCAATATTTTAAATTCTCATGAGTGGATAAATCTGTATTTGATAAAGACATGATTTTAACTGACTGTTTAATATCCATTCATCAATTATCCTGAATATAATTTTTAAAATAATGTAATAAACAGTGGTAAACGTTATCCTTTACTAGCTTTAACTCAAGACTATGACAATCAATTTATTACTACGTTTATGCTTATATATGTCTATTTATATCATTCAGAAAGCAATTTTATTTACTAAAGACAATATACAAAATGCTAATACATTTAATTTACTGTTTGATTAATATTTCTTTTATTACTTGATTAAAGTTTCTTTTGATAATAAAAATATATCTAAGAATATATATACATTATTAATTTTAGTACCTTTGGAAGTAAGTTCATTATTATTTTAAAATGTTTTAAAATATGGAGAAAATATATAAATTACTGTACTTATAAACAAAAAGAAATATTTTAATGTTTATATACATTTTACAACTCAATTATTATTTATTGTGGTATCAATCCAATTTTTATAAAAACCAACATCGGTAAAAAGATCCATTTCTTTTGTTTCATCTGGAACACAATCATGATGATAACTTGCCACACCCACTAATGTGTCACCATACATAAGCGGACCACCAATATCACCCTAAAAAAATTACAATTGACATATTTTAAAATTTTAATTCTGATATTGTAATAAACACACACACACACATATATATATATATATATAAGGGATTCCACCTTTATTGTTAAAAAAAGGTTGCTTTGACAACAGATTGAAATTGTTGATTGTTATTGATATTGACCAAGTGTTGACTGGTTTTTAATTATATATATTCATGAGATGGAGCTTTATCAATAGCTCCTAACAAGCTTTGTTTACATAAACACCGAGAGAGATAGAATTCTATATCTCTTTCGTTGTCTCCCATCTACAGACCATGGTTTTGAGCTAGTTGGCTCACATCAGTGAAGGGTTGGAAGACTAGAAACTAGATCTAAATATTAACTCTAACATCAGCATTTATCAAACACATTTCTATCAGTTTGAAAGCATGAAATTTCACAGACACATAATGTCTTCAAATCCAGCTTAACAAACTATATAGCTATATGGGTCATGATAACTTGCCACACCAATTAATGTGTCACCATACCTAAGCAGACCACCAATATCACCCTAAAAAAATTACAATTGACATATTTTAAAATTTAAATTCTGATATTGTAATAAACACACACATACACACATATATATATAAGGGATTCCACCTTTATTGTTAAAAAAAGGTTGCTTTGACAACAGATTGAAATTGTTGATTGTTATTGATATTGACCAAGTGTTGACTGGTTTTTAATTATATATATTCATGAGATGGAGCTTTACCAATAAGCTCCTAACAAGCTTTGTTTACATAAACACCAAGAGAGATAGAATTCTATATCTCTTTCATTGTCTCCCACCTACAGATCATGGTTTTGAGCTAGTTGGCTCACATCAGTGAAGGGTTGGAAGACTAGAAACTAGATCTAAATATTAACTCTAACATCAGCATTTATCAAACACGTTTCTATCAGTTTGAAAGCATGAAATTTCACAGACACGTAATGTCTTCAAATCCAGCTTAACAAACTATATAGCTATGTGGGTCTGAAGTTCTCAAATATAACTATTTAATTTCTACCAACTATAAAATATATAAATTTTATATCTTCTGATTTAATAAGCAATAAAATGTAATAATGCAGTTATCAACTACATTACAGATGCATTTGAAATAAAACAAATAACCTAGTATTTATCTTCTGGCAATGCAGGTAGAATAAATAATTAATAAAATGAATGAATAACTCTATATGACTATTGAAGTGTACTTTTATAAAATAATTAATAATGGAAACTTTCTTCAAGTACATTTTCTGACTAACAAATGTGATAATACAATAATGGCAACAAAACAGAAACGTATTTAATTAATAATATAATATTACTTATAAAATAAAATATTTATTTACATTAAACATTTTTTAAATAAATTTGATATATTAGAATAATAAAATATTAAATTTTACATATAAATGTCTCTTTCCATAAATCATCCATAAAAAATTTACAATACAATAATTATTATTACCCAAAAAGTTCTCACTTTTATCTAAAACGGTTTTTCTTTAAAATATTATAAAATACAGAGTAAAACAATACATTTATATGCCTATATTCAGGATGCCAGTAAGATATTATATCCTTTACATAACTAAAACAGGTTTGAAAATCAGTATAGAGACACTTTTATAGGTTTTAGAAAGATAATAAAAATATGCAAAATAGTAACACAAATATCATAATACTAATGCCTATGATAGGATTAGAAAATAATTATGCTCAATACTCATAATATATTCTAAAGCTAAAATGGAGTAGAACTAAAAGTATAAAGATAAACATGCCTTTAGATATTATAATATACTAAAATATGCATCATATTAAATTTCAGGCAAAGTGGATAATGAAAATATGAATATGCACCTGATAACTTAACCTCCCAGTGCTGAAAATGAGAAAGCCACACTCTCTTTCATAAAGGGGCTGGACAATACAATATCATGAATAAGCACCTTGTAACTATGTGCAAGTAGTGTCAACAAACAAGCAAGCCACACTCTTACTCATAGAGGGTCTAAATGCATATAAGAAACAATATAATATCCATATAAAATTGTCTAAATTGATATATATTTCTATTCCGCATACAAATTATTAACTACACAAGGTATAAATCTGATAATAATGATAGATAAATAAATAAGTATCATCTCACATGCACATACAAAGGCATACAATGTATCTATTCGGTCTAATACCATGTGTATAATGACAAATCATTATTCCATACCGATAATATCAGTCAATTTTATAAACTATCTAAATTCTCGTACACCCCGACGTTCATAATTCCTTCATTTATTAACTTTTATATCAGATATATAAAAAAGTATGTTATACCCTGGATACATTCATTTATTAAATTTAAACAACAAATATGAGAACTCCAAATAATAGCAAAAGAGCTTATAAAACAAACCTTTTACCTATCTTTCTTATCCAAGTCAGCTCTTTGGATACATACCAAAATAAACATATTTATATCATAAACACAGTAATAATCATAATAATATAATACATAAACTAAAACTACATAATATTAATAATAATTTTAAATATATATATATAAGCTATTTGTTTTACAATTTTTTAAATTAAAGTTCTTTCCATCTTATAATGAAAATTATCTCTTTTATTCAAGAGGTTTTTTTCTTCTTTTAAAATACAGCAATATAGTTTTTTTTTTCTCATGTGTCATAGCATCAGCCGGGAAGCCAACCCGCTAACCTGGGACAACTGCTTGTAAAGCAGCTGTCGCTGACCTCTCGACCACCAATACTTGACAGCAATATAGTTTTTTCCCTAGGCAGACAGAAAATACATATACGAAGATTTATAGCAGAAACCCTTTTGAAAAAAATGTTCGCAATATAAAATTTAACAAATTTACAGATGACATGAGCTGATAATAAATACTTCAAATAATATAAGATTCCATTATAACAACATCCTAATTGTAATACAAATTTGTGAAGAAATAAAGAGGATAACAGTTCTTTATAAAATTTCAGATTATAAATTTATATATTTTATAATATTAAGTATGATGTCAGTCTAAATTTACTTTCTTCCTTTTTTAAAAAAATATAAAGTAATATACTTTAGAAGAACAATGAAGCAGTTTAGAAAAATATTGAAATGTATAATTATCTTGATCCAACATTAGCTTATCTTTTTTTATTATTAAGGCAAAAAAATGCAGGTGACTAATCACCCGCTAATACATTTGTTTAAAGAAATCTTGAGATCGTACCGCAGTCAATAACTCTAGTCTTCTCCATTGATTCATAAGAGTCTTTGAATTGCCAAGTCCTTTAATTCACAGATCCTTAAAATTTATCCATGTTACCATATCTTTGTATAAACCACATCTATGGAATTCATACCTTAAACCGTTTCTGAAGTTCTATCGCCTTCCTGTTCCGAATCTTCTTCAAATTTTCCCTCTTCCGAGCTTATTTCTTCGTCATCTGTGATTTCTTCCCTTTCATCAGTACACACAGGGCTAGTACTAATTTGTTACTACATTTCCTTTGGACGGCCATCTACTTCCCCGCTTCCGGACCTGTCACTATGAGCCTCATCACTCCATTGCTCTTCTATGTTATTGATTTCTTCCTCTGGATTATCTGCCTCTTCTGAGTTTACCTGTCCTACTTCACTCTCGCTACATACATGCTCCTTCCAAAACAGACATGCCCCTTTAGATTCAGCAATGCATTTGAAGATCATGGGATGAGCTAAAATATCATATTCCATTACGTTTGGGTCATTAACTATCTGACTTCTGATTCAGTTTCCATCTCATTCCCTGCTTAATATGAAAAGAGCTGAATAAAATCTTTTTTCCCCAAAATATTTAAAAGGTTGATTTTTTATGACTTTTTTTAAAAAAAAAAAAATGTGATAATACAAATTAAAATCGTTGCAATTTCTTCTATTTTTAATATACTCAATACTTTTACAATAGTTAATCATTATCATACTTTTAATTTGATGTAAATATAACTTTTTCACGTATCTCCAAAACAAACTATTAAGAAGACGGTCTTCATAAATGATTTACTAATTATTCATCTTTAGATTAGAATTACAGTAAATTAAACATATAATAATTACTTTATTAGCAATTATTATTATTGTTAACAGTTAATCAAAAGATTATTCAAATAGTCAAAGGTAATTATTACAGCTAAAGTTCGAATTTAACTTCAAATTGATTTTTTTTTTTTTTTAATTAATGATATTTTTAGCAACTTTCCAGGATTTGTTTCTGATAGGACGGTCAATCATATATCTTAGAATAATATTGCTAGATAACTGTTAAAATTTTCTATTCAGACACTTGAATGATTTTTTTTTTTTTTAAAGTAAAACTTTAGACTGATTCAAAATAAAATGTAAAAATAATAGTTAAATAAAATCAATCAATTTAATTAAAAATAATGAGGAGTATGTCTTTAATAATAGTGTGTGTTCCTTTTATACCCACATGCACATTAAGATTTCGGCTGCATTTCTTGTAATGTAATATTGTTCAACTAATCCCATTTCAGTATTCCATCATAATATTTAAATTACTAGCATATTTTTGTTTCATAATTGCCTTGCCCTTCAACTTTTTACTTCAATTAAGACTTTTAAGTCATGCGATATGTCGACAGATAACTAAAATACAAATAAACTTTATTAATTGAATTTAATTGTTAAATAAATGATTTATTTAATCACTTTAAACTTATTTACTTATATATATATAATCATTAGAAACCATTCAACACTTAAACAATTCCATGTACATTAAATATAACCAAGATTTTAAAACAAATGAAGCTAAATTAGTTACTAACATTTATTGAAGTTGAAACTAATTTAAATTGAAACTTATCTTCGTTAAGTTTAATCTTAAAATTTCTAAATTCTGACTTTAGACATTCTTACATAAACTAACTTTTTATACATTATTATTTTAAAACATTTACTTTAAAACAAACAAAAATCCTAACAAAATAAAATAACTATATTTTATACAAAATAAAATAACTTTATCTATTGCATCTAAATTAGAACATGGCAAGCTTTAAAT
Organism: Epiperipatus broadwayi; assembly: GCA_028023455.1. NCBI lineage: Eukaryota > Metazoa > Onychophora > Udeonychophora > Euonychophora > Peripatidae > Epiperipatus > Epiperipatus broadwayi. The sequence goes on along the minus strand of JAQFVV010000080.1, from coordinate 1,499,251 downwards.
AAACTCTTCTTTACATTCAAATTATTAACTATAGACGTATAAGCAAATATTAAACAATCTAAATATTTCCTAAGTAACTAAGAGTTAAATAGGCCAAGTAAATTATTTTAATAAGTAATAAAACATTTAGATTAAGAATTTTTAGTTTCATAATAATACAGACATTTATTTATTATAATCTAAAAAAATGTTTAACATATTATAGAATAAGATTTGAAATACAGGCATTCTTATACCTGGAACTTAATTGCAAATATAGGGGATTTGAATTCAGACTTTTAAGCAACCTTCAACTATCCACAATATCTCATATTACTGATACACATGGGTGTGGTCATGTGTATCAGTAGTATGAAATAGTGTGGATAGTTGAAGATTGCTTGAAAGTCTGAGTTTAAATCCCCTATATTTACATATTATAGAATATATATTTAACCTACAATATTTAATTACTATATATAAATACAAAATTTAAGGCTCATTAAATTTTTCATATTTTGATTAAAATATAACCAGTTTTTAGTCTGGACTTTGTATAGAAAAATCTTTGCACACTACAATGAGATACTACCGGAAATTTCTGTATTCAAATAAAAAACAATTGTCCTGAAAAAGCTGATTGGCTGATTATTTCAGGGAAAGGTCAAACATGATAAAAGAGTTTGTCACATCTGAATTGACTGACTGGTTTAGTTTAAACTTTGTTAATGAGTAGTTAATTTATGTTAATAAATTTAGCATTATGCACATTTAGTTTGTGTATGCATATAGATTTTAGGTAGAAAAAGCCAAATCAGGACTATATAATGGATATGGTTTCCATTTAACTTTCACTTCTATTTTTAACAAAATTTAATCTCTAAAATGATTTTGTAATAATAAATATTCTATGCTTTTTAGAAACCAGTAGTACCTTGTTTTTCGTTTTTTTTTCAGTTTGAGATATCTAGTTCCCTTTTTTTTTTTTTACAAAAAAAAAAAAAAATTGATTAATGTTTTACAAAGATGTTTTTTTGTTTTTTTTTTTGTTAACATAAACGACTTGAATTTCAAAATTCATTAGTATAATCATCTTTATAAAGTCTAGTATATTTAGGTAATTGAAATCTTTTAAATAAGAAATTCTGCAATTACACCTGTGTGCAACATTAGTGGTTATAATTGTGTCCTATTGAGAAGGGGAAAAGAAAATTAAATATGCAGATGTAAAGTAAACAAACTTATCTTACCAGAAACTATTTCTTTATACAATTAATAATCTGTGAAAAAACTCTAGAATGTATATATAATATATGCATTAAATGTATAGTTGTAATAAACAATTTTTAATTTAGTTTGATTGATTTTTATAAATATATTCAAAATAAATGTAATTAAAGTGAATGGATGAAACCTTCTGGCATGAACATTAAGAATGCTTATATAACAGTCAATCAGATGTAATAATGACTGTATAGGTAGCTCTCAAGTTGCAACACAAGACAGAGATTTTTATTTTAAAAAAGGTGGTTCCACCTTCTTTTTTACTTAAATTTCTATATAAATAAGCCAGTCTGAAGTTAATTCTTATAAATATATTTTAATTTTAAAAAGTAGATTAATTTTTCACTTTAATGTAAGATTACTATTTCCATTTTACATCTTGGATTAAAAAATGAATCATCATATTTTATTATATTTTACCTATTAGTTTATATTGGCATTTTCTAAAATAATCCCCTATATTCACAACATTTGATTACAAGCCTTGTTGTTATCTGAATATACTATGTATTCTGTATATGCATAAGCATTTGAAAATAATATTTAAAAATTTTGGAAACATCTATAAATTAATAAGCCTAATAGTAATTGTTGCTTGTTTTATTTCTTCTATCTTATCTCAAATTTTATTCAATTCATGATCAATGTTGGAATTAATTTGACTGAAATGACTGAAGAGGAAAAAACAATTTTCAATTTTTAAATTAAATTTATATTTGATTCAGAATCTGTTTTTAGATTTTGAAATAGAACTAGGGTTCACAGAGATATAAGCTGATCAAAATTAACTGTGACATGTTACAGGTTTTAATTATTAGAACTAAACAAAAGATGATTTATACTGACATTTTAGTAAAAGTTAATAATCCTTTTTCTTATAAATAAAAAGTTACCTTAACAGCAGATTGTATAAATTTAATTAATTTAAACTTATTAAAAGATTTACATACATAAAAGACCATGTGACAAAATTTTGGTCATTGAGGTATATCTGTAAAAGCAAAAAAAAGCATAACTATTTTCTTGTGTAGTTTCATGTATATATATATATTATTTTTGAAAAATAAAAAACAAAAAGAGATTAAAATCTTTATTTCAAAAGAAATGAAAAGTTATTTTTTCATTAGTGCATAAATATATTTTTTTAAAAAAATAAAAGATATTTCTTGTAAAAAGAAGGCTTAGTGCAGTAATTTCCAAAGTAGTCATGTGATTGGATAGATGGGTATCAGAATTGTTTTTAAGAGCAAAAAAAAATTTGTGGTTAAAAGAATTCAGTAGAGTTCAGTACTGATGAGTCTAGCAATTAGAAGCTCAGCTTGGCAATCTGATGCTGATTGATCTCACTATTAGTTTAAAAAAATAGGTTTGCATATGGAATTTACAAGAACCATGTGTAAAGCTCTTGCTAAAAGCTGATCATTACTGACCAACTACATAACCAATTTTATTAAAAGGAATATAGAAGAAAAATATCCTTAGAAGAATTTTCCTCAAGTCTTATGTATTTATCCATTCAAAATCATGACTGTCTCTACATATATTAACCTGAAATAAAAATAATTATTAAATTAAAAACCTGAAGCTAGAAGAAAAAGAAGAAGAAAATGCTAATCTGAAATGATAACAATTGTTAATCTGGACACCTGAAGCTACAAATGAAAAGGATGAAAAACCTAAACAGGTGAAAATAACTATTGAAAAAACCATAAAAATCCAGAACCAATAAATTGATTAAATTACTATCTATAAGAGTTTACAAGAAAAGACACCCAACAAGGCAACTACAAAAGAAGCACTAAAAGGAAAAAATCCTCAGAGATAAGGTATTATAGTGCACACATCTACATTTATAAATGTTGTTTTATAAATAAATTTTCTGAGATAATGCTCACCAAATCTTTAAAATCACATTACAGAAATGAATAATTAAAAATATTGAATATTTTGAGTGATTTTGTTGAAAGATTTTTTTTTACTTGGTTAAAATTATATGTGAACATCCTCATTGTCAAATTAAAAAGGGGAGAAAGGTTCAAGTTAAAATTGTTTACTTTATTGTAAAATAATTTTAAGATTTGATTATTGTAAGGGAAATCCCATTTAGATTAAATGTTAATTGATTAAGAAGGATGGGAAAAGAATAATGTTTATATGTGTTATGTAAAATTATAGTTGTATTGCAAGGATAGGTTGATCGCAGTGTATTATCTCTGGGGTTTGTCACATTATCATTTACTTAATTTTTTATTCTTTTATTTATTACTTAAAATTATTAAATAACTGTTTTAAAAATAATTAAGTTACAAAATTATTGTCTGATGTTATTATTCTTTTACTTATCTGTTTTATAACCTACCAATGGATGTGACTGATTTCATCATAAAGTTATGCTTTAAGATATTTATAGGTTATTCCAATTAAATTATTTAATAATAGAATGAATTATGTATATGATCTCTTGTTCAGAATCTCTAGAGTCTTTGAAATTCCAAAACTAGCATGAATACAATAGTATTTGAAGTATACATGGGTATGTGTGTGTGAACATTGAGATACTTCTTTAGAGAATTACTTAGATGGTGCAAAAGTAAATATCAATTTTAAAGTCCACAGATTTTATTCTATTTATATATTGTAGGATGATCATTAGTTTATTAATGGCAAACACATTCAAGGTATTGGATGGCCCAGAGCATTGATAATTAGTATTTATATAATGACCCCAGCATCTTTGATATAGGATTCTTTATAATTATTTTTAGTACTTATGTATTTGCATGCAGATAAAACATTGGTGATTGCTTTTATGTGGTTACCTTTTTATAAAAGTTGGCTGTTGATTCTTGATAAGTATTTCTGATACTATCTTTATCACTTAAAATCATTTATATGTTGCTTATATTATTTACTTCCAATGCTGATTTTTTTGCTCATTGTCTATGCTCAGTAGAAACGGAAATGCTTTTGATGATGATTTCCATCACCACCGTCTTCCCATATCCCATATCATTACATTATATATATATAACAAGTTATTTATTTAGCAAGACTGTGTTTTTATTTATAACAGTCATTAGGGAATCACCCTCACCCCTGAAATGAATTGATAACGTTTGAGAAAAACTATCATTTTTCTAAACAGAAGATAAAGTCTTTTGAAAAAATAAGATATATACACAAAACTATAAACATAAAATTGATATTTAAATATCAAGCAAAATTTGGGTGCTTTAAAAATCAGGTTTTTAGTAAAAATAGATAAATAATCCAATAGCTATTTTATTAGTGGAAGTTTAGGAGAAGTTTGAGATGGAGGTGCTAGAATTGAAATCAATTCAGGAATTTATAACGTGGGGGGGGGGTGAAAGATATTGTGTTATTATTTGCTTGTGATACTTTGTGAGTTAGCAATTGCACTGTAAAATAGCAAATTATAATTTCATAAAATAAAATTTATTTTATAGTACTTTTGAATATTTTTTATATTTTTATTTAGTTTTTTAATATATATAGATAATTGAAACTTGCAACCTACTGTATAATTATTTTTTATTGATATAATCCTGTCAAACGTTGGTGGCCTAGTGGTTAGCATAGCTGCCTTCCAAGCAGTTGATCCGGGTTCACTTCCCGGTCAACGCATTTGACATATGAAAAAAAAATAAACAAATCTATCAATAATTATAAAAATTTATTTGAGAGATTATATACTTTATCATAATTGCAAGATGTGATAGAAAGTTTAATAGCAATATTTCTTTCTAAAAAATGAAATAGTTTGAAATTAATAAAACTAAATCATTAATTGTGAGCAACTCAACAACGTACAGACAACATTTATAAAGGCTAAATCTTAGGAATGGATGCCCAGCTTATCGATGCCATTAATCTGTTTCAGGTCTAAAAACTGATGTTGAATAATATTTTTGTGAATATTGTACGAATAAGTGCTTAATACATTTTTTATTTAATATATTCTAAAAATTATGAATATAAAATTAGAGGGGATTTGAACCCAGACTTTCAAGCTCCCTTCAGTAATCCATTCTATCTTATATGACCAACACACTTGACTACATATGTGAAAAAGATAAATGATCTCTAATATACATATTTCGTGCTGAACTAGCACTCGTTAGTTGGTCCAAATCATTATCACACACACACACACACACACACATATATATATATATATAATCAGTTGGCAAAACAAAGGATTTAAATATGTCATCAACAGATTTTCAATAATATGAAAGTCTGAAGAGTTGAAGGGTAGAGTAGATTAAAGCCTATCTTAATATAAACTGAAAATTGGTTATATATGTGTAAGGGAGATGATGATCTGAACCAACTGATGAGTGTTATTTCAGCATGAAATACATATAGTGGAGACCATTTATCTTTTCCACATGTATGTAGTCATGTGTATCGGTTGTATAAGATAGAATGGATGACTGAAGGGAGCTTTGAAAGTCTGGGTTTAAATCTTCTCTAATTACATATATCTTAAGTATATATAAGATACTTGTATTTGAATATATAATAAACAAGATACTTTTAGTTTTTATGCTTACTTTCAAAGAAAATGCTATGATTACCAGAATTAGTTTTGAAGTTATATATTATAATCTTACACACATACAAAGATTTTTAAAAACTTAAAAATCAACAGACGTATTTTTTCTCATCCATATTTTTATATCTTATCAAAAAAAAAATTATCAATACAAACGTGATAGATTTTTATTGAATATTGAAAAAAAATTGTTATTAAAAATACAAAATTTTTAGAAAAACACTGATCAATCATATTAGATTTAAATAGAGTAATTACTAAATCTACATAATAAATACTACACAAAGATAAAATTAATTTAGATAAGTTAATGTGATGTCTTACCAAGCGCCCATACATTTAAAAAGGTACAATTTTTTTAAAATCAATACAAAAAATTCCATCACCCTCTACTGAATATAATGAAGAAGAAGATAATATATTCACAGATTAGTCAAAATGCTAAATGAATAGTTTACTATTTTTCGTTCTTAATCTGTTCTCTTGATTAATAGCAAGATGATACTTATTCACAAACTAATAATTGAATGGATACGTGGATTAGCTATAATTTGGCTATCTAAAAAAAATGATATTATTCTTGAAACCTGACAATATTTGAAATTTTTCCATTTGAATTCAAATCTCAGATCATGGTTGACATAGTTAAGCTGTCTCATTAAACTTTACACTATATGGTACATATAGTAAATGTAACTTCAAGTCACGAGAGCGGCAAGCTATGGATAACTATTTCTAGCTATTAAGTATTAGTGCTTGATCATAGAAGTCTTTTGCCTAACTACTCTTCTAAAACTCGGAGATCACCCAGGCATAAACTTGAAGAAAAAAAACATAATATTATTGAATTCTTAGCAAGTTGTGCTTCTCTTTCTATATATATATACCTTGTAATTATATGTTGAACTATTTCCATCTCTAATATTAATTGTTAAATGTTTTTAGAAAACTTCAAACTTGATTCAAACTTTTCAAATACTTTCAACTGTTAGTAATAACCCAATGACTAGTATACAACACTACTTTTTGAATCGTATTATTCTACTCTTTTTTTCAAGTTGTTTCAGGCCTAACCAACAGCAAGGAAATCAAACTTGGAACTTTTAGATTTGTGAATATTAATTTTAAGGCAATACTCTAGCCAACTAGGTGCCTTAAATTCGACATTCATAAACTTTAATGTCCTGGTTCAATTTCTTTACTTGCAGTGCCTTAAATTCAATATTCTCGAATTTAAACATTCCAGGTTCGATTTCAGTGCTAGTACTGTCAACAGATGAGAAAAGAATAATACCACTCGAAACGTCTAGTTATGTACTAATCTATATGCCATTATTAACAGTTAACTGTATTTGAAAAGTTTAAATAAAATTTGATTTTTTTTTTTAAACATTTAACAATTGCTATTAGATGATAGAAATAAGCCAACATATAATTACCACAACAAAATTTCTCAAACTTTCAGACAAAGTCTAATAATTTTTTACTTGATTTTAAAACACAGCAATTTTTATACTATGATTTTTTTAATGTACATATTTTTAGGCATTATTCTCTATTTCAATCTAGTTTTGTTGTTATCGTTATTCTTGTCGTTTCAGAATGGCTCGTTAAATTTTTATATGGAAAAAAAAAAACAAAATTAAATGGCATTTTCATCATTGTGCAACTAATACTTAAATAAATAAATGGCAACGTGTATTATTTAAAAATAATTTCTTACCCAGCAAATACTTGTCTTGCCTTTAGGATCACCAGCACATATTGTTCCTTCTTCTACATAATGTAGTGTATCTTGACATTTTTCCCAAGAAGAAGTAAAAACAGATCCTTTCATTATTTTTGAGCTGAATCCTTCATCTATTATTAAAGAAAAAATGTATACATATGAACAGTATATAAAAAGATACATACAATAGATTTGTTCTTACAGTCTGCAGCTTCTCCCCATCCTGCCACTAAAGCAATCACGTTGTTAGCTAAAGGTACCGAAGAAACCTTTACTGCTTTACGGTAGGCACTTGTTTTAACAGGAGTTCCAAGTTTTATAAGAGCAAGATCATTTCTTTCTGTTTCGGAATCGTAATCTGGATGAATATAAAATCCAGCTGCAGAATGAATAGATTCACTTCCATCAAGCTGATCTAAATTATGAGCTCCGGCAACAACAATGACATGATCAATTTCTTGGCTAACAAAATATATATAAATTTAATTATACAAGCATATTATTATTATTATTATTATTATTATTATTATTATTATTATTATTATTATTATTATTATTATTATTATTATTATTATTATTATTATTATTATTATTATTATTATTATTATTATTATTATTATTATTATTATTATTATTATTATTATTATTATTATTATTATTATTATTATTATTATTATTATTATTATTATTATTATTATTATTATTATTATTATTATTATTATTATTATTATTATTATTATTATTATTATTATTATTATTATTATTATTATTATTATTATTATTATTATTATTATTATTATTATTATTATTATTATTATTATTATTATTATTATTATTATTATTATTATTATTATTATTATTATTATTATTATTATTATTATTATTATTATTATTATTATTATTATTATTATTATTATTATTATTATTATTATTATTATTATTATTATTATTATTATTATTATTATTAGCTTCAAATAGTATTATGGCTATTTTAACTATAGATAAAAAAGATTGAGATAAAGAACTAAACTATTCATAAACCACAAATACAGACAAGTATAAGTGTACTTTAATTAATGAATTTATTTGATATCTTGTGATGTTATTTTATAATAAAAACTTATTAAATTTTATTATGTTCAATAAAAACTTAGATGATTATTAATTTTTATTATGTTAGAAATTACTCCAATTTCTATAATTCTTTATACAGACTTTAAATTTAAATATTGGTGTGCTCCATTTCTTTTACAGTTAACGTTCTTTTACTCATATATCACAGCTCATAATTTTAGAATATAAAAGGAGAGGGGAATCTGTGGTGAACTTAATTTAGTTAATGAAGTCTGGTAGATTAAATTTCACCAATGTAGTCATAATCATCGTTTGTTTGTTTTTCCTCGCGTGAGCATAGAATTGAATGTTCATTAATTGCAAAAATTATAAAAATATAATATCTTTAATGTATGAGTATCATTTTAGATTTTATTCTTGTTAAAAAAAGCTTCCGGAAGATATTAAAGAAATGAGTCTTTTTAAACTGAAGTTCTACTTTCAAAAATTAAAACTTTATTTACATATTAGAGTGGATACAAAAGATATCAATGATAGGATAAAATTATGTCAATAAGAAAGTTTCAATGTATACATGTAAATGTGGTATGCAAGCCATGTATATAGAAAAATCAAAAGTTAACATAGTCTCAAAAGCAGCATAAGAAAATCATGATAGTTAATTAATGCAAGTATGAGGGAAACATAAATAAGTATAAATAAAATCAAAGATTACATTAATGCCTTAAGGCAGTGCGTCATATGCTTAATTAGCTAGGAATATAAAGTAAGTCAAACCTATGTATAAGGTTTGGAAATTCCATTGATTAATGAGTATCCTGGCCCAAAGAGTAGCGAGGACTATAACAATATTCTACAAGTTGATATAGGTAAGTTAATTGTACAGTATGTAATTAATGCAAAGTTTATGTATTAAATATATAGGATGTATGAAAGGTCTACTTAGATACAGTTTAGATTATTCTTAAGTGAAAGATGCTATATATTATTTATTCAGTGGATAGGAGAAAGTTCAAGTTTTAGGCCTAAGAAATACATGAATTAGGACTATAGCCTCATCTGGCTCCAGGTTTGGTCAATTAGCCAAGGCTGACAAGTTCGTTTATCCTTATCTTTTATCTTGTAGAGGGATTTGAAAAATCGATTAACCATTGAGTCATCACAGCCATGATCAAATATCATGCTACATCTGGCAGTCAAATTGAGAAGTTGATGAAAGTGGCCAGTCTTATTGTTCCGAATTGACTCTTTTTAATTGCTGCATTAAGAAAAAGGTTAGGTGGGTCATTGCCATTTATCCGGTCTAACGTTCTACAGATGCTTTTTAATACTGAATAATAGCAATCAATGTTTTTTTTGTTTTTATAAAAAAAAAACTTGATCGGTGTTAGATTAAAATGATGTGATGATGGGAGAAAATATAAATTATTATTTTCAATTTAGATTATTTATTTTAAATTGTTTTAGATTTGACAAAACTTACAAAAAAGGGGGTTTGAACAAAGTAGATACACTATTACTACGAACATGTAAATTATTATATGTAAATGCATATAATGAAGAAGTTTATGAATTTTAATGATATAAAAACAAGTTTTTACTATTTTTACCTGAGTAATTCTGGAAAAAAGGTTGAATGATTCTGCTGTTTAAACTAGGCAAGAATATATATTTTATAAAAAAAAAAAAACAAGTTGAACCCCGCACCTTCTTTTCCTTTTTTTTTTTTTTTAAAAAAAGGGGGCACCACCCAAACCCCGAACAAAAGGATGAGTTTTTTTATAAAAAAAAAAAAAGAATTAAAAATCACTTCCTTTTTCTCCTTCCCCCCCCCTGCTCGGGTCTTTCCGGGTTGGTTTCCTCTCTTTGGGGGGGGGATATTATATTTCTGAGGCTGTGGTTATTTTGATGTGGTTTTGGGTTGAGATCCGATCCAAATATATATCTCGCTTACCTTGGTGTGTGTGTGTTATGTTTTTGGGTGTCAGAATTTTTCTTTGAAATCTGGAGGCGTTTTTCTCCTCAACCTTTGGGTGTCTGTGTTTTGTTTTGTTTCTCTCCTTCTCCTCCCCTCTCGGAGGAGACCCGCTTTCATCCGGTGTCTGGGGGTGGGGGTGTGAAGGGGGTGTTTTTCTTTTTTTTCTTTTTTTTTTTTTTATATATATATATAAGGATTTATATTGATGTTTCTGCTTATGAAGTAAGAACTGATCCATATTTTTACTATAAAATCTAAAATTGAAATCTGTATTGATAAACTTGATTTCAAATAAAAATGTTGCATGGATAGCATGTAAAACTGTTTTCCTAGTTTCCAAAAATGTCAGCTAATTTATTAAATTAGAGACTTCTCTTAGTTGAAAATATTTATAATAGTAAATGTGTGATACATAATAAGTTTCAACTTTTTTGGTTTACTATATAAAAATTTTATAGAGCATGGGTTGAGAAGCCATGGAGCTAACGGTTGATGTTTAATTGGATAAAACTTTTTGAAATTAATTATTCATAAGTCTGAATGCATAGCATAAACTTAAATTAGTAGTGACGTCATATCAAATTGAAAGTTTCAAATAATAATTAATGAAGGATGTTATTAAATAAACAGTCTCATCTATTAGGAAATATTCCAGATACTTTATTGAACAGTTTTTTTTTTATTTTCATTAAAAAATTAAAGATAGGATATTGAGGGATAAACGTTAAACAAATTTAAGAAACACTGCTATAGTTTGTGATCGTCGATTTCATAGCAATTATATACATATATATTTGAAAGTCTCAGAAAATTAAGTATTTAAGAAATCAAAATCAAAAAAATTTAATAATAATAAGAAAGCAAAGGTAAATTGATTATGATAATGTATTGCAAGATAGTTCTAAATACAAAATATTAAATTCCTTAAATTTATTTATTTAGTCGATGTGCATAAGTTTGTAATATATAGGAAGAATTGTAGAAAGACAACTCCAAGATTATTATTCCTATCAAAAAGTCATTCATAATTAGTTTATAGATTAACAATTCTAAAATTAAAAATATTATCAATCTCTAGATAAGATAAATAATTAAAAAATAAAAAGCTCTCTGCAAGATCCATCAATTGATATTCATTCCATCTTCGCATGCTCCAAAGATATACATTGCTAATAGTATAAATATAAAAATCTTTGCTAAGTAATAAATATTTTAAAAATTAATAGATGTAACAAACATTCCCATTTCGTTTTTATTAATCTTTATAATTTATTATCTAGAAAAATTCTATATATATATTCAAACGAATATTTTCACGGGTCGCAGATATAAAAACATATTTTGTGGGTTCATCCGGGTAAGATTTTAGTTTAAATATTCCAACGTTTAGACTTGATCATACGAGTCCTCAAATGGGAAATGAAAAACCGCAAAACATGTCATATATATGCGATGCCTCTAAGATTAAGATATTTTAATAATAAGACAAAGTGAAATGATAGTGAAAATGTAAGTTCAGAAATTGATATTTTTTAAAACAAACTGAAGTTTGGTAGGCATTATTTTTCAGTAAATATAAATTACTAAAGAAATGTATAAAAATACGTTTGATTAATTAATAACTTGATTTTCACTTAAGAAAAATTTTAAAAAGATTAAAGAAATGGAAACTATATTTCTTTCAGCTTCTAGTCTAACCTCAAAAATGTATTTTGAAATATGAATTATTTATACAGTATAGGCTTTTTCATACTGCATTTATATATATAATATATAAGGGGTTTGAACTCATATTTTCACATGACCCTCAACCATCCATGCTATCTCATACCACTGATACACTTGATCACACACATGTCAAAAAGATAAATAATCACCAATATATGTAATTCGTGCTAAACCAGCACTCTTCAGTTGGGCCAGATTATCATCTCCACACATATATACAATCAAAGCTCAGCTTATATTACGATAGCCAATCTTTATACTTTAATGGACAGGTTTCAAATCATTCCACCCCACAACTCTTCAGACATCTATTTCATTGAAAATCTGATGATGGAATGCTCAAAACCCACTTTTGTGCCAACCTTCTCATCCTATCCATGTTGACCACAAATCAATCTGACCCCTCATGTATAGGACATAATCCATTTACATACATATACAAAGGATGGGCAGACTTTCAGCACTTTATTTTGAAATATGAATTTTTTTCTACAGTACAGGCTTTTTCATACCTGCACTTATATATGTAATATATAGGGGGTTTGAACTCAGACTTTCACATGACCCTCAACCATCCATGCTATCTTATATTGCTTATACACTTGATCACACACTTTGAAAAGATAAATAATCACCAATATACATATTTCATGTTAAAACGGCACTTGTCAGTTGGTCCAGATTATCATCTACACGCATGTACAATCAAAGCTCAGCTTATATTAAGATAGTCAATCTTCATGCTTAATGGACAGGCTTCAAACCACTACATCCCACAACTCTTCAGTCATCCATTTCATTGAACATCTGATGATAGAATGCTCAAAGCCCATTTTCTGTTTTTGTTTTTTTACTGTGGTTTCATTGGTGTATATATATGTGTGTGTGTGTGTGTTGTTATAAAAAGGTTTTGGGCTAAAAAATAATATTAAAAATTATTCTGAAGGAACATTAACTTTTTAACAGGGAAAATTTCTCAAAATCAAACAAAATTAGTCAGGTTATCACAAGTATCAAAACAATTCTGATCCAGTAGCTAATGGACATTTCATTGAAGTCTCATTCATCTTCCTCAAAGCTAAAGTGTCCTTGAAAATTGTTGAGATGATGTCTATAATAATAATAATGCAAGTATCTTCCTATAGATTGTTTTTTTTGGTTTTTTTTTAAAAAAAAACTCAAAATCTTGACCAATCATAATTTTAATAATAAGTTGAAAATAAACTTGTTATATGTCTGTTTTTTAAGATAACTAATATAATAAAATTGTTGTTAATGTAACATAGAAGAAAGTAAATAAGGTCTCATAAAAATGTGCCATGGTTTTTCACTTTTGTTTAAACTATCTGATCTATTCATCTTATAGACATATGTTTAGATCAGAATTTTGATCAAACAGAGACAAAGAAATTTGATACATTTGCATATTATCTCTACATTTCATGAAGGTGGTGGAACTCATTCTGCTTGTGTATTATGAAGGTTTTATTCGGTGTCTTTTTTAATCCACTAAGAATAATCAATAAATAATAGGAGGCAGTTTACAAATTTATTTTTAATTTTTTTTAAGCTATTATTTGTCAAAATTATTTACAACAATGAATAGAAAGACATCAAAGCATACTCTTACTATTACTTTAGAAATCACCATATTAGTTCTGAATGACACAATCCTAGAGATATAAGTAAGATTTCATCAAATGTCAGAGAGTCACTCTGATTTTTTAATCTATGAATCAGAGTCTTTTTAAAAACTTGCTACAATTCTGATCTCTTTGGTAAAAAATTCTCCATTCAAAAACATTTATATATTTCATAATTTCTGTGTTAACTAGGTATATGAGAGGGGACCCAAAAATAGCTGGAATCATTCTCTGGTTTGTGTGCCTGTTATAGCATATATTACTGTTGTTACATACATCATGCAGGAATTCTTCTGCATCAATTTTTCAAATGACATCACCATGTGAAATCATCGGCCATGTGACACATTATTTTGTAAAGTGAATTTTGTATTTTTGTCAATTTTTTTATAATGGCTAAAAAGTTCAACAATATGAAATTCTGTTTTGGTTTACAGAAAATGACAAGAAAAAAAGTTGTAATGCTTGAAACAGATTATGAAAAAACTGTTCCCATAAAAATACAAATTTATGAGTAGTTTGATTGAAATGTTAAATTTGCCACATCCCTAAAAAGTTTGCATGTGAAGTCCAAAGTCAAAACAACATTGATTTTATTTTGTCACAAATACCGTTTTTTTCTCTAATTTTCTTCATAACAGTCAGGCATTTTATTTGCAAGTTATAAAACATTTACATGATGTGGTAAAACATAAACATCCTGTTTTGTGATAAAGAAAAGAGTGTAAGCTCTGCCTTAACAAAGCATAATCTCTCAAAACTTCAAGTATGAAACACTTTTTAATTAAATTCAGCATGACCCAGCTTATTTATCAGCTATATTCACTCAATCTCACTTTGTGTGATTTTTTTTAATTTCTTGAATTTAAAAATGTCTTTTTTTTTGCAGACTTAGAAGTGGTGGATAAAAATGACAGAGGCATTAAAATGCATCCCTTTTCAGGCATTTCCAGACTATTTTGAAAAATGAAAAATACATTTAGACCAGTGTATTGCATCAAATGGATGGTAATTTGAAAAAGATTGAATTTATATCACTTAAAAATAAATAAACAATTTTTATTATAAAATTCTGGTTATTTTTGGATACCCCTGGGTATATAAGATAATCAATTTAGATATTATAAGCAACATTTAATATTTTTATTTTCATAAAGAGACAATAGAGTACATAAGTGCTCTGATTCATAATGTATATGGGCTATGAAACTAAGCAATTCTAACGCAAAAATAACAAATGAAATTACTCAATAAATACGAATGACTTTTTTAATGAGGAAAATTAAAACTATATTTAAATTATTTGGAAAGTTCCAATATATAAATATAGATTGATAAAAAAATAGTGTTTACTTGTATTATATGGAGAGAACAATAATCAAGCTTAATAAGAAAGATTTTCTAATATGCGAAATTGTTAGATAGATAATTTATTGTTATATATGCAGATAAAAAGTGGAGCAAATGTGTAGAGAATGTATTATAGGCATGTAATTATAAATGGTAAGAAAAGAAATTAGATAACTTGATAAAAACAATAGATAAGTTGATTTGAGAAAAAGAATTAAGAGTTAATGAAAATACAAAAAATAATTTGAAATCGCATAAGAATAAAAATATATACAATACAAAAGAATGTAAGTCATCTTAAAGATAATAAATTTATTTAATGCAAGGACATAAATTTTGGAGATCGGGAGTAAAAGACAATCAGGTAGAAGGGTGAGTAATGATTATTTATTTTTTGAATTTAGGATATGTTAAAATAAAAACTAGATAAGTTGGATAAAGAGTGAGGAAAAATCAAAAATAAGGGAATGAAAGAGATCGATATTTCATATTTAAGTCATTATAATAAAAATAGAAAATATGAGAATAAAATAATAAAAATACTGAAATTACTATTACTAAAGTGGAATAAAAAAAGGAATTAATCAGGCTGAAAAAATAATTTGATAATAAGAATTAAGAAATACTTGAATTTTTTGTAGACTAATAATTTCACTCAGAAGGCATGTTTAATTTGCTTAACAGAGATTCTGGTCATGTGGCGTATGCAAAAAAAAAAAAACAGCATTTAAGAAAAAAACATTTCATATCACATCATCGCAATATTATAATTTACCACTCATTAATGCATTTATTTATATGTTATTATTGCAATAATACATGCATATTCAATTTAGTTGGTAACGTTTACATAAAGTGGAATTAAATAAGTTTCACTATATATTTTTCCAAGATTAATTGATTGTAATTCTTATCTGTTCAAAATATAATTATTTGTGTGCTTATTCGCCATAGAAAATATCTCATTTAATAAATATGTGGGGGGGGGGGGTTGTAAATAAAATTTCTTTATTATAAATACCATTCGATCTTAATTTTGATATGTGTTTAATGATGATTGAAAGTTTAGATAACTGATGAAAAGAATTTCCTTGAAACTCATTCTATAAACTTTAAGTTTGGTTATTATATGTAACATCTAATATTTTATTTGCACAATGATATGCAAATAATAATTTATGTTTCTTTATGTAATACTAATTTTTATGGTATGTTTTGTGTATACTATATTACAAAATAATTTACAAATGTTTACATTTGAACTCGGACTTTCAAGCTCCCCACAGCTATCCATTCTGTCTTATACAAACAATACACATGGCTACATACCTGAATGTGGACATTGTATCATTGTATAAGATGGAGTGCATAGCTGTGGGGAGTTTGAAAGTCTGAGTTCAAATCCTTTTTAATTACATTAAGTTCGGTAAAGACAGGATATTTTTAATTAATGTTTAAATGTTTACATTATTGGATTTCATTTATCTTTCAGCATACTGTGATTATCAAATATTAACTAAAGTTATAACTCTTGTGAATCATTGTTTATTAAAAAATTATTTTGTAATGCAGTACTGCATATATAAACCGTCAATAAAAATTAATCAAATATATACATGTTTGCAAAGTATTCTTAAAAGAGAAGAATGAGATACATGATATGTCTAATCATAAAGTTCAACAAATAAGAAATTAAGTTCCACTAATTATAGTCATTTTATTTTTATTATATGCATATATTAATTTCAGAATGTTAATTTATTCTTTAAATTTGAGACTTTTCTGGTCTTAATAAGTAATGTTATTTTTTAAAACGTAATGAACATATGAATTTTTATTACAGCAAGAAAGTCAAAACTTTATTAATAAAGAGAAATTGAGGCATAAGATTTTCAGCTTTCCAAACGTTAAAAAAGTAACCAAAGTATATAAAATTAAGCAAGATATGTTTATTAAAATTGGAAAAGTAGCTTCTATAGTAAATTTATCTTTTTTTAAATAAAATTGTTTTTTCACTTAATCAAAATCTGTTATAAAATATACAAGCCAAGGTTTGTTGTCGTTAATTAATCCTATATCATTTGTAAAACTCATTCATATTGGCCATTGCTCATAAAAGAATGTAGTTAATACAATGAACATCAACCTATACTTCATTTCTATAATATCTCCAAAAAACGCACTAACAAAAAAAATAATTTAAAATGATAGACAACAGTATGAGTTTTCTGGATTCAATTCATTTTAGCTTTTTAATAAATTGCTTTGTGATTACTATGGATTAGAAATTAATATTTTAAATGCCACTGAGTATCTATGTAAATTTTGTTAAAAAAGTAAAAGAGAAATTATAGAACTGAGTGTCAAACAAATTTTTAGTACAAGTGAAATGGTGTTTGTTTGGGATTTTTTTTAGGGAGGGGGGTGGGTGAATATATATTTTATAATTATTATTAATGTATTGTTCTTAATAGATAATGAAGATTTTTTTATCTCCATCAAATAAATAATACAAAGAAGTACATTTATGTAAAAAGACTAAGTAAATCAATGGTCACTAGGTAAGAGTCCCATGATTGTTTCCGATTGGTTAGACTTTATTATAAAAGGAAGAACAAAAACCTCTCCAACATCTTTTTTAAAGAGGAATAGTGAAAGTGAAAAATTACTTAATAACTAATCAGTAAAGATTCTTATGTTGTTTTTTTTTTATTTCTAGATAATTATTAGATGGTTGGCTGAATTGGCTATAGACAAGATACTTGAAAAAAATTCTGGTCTTATTTGAAAATCTTAATTATCTAATAACAATTATCTATGTTTCCCCAAAATTAAATCCCAGATCATATTTGATGTAAACGAATGTACTAATATATATATATTGATAAAAAATATTTTTATATACACTTAATTGAAAAATAATTTGGTGTATATCTGTGCACAAATACATTTGGCATTAAAAAATAGCATTAAAATTATCAATAAATTTTATTTTGTTCTCTAGTTTAAAGTATCTTTAACAGAGAGTAACTGAAACTGCTAATGAGTTATATAACGTTTGCAAGTTTTTCTTTTATCAATGCATCTTTCATCTTTAGCTCAATCCTATCACAATCATCCATCAGCTCAGAAGACAGACCAACCTCTCACGCTACAGATACATTAGAAACATACATCTTTACACTACAGATATATTAGAAATATACATTATTTCATGTATATATTTCTAATGTATCTATAGAGTGAACGGTTGGTCTGATTTCTAGACTGATGGATGGTTGTTATAGGATTGAGCTAAAGATGAAAGACTGATAATAAAAAAACTTGCAAACATTATATAACTCATTGGAAGTTTTAGTTATCTTCTGTTCAAGTCACATCAAAATAAAAGCATGTGCTGCTCATATTTAGAAATGATCCGAAAATACTTCTAGATCAAATAAAAATATTTTTAAACATAACTACTGCATGTTTTTTTTTTTACTGCATAATATCAAGAAAACTGGGGGAGGGGGTTCTATTATTAGGGCATTTATATGAATGAAGGCATTTTTTTTTATTAATCGCCTTTTCCTAAGACATATCTCTAACGAAATCTTTTATAAGTAGCTATAAGTATTGACATTGTATTTATTATTGGAGTATTTCCATCATCTAATATAAGTATTGCATGCCTTTAGAAAAATTATCTATTTTTAAATATTCCAAATACATTCAATTGTTAATAATAGTACACAGATTAGTATATGCACAACGTTTCGAGATGTATTATTTCCCCCTCTTCTTCAAATGTTGCTGGTCTGACTATTGACAGTACTAGCATGGGAATCGACCCTTAGATTCTTGAATATTGAATTCTAAGGTAATGCTCTAATCAATTCAATACTTATATTACATGATGAAAATAATCCAATATATAAATACAATTAAAATATTATTATCACAAACCTTCAGAAAAATACTAACATTCTTTCTAACTCAAAAATTTACATAATCAAGAGGAGAGTACTTACTACTATCTTCATGACAATTAAAATCTAAAATGGCAAAAAAAATGTATGTTGACAGCACAATTATAATAACTTTTAGATTCACTATGAATTGCTACATGCATTGTTAAAGATCAGAAGATCATCATTTTATAGAGATATGACATGTAGCATATTCATCGAGAAAACCTACCATTATGTAAATTATTTACATATGAAGGAAAGAAGTATAATATACATGCACATATTAAAAAAACACAAGTATTGTTATTATCTAAATAGATAGATAGATAGATAGATAGATAGATAGATAGATAGATAGATAGATAGATAGATAGATAGATAGATAGATAGATAGATAGATAGATAGATAGATAGATAGATAGATAGATAGATAGATAGATAGATAGATAGATAGATAGATAGATAGATAGATAGATAGATAGATAGATAGATAGATAGATAGATAGATAGATAGATAGATAGATAGGTGGGGGGTGGCGGGTGGGTGGGTAGATAGATAGATAGATAGATAGATAGATAGATAGATAGATAGATAGATAGATAGATAGATAGATAGATAGATAGATAGATAGATAGATAGATAGATGGATACGTGGATAGATAGGTGCACATTCAGACAGAAGCTGTACTCAGTTGTTATAAAGGAAGGACAGTGATATTGATATATGTAAAGTTTTTTTTTTTAATTCCCCATACAAAAAAATTTAAATACAGAGCAAAGTTATAAAATAATTTTACTTGATTTATAGAAAAAAATCATTTTGGGAAGAATTCAAAAATTTGCAGAGGATTATTTTCTAATTAAAATGCTAATGGTTTTTAAGACAATAGATTCTGTAGTAAAAAGAAAACTTAGAATTATTATAGCTTGATGGAGAAGTAGAAATCAATGTTTGTTTTCAAGAAAAGCCTAAAAAAAAAGTTTATATACATTTGTGTTTGTTATTGTTTGTTTTTAATATTTATAAATTTAAAAATTGTTTAGTTAAGTCTATGGTAAGTCAATCCTAGAAAATTAAAATATAATTAATAGCTTTGTTATATTAAACAACTTGAAATTTGAAAGTTAAACAAAACCCTACATAGATATATATGTAGAGTATTACAAGTTTGAATATTAACATATATGTAATCATGCATTCATATCAATATTTAGCTAATTTTGTTTTTATTAAAATAGTTCAAAGCTCTAAAATGTATAATTTCAATTTAGACAGTTCAAACTTTATTAAGTACGTATGTTTGCATATCTATTTTAAATTCAAAGTTAGTCATTTAAACTAATATATATATAAAGAGCCCTGCTAATAGCTCTAATCAAGCTTATTTATTTATTTTTTAATGATAAATGCTACAAAAGAAAGTATCTGAAGCCTTTATCTATGATGTTTAGAGCTATTAGCAGGCTCTTTATATATTACATATATTAGCTATATAAGTCATGTGACTAATTTTTACTAATATATATATAAGAACTGTTTTCCAATCATTTATGTCTTCTGCAAGTAATTTCTCATTAATATAATTTTTATTAGTATTCTTTTATTTATTCAATAAATCTTTACATATTTAATTAAGTTTACCTATCTATCTATAATCTCATATATGTATTTTAGTCCATATATCACGTGCGCATATATTATTTATATGTCCCTCGAATTTTGCGTTCAGGGAAAAACTATTCCTTCGGTGATAACAGACTATATCTGTATGTACAGATTCTATGTTAATCGCTCTGATAATTATATAGATGGCAGCTATTTATCAATATCATCATTATGAAAGTTCTACCGCATTACAGAGTCATTTTTAAAATTCACCCATATAATAGAGTTGATTGAAAAAGTAGGGTTTTCATTGTTACACGTGAATAATGCTTAATATTTGCTAAATAATATATACTGAATACAAGATGTGGATTTATATAAGAATCCCTTATATTATTTATTTATTATAAAGTACTTAACTAGAGAAAAAATGGTACTCCAGTGGCAAACATACTATTTGTAATCATAAGTATTACTTGTAACATTCGCAACCACCAGCAATTTATCCATCACAATATATATATAAATATATAAAAGCACACAATCAATAACTTTCTTATTTTTTAATTCAATATACAGATATGCCTAAATTCCAATATTTTAATCGCATTAAAAATAATAAAGCTATTAGGGAAACTAAAATAAGTAGTTAATTTTTTACTTGGAATAATGTATAAAATAATTCTTGACTATTAAATTTAATATTAAGTCTTAAACTGGAAGTTGATACACATCATTACCAAATACAAATAAATAAATAATAAAGATCAAAGAAGATAATTCTAGGAGAAAGTTATGGATAAGCAGCAGGTAATACAAAAATGTGTATGTAAATCTAGAGATATAATATATTTTCACACACACACACACTCAAAAGAAAAACAAATCGAATACCTTTAAATTATTTATGTGCATTCTATTATCATATGTACTCAGCTTGTGAAGGCCATGTTTGTTTGTTTTTAATTGATTGTTTTAATAATTTTTTTTAAAGATTTAATGTGAATTAAACAAAACATTTTAATATTATATAAATAAATGTGATAAATGTACCTAGTCGTTTTTGTATTGCAGTTTATTAATGGCAAAATTATTATCTTCCTAGCCAATCTGAAAGGCTGTCATTTTTGCAATATTTTTTTTTTAATCAGTTGCTTTAACATTTTTTTTTTGTTTTGTTTTGTGGAATTACTTACTTTGAATAAAATGCTCATAATCAAATTAAACCTTTAAATTAAAATTAAAATTTTTAAATATACTGGTTATATTTGATACTTGAATTTGACAGCATTATAAATAACTATTAATAGCAGAATATTTCCTAATGTGGATAAATGTAATAGACTTTTTTAACTGGTTGTGAATTGGACACATGACAGGCTCATCAATAAATATACATTCACCAATCAGATTACAAAGAAAATAGAGATTTTATATATAAGAATGTTTCTGTTATTACATATTTACTTTTCAATGCAATTAGCTGCTGTCAAAACCCAACCATCTTCTATCAGTGAACCTGCACACAGATGCCCTTCATCCCATGACAAATACGAGAGTTGTATAGAAACCTAAGATAAAAAAAAATTGTAGTAAAATAACTAAATATAAATAGACAATTAAAAGTTAAATGTGACATTAAATAATTAATATAGTCTTGTTGTTTTCAATAATCAAAATGAGTTGTTTCTTCAGTCTTTTTTTATTTTAAATTATATATAATAATAGTAAATATTGAAGATTAAATTTTGTTGTAAATAATAGTGTGTACTGTAAGCAATTTATTGGAAAGCAATATTTTGGCTACTGTGATAGTAATCAGTCAATTACAAAAATAATGATTATCAGATCGTAGATTTTTATAACTCTTATTAAATTTAGATATATATTAAATCTAAGTTTCAAAATAAGTCCAGGATAAATTTTCTAATAAGCGCAGAAGTGCTGATTTAAAAAAATTGAACAATAAATTTTGTATCTTTCTCAAGTAATCGTAAATTTAATAGTTGCTTTGAAATACATTCCCTTAAAATAAATTAGTAAAATAAAGTTGCAAAAAAATTTAAGAATTTTGATTTGTTAGAAATATTTAATTATTTTATTCTGTATGTGATGTGATATGATATGGCTACTCCTTATCAAAGTCAAGAATCTCACAGCCACTATGTCCAGAAACACCTGTTAGCCACCTAACTTTTCAATTCCTCACTCTACGTTTTATCCCATATTCTTCTCTATCCTGCTATATCCCATTTCCATAACATTATCTTTGTTCACTCCATGACCTTTATATCTAAATCCTCCTTTTTTCAAACCCATCACAAAGACCAAGAACCCACTTTCTGTATAATCACTTAGTTTATATTTATTTATTTTCCCAACAACTTTATTATTTGTACCCTTTCTGCTCATAAGCATTTACTTTCAATTAGCAGATGCCTCATATTTTCCCTGTCTTCCTTGCATAATTTTCAAACTAAATCACCCACATTTTTCCAATTATGTGTATATTCCTCTCTTGTTGCTACTGATCCATAACTAGTTCTCCATGTCCCCAGCTGCCTATTTTTTATTAATGCATCTAGTCTTCTATCCCATTCTTTGCTACTAGAATACTCAACAATCCTCCTAACATAATCATCCCACCTGACGTACAAGTATACTGACATATAAGTCTTTATTCAAATTTTTGCATACTGTAATATCTTTCTCACCCACCTTGTTGGATTTTCTTTACTCATAACCCAATTAAATACTATTATGGCTATTCTTTTACTATCCATAAATTACAATCTACCTAACATTTTCATTTTGCATTTTGAATTTCTCATATAAAAACTTGACCATCCCATTTCTCCTTGAATTGCATCTTTTACCATCCATACATCCATGTCTATTGCATATCTTTCTATTTCTCTTCATACTTCTTTCTAAGTAATCTAATATCCCTTTAATAACACATAATGCATCATTCCCATAAGTTAACTCTGCTTCTGCCACTCCCTTCCATACAATTCTTGCTACATAATATTTATTATAGGAAAACATTGTTAATTTCTTTATTGATCTCTTTCTTTTCTTTACTTCATTTATCAATTTTTTCTCTCATTCATCCAAGCAATTACTCTGATTACTTATCCCAAATAGTCATATCCACTCACCACATTACATTTAACTTTATATTCCCCAAGAAAAATTCTTTCTCTTTTCTTTTCTTTCCTCAGCATTTATCATCATTACTTTTGATTTTTCTTTGTGCCATCTTATTAACACATGATAATAGATTTAATTTTTGCCCTATTTCCCAAATTCATCACCATATCTGCTTCCTATCCAACTAAACTTCTTGCCTTTCCACTTTTCAACTTCTTCCTTGCATCATTCAGTTCATTTGCTGTAAAACTAATATTTATATTACTATGTACTTTTATGTTGGTTATCACTCTGTCCTTCATATCTAACATCTTTTCTATATCCATTGCATATTTATTTAAGATTGTCCCTAAGTCTTCTCTAAAGCTACCCTTCTTCTCCTCACCATTTATAAATACTATTTCTCTCTCCCTTACATTCCTTCTTTTAATATATTTCCTTCTTCCATTTTTATTAATATCCTCCAATAATTTACTATTTAATTTCATTCTCTCTATATAATTATTTATTTTAGCCAACTTCTTTTTATTTAAATAGTTTTTCTATTTAATATTAACATTTTTTCACTTTC
The DNA here is from genome assembly GCA_028023455.1 of Epiperipatus broadwayi. Taxonomy (NCBI): domain Eukaryota; kingdom Metazoa; phylum Onychophora; class Udeonychophora; order Euonychophora; family Peripatidae; genus Epiperipatus; species Epiperipatus broadwayi. Next base: position 1,474,623 of record JAQFVV010000080.1, on the reverse strand, counting down.
TTTGTTTTTAATAGCACATTTATACTTTTTGCATGTTTTCTGCCTCTCTTTTACTCTTTTACTAATTCTCACTTTTCTATTACTTTTATTCATCTGAATATTCTCACCTAAAATCCTATTTACCCCTTTTTCTATTTTACCACACCAGTCTTTGTATTCACCCCTCCCCCAAATAAACACTTTCATAATTTCTTCTACTTTTATTTTATATTCTTCTAACTTATTCTTATCATTCACTCTTAATCCACTTCTTTCATTATCCTTTCTACTTTTATTATTATTTTTTATAACATTACAAACCATCTATATTAAAAACAAGTTATGATCATTGTTACATATTCTCTCTTTATTATCAAACAATTTAAGTGAATGTCATGTACTATGATTTCTCCTTTATCAGAGTCAGGAATCTCTCAGCTACTATGACCAGAGAAACCTGTTAGCCACCTTTTCTTTCCTTTCTATTCCCCACCCTAAGTTTTTTCCATATTTGTCTATAACCTGCTCCATTCTACATTTTCATAACATTAACTTTGTCCACTCCAGGGTCTTTATATGTAGATCCCCCTTATTTTTTCCAAACCAGAATAAAAACCAAGAACCCACTTTCTGTATAATTATTTTGTTTATATTTATTCTCTCACAACTTCATTATTTGTACCCTTTCTACTTGTAAGCATTTATATTCAATTAACAGATAGCTAATATTTTCCATGCCTTCCTTACATAACTTGCAGACTAAATCATCCACATTCCTCCCTTGCTGCTAATGATCCTGTTTGAGCCTTAAACTACTTCCCTTGCTATTACAGTAAAATAACTCACATCCAATATTCTGTTACTTCTATATATATTTAAACTCTTTTTATTCTCCATACTAATCCTCAGTCTTCTATCCCATTCTTTGCCAATATAACACTCAACAATTCTCCTAACACAATCATCGCATCTTTTGTACAAGTATACTGACATTAAAATCTTTATCCAAATCTTTTGCATATCATACTATCTTTCTCATCCATCTTGTTGCCTGTCCTTTACTTGCAAGCCAATTAAATACTATTTTGTCTATTCTCTTACTATCTATGAATTACAATCTATTAAACATTTTAAACTTGACCATCCCATTTCTTCTTGAATTGCTTCCTTTGTGGCCCACCCATCTGCATCTAATGCATATCCTCCTACTGCTCTTCATCCCCACCAAACTCTTCTATGATTTCTTCTACTTTTATTTTATATTCGTCTAACTTATTCTTATCATTCATTCTCCATACATATCTTTTACTATCCTTTATTATTATTTTCCATCACATTAATCACCATTTCTATTGTAAAGAAATTATGACCACTATTTATACTCTCTCTTCATTATCAAATACTTTAATTTTCTATAAACATTCATTCCCTCTTTCCCTACTAATACATAATCTATATTATATGAAATGTATTAGTTCTAGTTCATGTGTATTGTCCCTCATAAATATTTGATAAATTTCCAATGATCAAATTTGGAACAGATAGAATAGCGATCTCTGGAGTTTAATATTATAGTTCGAGACTTCAGCTCTCTCATTTCCGATCCTCAAACTTTATATGAAGTGACCTAACGACAAATCATTCAATTATTTTATTATAATTATTATTTTTTTTTTAAAAAAATGGATTATTAAATATATATATTACCAGCCATGGAAATTCGCCTTTATCGGCCGCAACTCCTCCCATCACACGATAATCCGCATTTGCTAAAACAAATAAATAAATAGCATTCTTTTTTATTTGTTTGTTTTTTAAAGTTATATAAAATTATATTTGAAAAGAATAAAAATTTAATTTATAAATGAAAGTTATTTGATAGTATATATACACATAAAAAAATCCAATTCATTAAAAAAAAAAAATTGAAGAATTGTTGATATTCTTAAGAGAATTGTCTATTTCAAAAAATTTAGCACTTATATGTAAATAATTATTGTAATAATGTATTTAATTTTTGCGTTTTTGTTAATAAAGATTTTGCTTTTAAACAAAATTGAGATCTATATCAACGATAGTTTATTAATGCAGATTTTCTAAGCTGGGATGCTTAGCCGAGAGGTTAGATCATGTGTGCATCCTACCTACTATAAAAGTTATGTGTTACAATGCCCAATAGTAATTCTATAAAATGTGATACTGATAGCAGAAAAAATACAAGTAAATATATATATATAAGTCTTATATTTAACACAAAAAAAAGTTTCAAAAAAAAACTGCATATTATAAGAACTCTAATTTATAAGCCACAAATTGACATATCAGTAAGCAGATAAAAGCAGAATATATAAGATTCTTGTTACAATCTGAAATATTATGTGGTTCAGAGAAGTAAAATAAGTAAGCAAAAAAAAAAAAATTATTAGGATTATCATTAAGGAATTTTTAAGAAAGTGCGTAAAATAAAATAATTCTAAAAAAATGAAGATGCAGAGAAATATACAAAGGAAAGCTTATAAGTTTTGAACATATTAAAAAGATGGAAGAAAACACCCGCTTACTGAAATACCATCTAAGAGAAACAAATAACGTCTCAGACAAGAACAGAATGGTGTGAATGAAGCATTATAATAAATAAATTCTGACCGATAAACGTAGCCAAAATAAATAAAAAAAAGTGATGGTAACTAAGTGTAAAGAAAGCTATACACCATAGAAATATAGTTCAAAAGGAAAATTTACAAAAATTAAAAATATTAACAAAATAGGTAGTCTAAGATAAGATACTGTGGACTTTCCATCCATCTTTATTCCCAAATGCAACCACTTAGAAAACTGTTAGATTTTCAAATAAAAACTTTAACGCAAGCTGAAGGTGGCCTGGCATATGACAAAGACAAATATATAATTAACAAAAAAGACTTCTGATCCTCCCTTTTGAAAAAATGGCCAACTTAAACAACTAATTTGCCATTCAAATATGCTAATTACTTGTCTTGCATTGGTGATCGAGAGGTCAGCATAACTGCTTTGCACTTGCAGGCAGTTGCCCGGGTTGCGGGTTCGCGTCCCGGCCGATGCTATGACACTTAAATATATATATATGCTAATTACTTATTCTCTTTAATAAGCCTCACAGTTTTCTTTCCACCATTAATACCATGACTATGACTAGAACAATCAATTGGCTAAAATTGCCCTAGGCAAATTTTGCTAACTTTACAAATTTAAAGCTTATCTCATATACATTTATGCATATACTCTGTTTGTTAAAAACTTTATGGCAAACAATAACAAACTACTGATTCCGATATTTAAACTCAAGTGTCACCTTAATATTATTTACCTAAAACCTAAAATTCTGAATAAAATCAGTTTATCTAACATATAATAACTATCCCACAAAATATTTGTCATTGCTAAGTTCAAAAAAAAATTATCATAGAAATAAGGGGAGAGGAAGTTAGATAAACAAATTCTATAATTCAAGAAATGACAAAAAACGGCAAATAAAATTGAAAAGTAAAACATATTTTGAGATAGATAGTATAAGAATGTTGAGAAACAAGGCAAGTAATAAAACAACTTGGAGAAGTCTGACCCTAGTAATATTTGCAATGAAAAAAGTACAAATCAGCAAAATAGGACATTGTAAATGAACTATAAATTAGTTATTTATTATTGAAACTGTCTAGTTTAAAATTAATCTAATAAAAAGAGAGTAGATAAGGTGCTAACTTCAATTATGAGAATGATATATTACATGCAGGCAAATTTGGTTTTTGTATGAGATAAAATATTAAAGAGAAATATTTTTTAACCCTAAATAAAATTAAAAATAAAACTAGTTAATAAAAATTTAAAAAGATTAAAGATTATAACACATAAACAGGAATTTATTTTAGTAGTAGTGTGTGGTAATTCCTAGATTAGATTGCAACTGCATATATTTCTCAAGGGATCATAATTTAATTAATAAAATCTTTGAAATTAGTGATTTCCATTGATTTTAGACAGTAAATTTAAAATAATTGTCAAGTGTTGGTGGCCTAGCGGTTAGCATAGTTGCCTTCCAAGCAGTTGGCCCGGGTTCACTTCCCAGTCAATGTATTTGACATATATAAAAAAATTAAAATAATTAATTGTAACAATAGAAAAAGTTGGTATTACATCAGGATTTGAAATATATATATAAACATCAAGTGATAACTTTTCCAAATACGATTTAAAACAATGCATTGTTTTCAATGTTTAAAAGTCCACTACATTTACAATCTTGAATCTTTTAGAAATAACTATTTTGTCAAGCATTATTAACAATAATAAACTTCAAATCAACATAAAATGCAAACAGTGCTTTTTTAAATATGGCTAATAATTAAACTTTACATGTTAGTTTCATATATACTCATTTTAACAATCTTTGTAAATTAATAATATCAAATATATGAAACTTAATTATTATCCATTTAGAAAGGGTATGCTTTCATTAGGTGTTAAAATTTTCTCACATTAATATCATATCTTTATAGCCATCTGTTAAAAAAAAACATTGTAATCACAAAAAATAATTTTGCATTTTCTGGCCTTTCAGCTAAAGACAGCATTGCATTAATAATTTATTTGGAAATACTGTATTTACTAGTATTTATAAATATCAACCAAACCAATATTCAGAATACTTTTTTATTATACTGCTATGCACATATAAAAAAGTTAAAATTATTGCTTAATATATATATTGAAGAAGTTTGAAAATGCAATAATTTTATTTACATTAGAAATTATTATTTTTGAATCTAAAATTGTACTATTTTGTTCCCTTATATGCTTGCAAACTTTACCATAATTAATTTTCTTAAAACAATCTAAAAAAGAAATTGAAACAAATTGCAAATAATAAAAGTTATAACAATTACAAATCCCTTTATATTTTTACTTCAAAATGTGTTCAACGAATAATAAAATATTTAAAAAAATATTAAGAATAAACATGAGATTTTTATTAACATCAGTATTTAAAGAGTCAATATAGATAGCATTTATTTATTTGTGGTGTTGATATTTTGTTTCAAAATAGTTATTAATTAATAGACATTTATAAAAGAAATTTAAAAAATATGTAAAGATTTTAAACAGGAGATGAATATTAAAATCTTTTAATATTGCACTGAACAATCTTTAAATATGTCTGTTTACAGCTACATAAATCAAAAGCTGTTAAATTTTATTTCTGAATCAGATATGAAAAATGGCAATGGATGATTTAGAATCTATAGATGGGATTCCAATAATATCTGGAAAAATCAAAATTAGTTAACTTTATTTTGCGTCTAGAAAAGGAAATTCGTTTGGGATTTTGATTGAAAATTAAGTGTTTTCTAAGTTTTAGCATGAAATGTTACTATTAATATGACAATTAAAGGCTCGTATTTATATTTTAAAAAAATGTTTTGAAATTGAGAATTAAAACTGTTGTTTTGTTTTTTTTTACAGATTAATTAATTGTTTAAAATTTTAACTTACCACATAATAAACTAGACAGGAAAACTAATAAAATAGCTACAGACATGTTTACAATAACTAATGTTTTATTAGTTTGCTAACATCGAATTATATTTAATTTTCTTGATAACAAATTAATCAAATTTGACATTAAATTAGATTACTTTATCAGAATGTATATATACCTATATTTGCATAAATTAGACTTGTTATCTAGAATTTATTGATTTAGTTGAGAATAAATTTATAAAATCAAGCAATTTTCCAAACTATGTCAACTGATTTAATATATTCTATTATTATATACAAAAATGAATATATATATAAAGTGATGTTCTAAAATAAATATTTATTTCTTTTCTCTTTTTGCAAAACTATGCTTTGTGCTTAATTGATAAATTAACAAATTTAAAAAAGAAAAATATGACAATTTTTATTTTAAATCATAGCTTTGTAATAAAAATGTGAAATAAATCTATTCAAAACTCATTACAGACTATTTCTACCACCAGCAGTTACATTAAAATATCCAAGAAGAACATTGGATCACTTGCTGCAATAATACTTACCAACTTTAAATAAAAGCTTTCTTTCTCTGATTTTTCTAAATCTAGTTTTGGTAATATTAAGTGTTGACAAAATTGGAACAGATACCAGTACACAAAACTGTTAACATCTTTAATTTTTAATTGATATATCTAAGAATTCTTAGAAGATATCAAGTTATTTTCTCCAATGAATACGTTAAAATGTAATCAACTTTCATTTAAAAAACTTCCAAAAAAATGTACAGCTATTTGCATATTCAATTATAACTGCCTCCTCTGAAAAAGAAAAAAATAATTGAATAGGCTTATAATTTTTACTAAAAATGCTATATCAATCTTTAACTTTTATGGCTACTTAAATATAAACATGATATACTATGTTAGGTGCTATAAATTCCATATTAATAAAATTTCACATCTGTACCTCTATGTTTAGAAAAAAATTGAAATGTATTAATATCACATTTTCCTATTTGTTAATAATGTTTACTAAGGCTGTAACCTCAGGAATAAGCATCTGAAAAATACAAAGACATGGACCTCTACAGGTCTTAACCACAAGCTTTGTAACTGATAATAAAAATATTTTTATTATTTAAATAAATAATCTATCAAATTCAGAGAACATATTAGACATTGTAACACTGCCCTTTTTTGGGTCATCATTTCTTGATTTTTCCGTATTTGTAATGATAGGTAGCAGATATTAGAAGGACTTTCTGATATGATAGTTAACTATAGATAACATATAAGCAGTGCCAAAATAAAAATATCTCCTGCTGCTATGTAGAATAGGATGTGGATTCTTCGAAGGGTAAGTAGCTTCTGAAACAAAAAGTCTTTTTCTTTCTTCCTATATTCATTCTTCAATCACTTAAGTTTTTAGTAAAGATTCTGGTCATTATGAGCCTCTCTTGCCATTGGTCATTTATGAGTCTCTCTTGCTATTGGTCATCTCCTTATATTAACTGTGTTAATGAAATTGTGTTTGTGCAACCACATTTAATGGCACTGTTTGTGCAACCACATTTTCATCTTTTAATTACTTGTACACATTTATGACTCCAATTCTTTTTTCCAATTTATTAAGCTCAAGCCCTCATAAATAAAACAAACAATAACAGGACAGACTTAATAAGCTGGCATTTCTTAGTTGCAATCTTTTCTCAAAGCAGTACAATCTCTAAATAATAGATTTAGAACTGTATTTGAGATTCAAATTTCTGCATGCCTACCTTAGAAGTGGAAGGAGTCTAGAAAATATGATCTAAATATGATCATCTCACATGGTTTGATAGATTATGCCTGGAAGATTACTCATAATAATAATAGAAATAATATCAGTAGTGGTGGCAAAATTAAGAGGCAATGGTAGGACTAATGTATTAAGAAATGTAACTTTTTTCTAAATGTAAGAAATGGGCAAATTTTACTTGATCCAAGACCAGATTGAAGGACTGCACTTATAGCTAAAGAACTATCAAGATTTAAAGCTGATATAGCTGCTCTTAGTGAAACTCATATTCCAGAAAAAGAAAGTTTAATAGAATAAGTGGATGGCTACAAGTTTCTTTGGAGGGGCAATTCGGGAAGTGAATGGATATGTATTGTGGTAGATTGGCTATAAAGTTTTATCATCATATATTCTTGGGAATTTTTCATTACATCAAGGAAAGACTAATGATATTAAGACTTGCTGTATACAATGATACTAGTGCTCATTTTGATCAACATCTATGCTCTAATCTTAGCTTCTGAAAATTCAGAAAAAGAAAACTTTTACTCCTTGATGGCTTGGCATTATTATAGCAATATCATAAAAAGATCAAAATTTTCTTTTTGGAGACATTAATGCATGTGTTGATACAGATAGTCGACATTAAAAAAAATTGTTTGAAATATTGGTATTGGTGTTGTAAATTCAAATGGTCCATTATTATTGAATTTTTTCAGAAGATCACAAATTCTTTGTTTAAATAAAAAAAAAAAAACAGCTGTACATGAATATAGATGCAACCATACTAAAAACAATGGCATTTAATATATTACATTATAATTAGAAATCATATTACAATAGGAATTTGTATTATGAGCACTTATAAAGATAGATTATTGGACAGATTATAAAGTTGTATGCTTCAAGATTAAAATGATAGATGCATTAAAATGATTTTATTCCAATTATATTCACACAAAAAATTATATTCATTCCTTAGAAGTATCTATTACAATTCAACAGCTATTAATATTAAATTTTCTTATTTGGACTATCAGAATTGTCATATTATTGCAGCATACAAATCTCCTAAGGAGTGTGTTATGAACACAAGAAAATATATTCTTGGATTCACTAAAAAGAAGAAACATGACTAGTTTTCTGACTAAACTTATTAGTAATTTGATTACAAGGAAGTGGAATTTTTCTTCTTAATAAATATAAAGATCTGAAGGCAGAAGTTTAATGACGGATAAGAAAACCTAAAATTAATTTATGGATTAAAACTACAAAAAAGATTGATATTTGCTGATCATGGTCATTCGACATCTTTTTTTGAAGCATTGAAATCAGCATATAAACCTGAGAAATGATATCACAACCCTATTAAATCCAGCAGTGATACTCTCTTTTATGATGAAGTCATTTTGAGTAGGTGAGAAAAGTATTTTGTTCATCTTTTTAATAATGAGACAAGAATTGATATGATGACTTTTAATGATATATCCATTTTATCTACTCATTTAGATTTGGGCAAAGATATTTAGCTTAATGAAGCCAAAACAGCTCTTTGAAATCTTAAAAAAATGGAAAGGCTGCAGGTCTTGGTAAAATATCTGGAAACATTTTAAAATATGACAATATGTTAGCTTCAAAAGTATTGGAAATTTTTTGGAATATCTGGACCATGAGGTTGTGCCATTAAATCTTAAGGAAGCTTTTATTGTTCCAGTTTTTAAAAACAAAGAGAATAGATAAGATTATAATAATTATTATAGAATATCATTATTATCTACTATACCAAAGATATTTTCAAGGACTTTATTGAATAGGTTGCTTCCAATCATAGATGATGAATTACCAGACTCAGTAGTAGTTTTAGAATATCAAGAAGCAATATAGACATGTTTTCATTGCTAGACAAATGCAAAAAAAGTGTTGTGAATAAAAAATAATTTTTGTATTGCTTTTATTAATTTGGCTGATATTTGACTCAGTTAATTAAACAAATTGTTCTATGGTATTACTTGGCATTAGCATATTGTCTATCAAAGGTTATTTATATTACACAACTTCTATATAATGGAATGAAAGAATATCATTACAGATAAAAAATCTGAAATATTTGAAATGAAAACTGATGTTAAATTAGGATGTTTATTTGCTCCCACATTATTTTCAATTTTTATGACAGCTATCTTTGAAATTGTTTATAAGCAGTTTAATGAAACCAGAAATCAAAATTTTTAATTTGATTTGACTAAAAATGAAAATAACTTCTATTCTGGATTTACAATGCAAAATTTCCTAAAAGTATTTTACGGTGAATTTGAACATGTTTTTATAAGAGAGGTAGATCTAGTTTACACTATACGAATTATTTCAAGAACATTCTAAAGAAGTGCAATAAATGATTGTTTCTCATGATAAAATACAGCAGAGAATACAATTTGTTGAAGTATTTCAGAAAAACAAATTTTTTGCTGAAGAGATTGTGCTATTTATTCCAGTTCAACATTTAAAAACTTTGACTTAATAATTAATATTCAAAAAAACATCAAATTCTTTGTCAGCTAGTGAATGAAGAAAAATCATCAGCAACTTTTAGCTTGGATGGTCATTAACCTGAGAATGTAAACCAATTTAAATACCTTGGTAGTTTTATAAATAGGTGAATTTAGAGATAGAAATGCAACACAGACTCCAATGTGCTGCTACTTTTAACAAATTAAAAGATGGGGTATTATACCAGAGGAAAATAACTGCTACAATTAAGTTAGGTCTACATAGACCTGTCATTTTATTTTAGTGTATGGAATGAGATTTGGACAGTCTATCTATGCAATATAGACATTGAAAAAGTTTTATTTAAGGATGCTCCATAAAATTTTGAAAATACAATGGCAAGATTATAAAGCCAATCAATATGTTCATCAATTTGCTGGATGTGATATTACATAGTCACTATTATAAAATCACAACTTTGTTGGATTGGTCATATAAAATGAATAAACAATACAAAATTTCCTAAAAGTATTTTATGGTGAATTTGAACATGTTTTTATGAGAGAGATAGATCTAGTTTATACTATAAGAATTATTTCAAGAACATTCTAAAGAAGTGCAATAAATGATTGTTTCTAGTGATAAAGTAGAGCAGAGAATACAATTTGTTGAAGTAATTCAGAAAGACAAATTTTTTGCTGAAGAGATTGAAAAACAGCATCACAAAATCTCAAATAAGAAAAAAAATGGACCAACATATTCTATATTTAGATGTATTTTTAGTTCACAGTTTAGTTTATATAATTATTGCAAAGCTCACTTCTATAGCATTTTATTCTTTCTTTTTCTTTGGAGTTTGAATGGCCATATTCATATAGCCAATAAACATCACATGATCACCATTTCTTATGCTTGCTTATAACTGTTATTGAAACAGGCAAAGCTCTCTATACATATTGCTACTAAGTGCAAGCCAGAGTAATCAATGGATGCCAGAAGGCTTGTGCATAAAATTCCCATCCAGTGCCTACTCATCCAATATCCCCAGACTAACTCCAAGGCTCATCACTGATGAAGGCCACAAGCCAGAAACTAGTCTGGGGATATTGGATGAATAGGCACTAGATGGGGATTTTATGCACAAGTCTTCTGGCATCCATTGATTACTCTGGCTTGCACTTAGTAGCAATATGTATAGAGCTTTGCCATATTCATATACAAATGTTAGGTTGCCAAAGTGTTAATTTTGTATTTAATACATATCTTTATACTAGCGATAATTTAGAAACTGAGCAATAATTTACTTTAAAATAATTTTATGTAGTAAACTTTATATTAATATATCCTAATTTATGATTAGCAATTTCATGCGATCTGCTAATCAAAAATACTCATATATACTTACATAAAAAGCAGAAAATGAAATCACTTCTGCTTTATATAATTAAAAGATAAAATGTGGCTGTGCAAGCACACAATCCTATCATCACAGTTATTGCAAAGAGATAACTCATGAGTGCATGAAACACTCATGACAATAGGTTCTTATATGAATATAAAAATTTGAGATAGCAAGGTAAAAAGAATGAGGCAAAAAGCTCAGAGAATGACAAAAATAACTGCTTGTATTAAAACAATATCTAGTCTTTGATGACTTGATGTGGTATTCTATCAGATAGTAAGAGATTTTGCTGATCACATTCATCACTTATAGAATTCATCCAACACAATAAAAATATTATATACATGATATGTAAATAAAGAAACAATGTCTTGACTTTTGATTGAGATTTAAATCTAAAAGATTTATGTTTTCAAACAATATTATAGATTTTATATAAGAATAGTTATTCAGATTTTTTTTAAAGTCTTTTTACAGAATAAGTGTGAGACAGAAATATATATATATAAAAAAAGCAAATGAATTATAGAAATTAGAATATTTAGTTTTATTAATATTTTCTTGGTTAGTATTTTGTTTCCTTATTATGGAATATAATAATAATATTAATGGAAACTATTCAGGAAAGTTTAAAATTTTTAATAAAAACAATATCTAAGCATTGCTTTCAACCAGGACGGTCATAATCATAAAACTACAATGTAATAAATAATAGTTTATTATTTCCTGTTGAAGAAAAAAAAGTTAAAAGAAAAAATATTTTATTTTCAATCTAAGACTTTCAAAATAAAATTCATATCAAATATCAGAATTAATAAAAGAAATTTAAAAATTCATTGACATTAATTTGATTTTAATTATACCATTATAGAGAGAGTTGTGGGATTCGATTGAAAAAAAATATTTTTTTTAAATAAATCTGTTAAAATTAAAAACATACTTATCTAAATAAAAATATCACAATTATATTTTATATAATACAAATTTATATATTTCATAAAAGGTATTTAAAAACAGTGTAAAAATTATTCATGAATAGAAAATAAAAGAAAAATGCTTTTTTCTACAGAACAATTATTATTGTGGCTTCAGTCTATTTGTAATGTTTTCCTTGTTATAATAAAATAAATATTTCAATGAACAAATACGAGAATGTTACAATAAAATGAGCAGCTAATTCTTCATAATATTTATCTGGTAATATTTTGTCAGTATGACAAAAGTATTTTAAAAATATATATCTAAAAGATTTTTTTAAATTAATTTAAATATACTTCTTTTTTATAAAATACATATATAGCTTTAAAAAACTTTGTAGAAAAATATTTTATAACTATATAAAATAGACAGATCAAGGATGGTTAGACTTTTAATAATATATAAAGTAAATCTTTTCTCAAAAATACATTTTTCTATTAAAATTTTCATTTTAATTTTTATGTAACTAACGATTTTAACATGAAATTACCATTGTTGAGTTTATTAACCATATATGATTTCTTTCAGGACCCCATGTTGGCATTGCTATTTATCAATATGGATTTCACTTTTATTGAAATTATAATAATTTCATGACAAATAATAAATACTGAACACATTAACTAAGATAATCAGATTTCCACCAAAAACAATAATCATGGCATTAATATGACTATCTTACTCATTATAAAAATTGAAAACAATATTTATTATTAAGTTGAAATTAAGAACAAACTCAGAATGTTATCATAAAAATATAATAACATTCTGAGTTTGTTTTCAATAATAAAATTTTAAAACTGAATGATTATTTAAATTGAAAATATAAAATGAAAAATATAATTCAAAATACTTAATGTAATTCTCATAAATTAGTTGTAATCGATTATTATGAAAAGGTAAAAGTTGAAATTCAAAAGTATTCTGAGTGCATTATAAGTCTTGAATTTCAATTTTTTTACCTTTTCATAATACTCTATTACAACGAGTTTATAAGAATTACATTAATTAAAAAAAGGAGAATTAAATATTTAGAATTACAAAATACTTAATATAAAAAAAGAAAAATTATTGAAATATTTTGCCATGTAATAAGATGAAATCCCTTTTCAAAGCAGTACTTTGTTTAGTGAATTTTTTGTTGTTGTTGTTATTCACACCCATCAATCTTAACAAATGTTCTTTTTTATCACTCAAAAATGTAAACTTTAAAGTGGCAGACAGTTTTTCATTTTACCTTTTTTTAGTTTGTATGGGTAGCATTTTAACTTATCAAACTTTTATATATATCTCAAAAAGTCAGATTTTAATTATTGAAATGAGTTTTACTTATCATTTTTTGATTATTTAATGTTTTTTTTATCACTGCATAATTAAAACTTTCGGAAATTATTTATTTCAATAAGCTTTTTAGTGGTATGTGTTGATAACTGATAAAATTCTACATTATTTCCCACTCCACACATACATCATCCATTTCTAGGGATTCAACATCCACAATTAACTGAAATTTAAAAAAAAAATACTAATATGTATTTTTTTTTAAAAAAAAATTATTATTAATTTTCTATATTTCAATTTTTTTTGGCCCCAGTGCTCCAATAATATGTACAATTACCTATATGCATATGTGTTAAAAATGCATATTGTAATAGTTTGCTATTATTCGTGAATTTGGTTCAAATATTATGGATCAGAACTATTATAGTTAAAATAAATTAAAATGTTTATTCATAATTTCATTTATAAAAAGCATTTCATGTAATAATTAGTTTGTTTGTATTCCTTACATTATTTTGTTTCAAAAGTTTTGTATTTCCCTGAGTTGTTTTTTTTTTCTATGTAATGCAATGTGATGGAATGCATTAACTCATTGTAATGGTCTCATTTATTTTTATAATTTTCTTGTATTTATGTTTTCCAGATATTTCATTTTTCTTTGAATAAGTCAAAATTTTGCATGTTAGGTTAAATAATTAATTTATGTTCTATTTCATTTATAAAAATAAGCAAATATTTTTGAAAATGCTGAACTCTTAAATCATTCTTATTTTCACTGTAACCAAATTGATGTAATCATTTACTACTGGCATAATACCCTTTTATTTAAAAAAATTTTCTTATGTTTTCCAGGGTAAAAGTTTATACCTACATACTCATACAATTATATGCGTTATAGTAAATAATTCATTTATTTATTATTTCATTTATTAAAAAAAATAAATTATCATTTTTTGATCATAGCTAAATTATTTGCAATGAAATATAACCATTCCTTTATTTTTAATCCTTTTTTTTTACCAGATAATTTTTTTTTTTAGACATAAAATGCCTAAAATAATACTTAGTAAAATAAAATGACTTACCATATTTAAAGCCAACTAATTAATAGCTATCTTGGTTATACAAACAGTAGCAAATTATCTTTAATTTACATACAGGTTTAGTGAGTAGTCATATATGATATTCATTAAAAAAATTGTATTCGGTAACAAAATTAGTTTTTTTTTTTTTTTAAAAGAGTAAGTTTTATCATTAGACTGAATAATGAAAATATAAATAGGATTTTAAATATATGCTTAACTCAGTTTGAAATTTGGGAAGAGTTTACATCAAATTTCATGATAGTCAGTGAATTAATTTCAATATCATTGAAACAGTTTTTTTTATTATTTTTTTTAATGCTATACACGTAGCAACAATGGAATATATTAGATGTAATATATTAGAAGAAAATCAATGGCTACTTATAATTAAGAATGTAAACAAAAAAAAATCAATAACAAAAAAATAGAATACCTCACAGCAGCATTTAATAATGATGTGTGTGTCTGTGCATGTGCACATTTGTTTGTAATGCACTTGAAATTAAATACATAAAAATTTTCCCCTTAAATTACTTTTATTAAAACATGATTTCTTGATCATACAAATGCACATAAAATAAAATACATTTAGTATCAAAATGGACATTTAAAAATAAAATTTACATCACAAAAAGCATTTTCTCAGTTTGTTTAGAATTCATGGTAAAATCTAAATAAAATAACCTGTTAAATGCATACAAACCATTAAGTCTTAAAAAGTATGCAAAACAGGCTTATAGAAAATAAATAAGGCACATTTTTCTTAAAGACTCATGATAGTTTGATCAATTGCTTTAGGCAAGGTTATTTATTTATCTATCAACTCACAAAGTAAGCTTTAATAATTATGCAACATTATGCTTTAATGCTGTTTGGCATAAATGAAAACTAAATTATAGTTCAAATGAGAAGAATAGCCTTGTTTTGAATACTATTTTACATTAAATAATTCAAATTAATAAAAATATAACAAATTATCATTCATAAGACAAAATATTTAGACAAATTATGTATAAAAAAGATCATTTTTTTATAAATAAACAATAAAACATCTTACATATATACAAATATTCATGTCTTTATATATATTGTTTTGCAGTACTTTTTCAAGTTGGTAGAAGTTATTGGGTGTTTAGTCATATAGTCAATGTATTAAAATGAAACAAAAAATACCAATGTAACTTATAGTTCATGTTATAAAGATGCATACTAATTTAGACAATAAATAAGATAAAATATATGCAAATAGGCATTTATATAAATATTATGTATGTGAATATTCTGAACTTAGGCATAATTCAAATCTAAAAATTATTAACGATTTAAAAATAATTCTACAAATCATTCAAATTATTAAAAAAATTAATGCTAATATATATGTTTATATATATGTTCTCTGTCCAAACACAGATTGGGATTATTATGTAATGGGAAACTATGACAAATAATAACATTTTATGAATGGGTGATTGCCCCATCCCTTTACACTTAATTTATTCCAGCAATATATATCAAATAATTTCACCAAAAAAAGTTTAAAGCTAATATAATGATTTTAAAAATATTTTTAAAAAATTAATCAGCAATATTATAACAACAGTTTTATAATTCCAGAAAGGAAAAACTTCTCATAATCAATTTATTTACTTCAACATCATTCAATTTCCAGCTGAAAGATTATAGTGAAAATGTTTTCAAATCGAACATCTTTCCTTTCAAGACCATAAAATGCAAAAAAACTCATGTACTTATCTCATTATCTACATAAAAATGGTTTTTCTATAATGAAGGTTTATTAAAGCATATATATTTAACATGTACATAAATTTATTGAAATTTGCATTATAAATAAACATAAAAGAGAATTGCAAAAAGTTTTTTGACAAAATTCCTATTTATGGAATTATAGAAATGTTGAATCTGTGCATTCAAAATAACTTATAAAAGTGAATGTATTCCATTAAAAAATTAGATCATAGTATAATCAATAGTATTTCTTCTACACACACACACACGCACACACACATATATACTCTTTACAAATGTGCTATTTTTCTGAACTTTATATATACATACATGTATGTGTAAAAGAGCAATATATTCACATTCTCTACAGTGCACATTTTTAATATAAATTTTAAATGATACTGATCACTACCATAACATAAAATCCACATTCTTAAACTTTGTTCATATTCAATTTAGTGTATGTTGTTATAACGACCATCATTATATAAAATGTATTAAACTTTAAAATTTGCAATAAAGAGAGTGATACAGATGTTTCCCTATATGTTCATTTGCCATAATTTTCTTCATACTTTATCATCTGTTTTTATTTTGATATTCATAAATTAACTATTTATTTTTGCTATATTAATGTGAATGATTGGCTAATACTTATTGGCAGCTGAAAATGCATATTAAAGCATTAGAACATGTACATCCTATAACAGAATTGATTGATTTTAATGTTAGATGAAAATCTGAAAGTTTGTTATAAAATGCAATATAATTGGCTAGACGTTTAAGAGTGATCTGTGTATATATTCTAATAATTTTAATAAGACCATAAATAAATTACAGCTATTAAAATACCTATTGCTGATAATATAAACTTATTCATGGAACACAAATGATTTTTTGGGAATCTGACTTACAAATTATTATACATATGCACTTAGCTGTTTGATGAATATATTTATAAATTGATCAATAAATATGCAATGACAATCAGACTACCTTTGCAAGATCTATAAATACGTGATAACAATGACATCCATTTAAAGATATGTTATTAAAAATAATTATTAATAATGTTATACTTAAACAATAAAGCTATACAATAAAAAATAATAATAATAGCAATACTTATATCATGATTACAAAATTTATATTGTACTTACTAAAAAAAAAA
Source organism: Epiperipatus broadwayi (assembly GCA_028023455.1). Classification (NCBI taxonomy): domain Eukaryota; kingdom Metazoa; phylum Onychophora; class Udeonychophora; order Euonychophora; family Peripatidae; genus Epiperipatus; species Epiperipatus broadwayi. The sequence goes on along the minus strand of JAQFVV010000080.1, from coordinate 1,457,207 downwards.
AAAAATTTCAAAAAGAGACTCATTGCAACAAATAATTTAATTTTTAAAAAAAGTGTTATTCTATTATCATATTCTATTTCAGAATGAATTAGAATTTTATAGTTCAAACTCTGATTCAAATAACGGAAAAATCAAAGTCTTTACATAAAATAAAACAATTGAAAAGTCAATTATAATTTAGCACTTTTGGTAATAATTAAAACTATTAAGAGCTTTAAATACCAATTAATAATCTGAATATTTCATTTTAAAATCTCTTGAATGTTTGAACATACTAATCATAAAATGTCAGCTCTAAGTTTTCCAATAAGAAATTATTAATAAAAAGCATTAAATTTTTTTACATCTAATATCTACTAAACACCATTATAGTCACTAGTTAATGTTTTTTCAAACTTTTCTCAATGGTAGCAGTGTATGTATTATCACTAAAAATTAAGCTATTTTATTTGCTCTTTTTTATGTTATCCTATAGTGAGAGAAATTAATGGTTTATGAATTAATGATATATAATGTTACATTTCAGTCTTTTTTAAAACATATATTTCATGTATTTTTTTTAAAAAATGCAATCACCATTGTATATTGTTATTTATTTATTACTCGGCATTATCCATTGCTTTCATTAATCACCTTAAGGAATTGTTACCATTATATAGATTTATAAAGTTTCTATATGGTTTTGTAAAAGCTCAATACAAAATGCTTAAATTAGCTGCAGCAAAAACTTTTGCATTATTTTTAATCAAATCTAATTTAAAATGTTGAAAATAATGCTGAAAATAAAAACAGATTCAAGGACCAGTCACGGATCACCAAAATGATAATAATAAAAAAAAGACTAAACCATCAGCTTTAACTTTCAGTAATGTTCTGCTGTTAAATGAAGACTAACAACAACAACATACATTTTCAAATCATGAAGCTTAGAAAAATTTTTCTAAGTCATCTATTATTAAAAAAGAAATGTTGCCCAACAATGTACAAAAAGGATTCATTTTTTTCAGTTATCCCAGTTGAAGATATTTAACAAGAATTATTTTGCGTGAGGCAGTTAGGAGTTTCCAATATCTATATATCATAATCACCAACAAATTATAATACAGTACTAATAATAATATGAAAGGCTGAAGCCATTGACAGAAGCACCTTAAAATGCTTATATGACAGCCAATCAGATGTAATAATGACTGCATAGGAAACTCTCAAGTCAAAACACAAAGCAGAGATTTTACAAGAAAAAGATACTTCCCATCTTCTTCTCTACTTAAATTTATATATAAATATGACAGTCTTAAGGATTTTGAAATGAGAACGAAAGCTAAATAAAAATGTAATTTAAAAAACAAAATGTTTTAGAAAAGGGTGATAGGGTCATAGATTGAAAGTATTCATCTAGCATAAAATTTGCATCAAGGTGGCCATTACAACTTTCTCTATATTTGATAGATGTAAATAAATAAAAGTATGTAATCAGGAATCATTTGATTTTTGTTTTCATAAGAGGCTAATGAATTTTCTAAAAATTTATAAGATTTATAAACAATAAAATATATTAGCAAAATTTTAATGTAATAAATAAAATGAATGTAAAATAAAATAAATATCATCAGTAAATGAAAAATAAAAATGATCCTATTCAATGAAATAAAATAAAATATGTAAAAAAACAAAAGATTTGTATTACACAAGGTCCTTTTTACCTGTGAAAAATAGGAGGTACATTTTCTAATATCTATGGAAAATATGACATTCTAAAAATGTAGCATATTTCCATACTATTTTTTGGAAATTTTTATATTTTGAGTAATTATTGTTTATGTAATAAGAAAATTGCTTATGTTGTTTTTAGATAATGCAAATTGTTTTTTTTTTCTTTTTTTAGAGATATTTAAACTTATCTTCATATAATATCTATTTAATATATTTCAAACTTCTATTCCATCATACATTACTGAAACAGATGATTAAAGAGATGTGAAAAATATAAATGATCCCCCAAATGCACATTTTATGATGTTTTTACAATAATTACTAATTGAAAAAAATCCCTAAATAACTATTAATTTAAGATTAAAAAAAAAAAAAAAAGTCTAGATTTGACATTGAGCTTAGATTTAGAATAAAAAATAAAATGTCAAAAACTGTTTTAGATCCTTTATTGAATACCTGGAAGTTTTATTTGCTTTGCAGATTTAGAAATTAAATCTTTCATAGATATATGTTTGAAGAGAATAAATTAATGTAAGGATATTATTAAATTATTCATTCTCAATTCATCATTCACATTTTCTTTATGTATATGTTCTTATTATATAGATAAATTCGATTTATATTAAACAAATGCTATTTAAAAAAATATTTCATAATGATAAAATGATTCAATATTAAAGATATCTTAAAATTAATATAAATTCTCATGGTTAATAAGATATTTAATAAATTAAACTATAAATATAATGATAAATACAATACATTCCACAACTGAAATAAAATTGAAAATAAACTGAATTAAATAAACTTTAAATTTAAATAAGTGATGATATAGGATGTAATGAATAGGTAGTTAATAACAGAAATAAGTTATTAAAAATTATTGATTATTTCATTTCTACCATATAAATGTAAAAAGTATACTGTGGATATACATATATTATATACACAATTTAATAAAAAATAAAGTTAGGTGGGAAAATTCACTTTATTGGTACAAATAGTAGATATTGGCAGATGGTTATTACAAATAACGGTATTGGGACAGTAAATTCAAATGATCTACTTTTATTAAATTTTTGCACAACACATCGATTGATTATCACAAACATTTTGTTCAGGTAGAAAAAACTACTATAAAGAAACATGAATTCTACCCATGTAAAAACAATGGCATTTAATATATTACATTATAGTTAGGAGTCAGAATACAAGAAAAGCTCATATTATGCAAGCAATTACAAGCACATATTGTTGGTTAGATCATAGATTAGTAAGTTCCCAGATTAAAATGTTAAATGCATTTAAAAAATATCTTATTCCAATCACATTCATACAAAAAAATTAATATTTGTTCTTTAGAAGTAGCTATTATACAAACTAAATTTCAAAAGTTATTAAACATTAAAATTGCTAATTTGGATCTCCAGGATATTTATATTATTGAAGCAAAGGATTCTCTTAAGAAATGTGTTACAGATACAAGTAAATCTATTCTTGGGTCACACACACACACAAGAATCATGACTGGTTTTCTGATAGTTTTCTGCTTGGCATAATAATAAAGTAGATGTGGAACTTTGTAATAAATAAAGATATCTGAAGATAGAAGTTCAATGACTAACTAGAAGCCTTTAAAATGATTGGAAGATTAGAAGAGCAGAGAAGATACAGGCATTCACTGATCATGGTCATTCTAGATTTTTTCTAATGCATTGAAAGCAACATATGAATCTGAGAAATGTATGACAATCCTATTAAATCCTGTAATATCACTCTGTGATATAATGACAGTAACATTTTGAACGAGTGATTGAAGTATTTTGATCATCTTTTGAATAATGATATTAAAAAACTGAGATGACAACGTTTAATAAAATATCCATTTTATCTACTCATTTAGATTTAGGCAAAGATATTCAATTTAACAAAGTAAAAATAACTCTTTGTAATTTTAAAATATTGTGGTAATATGTTAGTTTCAAAAATATTGGAATTTTTTAGAAATATATGGACCTATAAAGTTGCTCCACCTTATCTTAGAAATGCTTCTATTGTTTCAATTTTTAAAAATAAAGGGAATAAACAAGATTTACATGGAATATCATTATTACCCATTATAGCAAAGATACTTTCAAGAACTTTGTTGAATAGATTGCTTCCAGATCATAGATCAATAGTTACCAATGACTGGTAAATGTAAGACAAGTTTCAGACACAAAAAGACTAACAAATATTTCTTTTATTGATCTGGTGAAGGCACTTCATACAGTTAATTCAATAAATTTATGTCAATGTTTAAAATTGATTGATTGTCCACCAAAATTAATTTGTATTATGTAGTACATGGATATAGTACATGATGGAATAAGAGGAAGAGTTATTACTAGAAATGGATAACTTAAACATTTGAAATAAAAATTTGGTAATAAAAAGGATATATATTTGTCTCCAATACTGTTTTTAATTTTTATGACTATTGACTTCAAAATTGCTTATAAATGGCCTAATGCAACAGGGATCAAGATGTGATATAGGTTTATTGGTGGGATTTTTAATTCAAACTGATTAAAAGGAAACGCAAGCACTTCATCTTAGATTCTGGATTTAAAATATGCTTATGATTGGGTTATTTTTTTCCAGTTCAAAAGATGATTTACAGAATGTATTTAAATGTTTTGAATGCAATAATTAAAGAGTTTGGTTTAATAATTATTATTCAAAAAATTCAAATTCTTTATCAGCCAGTGATGGAAGAAAAATCCACAACAATTTTTAGCTTGGATGGTTATCAACTTGAGAATCTAAACCAGTCTAAATATCTTGGTGGTTTTATAAAGATGGACTTAGATATTAAAGTACAATACATACTTGAATGTGCTTCTGCTGTTTTTAACAAGTTAAAAAAAAGAGTATTTTATCACAAGAAGATAACTATTGCATTAAGTTAGCTGTAAGTAGAGTTAATTATTTTAAATAATTTATTGTGTGGAAATAAGACTTGGATATCGTAGTGAAGCAATACAAAAGCATTAGAAAAGTTTAATTTAAGAATGCTTTTTTAAACTTGCAAGATCATAAAGCCAATCAATACATTTTTCAATTTCTTGAATGTGTTATAGAGTCCAGTGTAGTAAAATCACACTTTTATTAAACTGCACATGCAAAATAGCCTAAATGGGTGTTTTATGATGAATTTGAGCATGAATTTTTAGGGGGAAAGTAGATCCTGCATGCAATATAAGAATTATCTCAAAGACATTCTAAAGAAGTACAATACTGATTGTTTCCACTGGGAAGATATGGCAGAGAGTAGAATACATTAGAGAGCTATGATTAGACATAGTGTTGATATAATTCAGAAAAAAGTTTTCTGCTGTGGAAATTAAAAAAACAGCATGGCAAAATATTAAAAAACATAAAAATGGACCAGCATATTCTATATGTGGATGTGTTTGTGGTTCATAGCTTGGTTTGTATAATCATTGCAAAACTCATTTCTAGTTTTTTTTTTTTTAGATTTCTTTTCTTTCTTTGAAGGTGGAATGGTTGATTATGCTCACTTATGAATGGCTGCCATATGTATAATTAATTTTGAAACCAACATTGATAATTAACATAAAGAGTTTCAACAATAAATTATATCTTATGAAGTAAGTTTTAAACATAATCATCAGCAATAATCCTGCAGAAAATATAACATTTTTATTGTAAAGAAAAAATTTACTATTTATTTCAAAACATAAAAAATACTTTATGAATCAAAAAATCCTTAAACACATTGTGTTATAAACTGTACACGAGCTAGAACTTACAGCTAAGTAATATAGAAATTGTAATTTTATTTTAAATAAATCTTAGTAATAATTTTTTAATATATAATTATAATAATGCAAGGTAAAAATAAAATAATAGTGCTGCCTATAATATAATAAAGTTTATTTCATCAATATGCATAAACCTAAAAAAAAAATTGTAGACTGCAATTTAGTAGTATAAGTAACTTATTATTATATATAATAATTCCATTATTTGTTTTAAAATATATATATAAAATTATAAATCGTGTTAATGAATGTTTCATATTATAAACAACAAATTTAACAAATGATATAAATATGTAAGCATAAATTATAATTGCTTTATATGTTAATCTTATTAATATTTTAATAAATAATAATAATTAAAGATTTACTTCATTAGCATATGTGCTTTGTACACAGATAGTGGAGTTTGTGAAATCAAATAATACTCTGCAATTTAATGAGTTGAGCACTTTCGGAAGGCTTTATGCTTCCATAACCATAGCTACCAAAGTGTTGAGAGCCATAAAAGTGTAATATGCAAATGTATGCAAATTGTTTAAAGGGACCATTTTTGAGAGAGAGAAAAGCAAGCATCTCATCTATTAATTGATGTAGGATCGCTTGCTATATAGCATGCTTCCTTAACTTTACATTTGGTGTCGTATCTTTCAGAACAGACAACAATTGTGGTAGTTGGTTGGAAAACATGGCCAGTGGCCCTTTCATGTTCAGCGTAAACTGAATTGCCTTCTATCTTAGTTATAGTCTTATTATAAATGTATTTATGCTGTGCAAAGCAAACCATGCATCCTCATTCCATACATCCACTCAATAGTTAAACATCTTATCAACAAACTCTCTCACGACTTTGCGGTAACTTTCCGTTCGCCATATAATACCATACTTCTTTGAGTGGTCTGAAGTCTCTGTATTGACAAAACACATTTATTAAAAATCATCCTTTTCAAACACATAGGCATATTTCCTTTTAGTATCAAATTATTTCTACCAAAAGCACTCCAAGTTTAATTCTATGATTAATTTCATCCATTATGTTTCCATCTGTAGTAATAATCTGACCAAGGTATTTGTAGTTGTTAACTTTTTCCAACTCATCATAATCAATCTTTATTTTCATCTTTTGAGAAAATCCATTAAATATTACTTTAGTCTTTTTAACATTTATTTTTAGTCTTACTTTCTTACTTTCATCTGATAACTCCTGCAACATTTCCTGAATTTCTAAAGTATTATTTGCAAAAACAACTACATCATCTGCAAAATTTTTCAGATGACATATACATTATAAACTTGTATTATATGTAAGCAATCAAATAAACATGGGCAGTTAAGTTAAATTTGCTTAGATTTCATTAACCTTTCAACAGCTTTGCCAATTTCCCATCTCATAAAACACATCTTTGAACATAATAATAATCTAATAAAAATAATCTAATTAACTATCCTGAAAAGAAATACTTAAAAATCAACTGTTACAGAATTTATTAAGAATTTCCAAAAAATCGCTAATTGATTTCATCAAATCGCTATAACTACTAATAAATAACTTATGAACAATAGAACAAAGAACTTTTAAATTCACTTCTAGGTCTTAATGGATCTTCTTCTACAATCTCCACCATTTCTCATGCATTTTCATGTATTCCTGGGTGGCAAGACATTCAGGGAAGCTTACGAACTTTACTTTAAAAAAAACAACTATAATATTGATGTTTATTTTTTTTAAAAATATGCTAAATTTATGTAACTTATTTTATTATTATTATAAAAATATATTTCAGTATTCTTCTTATAAATGTGCTACTATTTTTTTTACTCTACTTGCACCAGTAGCTATTGGTGAATGCTCATTTTCAAAATTAAAAATTATTTATTATTTACAATGTTGCAAAAGAGACTGTTGATGTTAGAGATAATATCAATTGAACATCAAGTGATTCACTCAAATTAAGAATATTTATAAAAAAAATCTGTTATCTCTAAAAGCAAGAAAGCAAATATTTTGAACGTCTGTATTTATCCTAATTAATTAATAAAAATTACTTTGAAGTATTTTGTTTTAAACATTTTCATTTTGTTAAATGAAGTGAAAATATAAACATTAAATGTGTTGGCATTGTTGATATTAAAAATAAATTTTATTATTTTCTAAGTTAAATCATAGAAATATAACTAATAAATTATGAAAAATCATGAATTAGTACATAATTAAATAGGTACAAGTAAATTTTGATATTTTATTTAAGAAAATTGTGTTATTATAATAATTGATTTTAAAATGAGCATATTTTTATTTCTGCATGCAGGTGGCAGCCCTAATGCCAGCCCTGGATAAAGATCTTTGAATGATCAACAATCACTTAAAATGTATTAAAGAAGCAGATGCAATACTCACCAAGCTTTCCAAATGCTAAATGATTAAATTTTATAACATTTCCCTATACTTATTTCAATCCCTAATTAAAAATACTTATTAATAATCATTTTCTAAATAATAATCGACCGTCTACTAATGCCTATGAACTTGTTATCTAAAAAATTCTAAGCATGTTAAAAAAATGAAAAAATTCCAAGTTTTTTCTGGCCTAGATCTAAACACCAGATCATAAAATGGTAGGCAAATGTGCAAGCCATTATGCCACAAAATTCTTCTCAACATGTAAATTGCTGTGTGATTACTTTGAACAGTAATATATACTAAAAAAAGTTTTTTTTTTCTTTTTAATAAAAAAATGTTAATAAAAAATGAACCTGATTGAAAGATCTTGAGAACAATATAAATCATCAACAATAAAGATATGATTGACCATATTTTTCATTCACACAAACTAAATGTGAAGAAACAGGAAAAAAGCTTTAAAACAATTTTTATACACTGCTAAATCAAATATGTGAATTGTACAATTAAGGATTTTATCCCCCAACCCACATAAATATATTTTTCATTTTCTAATTACTTACACAGATATACATACCACATATATTTATATATGATATAAATAGATATATGTGTTACTTTAAATTCTTAATATTATTTCTATACACATACATAATGCTGATTATCAGAAGAATCAAAAAGTTAAAATTAAATAAAGTAAAATAATGCAAGATTAAATCTCTATTTTGCCACATGAAGTGTTCTAAAAATAAATGATTTAGGTTCTAGTTATAAATAATAACCAAATGTTCTGGAAAAAAAAAACAGACATTAATCTACAGAAAAAGCTTAGAATATACTTTGAAAATTGAATAATAAATAAAACAACTTTAAAAGAAGTTAATTTAACAATGTATAAAATTGAGTCAAAATATAAATTCCTCAAAATATAACAATATAGTTTTAATAAACAATTTGTTATTGTAAAATTTATATATATATAAATAATTTTATAACTTTAAAAATTATAGGTAGCAACTTCATAAAATTATTACACCTGCCATTTTATAACTGTTCTAATCAACTCCATCTTTATAAAAATATTTTAAATATTATAATGTATAATCATACTTCAATAGATCATAATAATAAAGAAAATGTTTTTAGGAAAAAAAAAATTATTTTTGTACCGACCTTTACATTTTAAAGACAAGCTTATTAATTGATAAACGCAATCACAAATAAATATTTTTCAAACTTTCTATAATGTTTTGATGTCATTGTTTTCCATTTTTTTAATGCTCGTAATCATGTCTGGAAAGTAAATTTTAATATTGAATCAATCTCTTACTCCATATAACTTTGAATAAATAATCAGATAAGACAGCATGAAGAATAATATTTCAATGTAATAATTAGCACACTAAGAGTAAATATTGTTATTTGGAAGAAGGGGGAGAGGGAAGGCAGTGGTCCAAATAATTTACGATTTGGATGATTGATGTTCTGATAAATGACATTTTACAATTAATATGACTATAATAAACAAATCTTTCAACTTGCAATAAATATTTTGTTTTAATATTAGTGGTCTATTGCTTTACAAGAATTTTAAATAAAAATGTAGAGCAATATATATGTGCGTGTGTATATGCTTATGTTTGTATATGTGTGTGCCTGTGGTATGTATATATAATAAACATCCTTAAAGTGATCAGAATTAAAATAATAAAACTTAATAGGAATATAAAATAGCATTATCGTCATATTATTATTAATAGAAAAATCTTCAATATCTTATCTGATCAAAAGAACAGTCCTTTTTATAAAATCGTTAATAAGAAATCATATAAAAAGAATAAATAAATAAATAAATAATGAACAAAAAAAATTAGGACATTATATTATTACAAAATTGGATCAAAAATAAATAAAACACAATAATAGGCCCAATAATAATGGAGATGACAATAAACTGATAAAGACAAAATTTTAAAAATTGAGCAAAAATATCACATAAAAAAAAAAATATGCTAAAAATATAATACAAAAGAGCATTTAAGGCCAACAATCATAATGTGATAAAATAAAAAATACCAGTTATAATAATATTTTCTTACAGAACTGGAATTTAAACTTATTGTACAACATCAAACATCAATTAAAATAATGGTCAATATCAACCAAATAATTTTTACTATTAAAAAATGAATATTTAAAAAAAAAAAAATGCTTCATCATTTATCTGCAAACATACCTATTTACAAATCATTTACACAACAATCATACTTTTATAAGAATCATACAGAATACAAGTAGGCCTGAGCTTTGCCACTATTGTTCAGAGGAGACGTAAAGGGAGAAAACCAAGACATATTGAAGTTTTTCCCAAATACCATTTTGATACTTTTCCATCGAGATTTTCTCATCCAAGTGGCTTCCTCACCTTTTAATTTCTCAATACCCTTCAAAAGAATAAAAAATAAACAAAACAAAAAAATTAACAAATTTATTGTTTCATTTATAAAGAATGCATAACAAATATGTTTTATTTTATTAAACATGTAAATTTGAAAATAGTAATACAGAGTGGAAAATATTATAATATTTTAAAAAACCATACTGAGCAAATCTTTAATTGGAAGAGTTGAATCACATAAATATAAAATTTTTTATTCAAGAACATATGCCTAAATATTAATAACCAATGAATACAAAGTCTGATTATCAAAAATTGAAATTAATGTAATCCATAATGTTGTTTTTTTTATACAATGTATACGTTGTAAGGGTAGCTTACAATCTTATTAAGCTCACTTATTTATGTGGAATATCAAACCATAAACTTAAAAATATAATTTTAATTAAGAAATAGTAAATATGCTACCCTTTTACATTAAAATATCCATATGCAAACATATATAACTTAAATGTTCGATTATAAAATTTTATTAACAAAAGTCAAGTCAAATAGTTATTTTAATGAAATCAAATATTAAAATAATTAGATTTCAATCATTCATATATATGTATAAAATAATTATTTATTTTAACTAGTATCATTAATCAAGACTCAAAACATAGAGATAACCTAAGGTCAAGTTGTATCTTAGCAACTATATGTGAAGGAAATAAAATTAAAACTCAATTATGTAATTATTAATTATGATGCATTCAACAATAATCAAATACAATTGAAATGAAATAGTAATTTAACACATGCTCATTACCGGAAGTTGATTCCACTATAAAAGCTAAATTAGTTCCATTTTTTTACAAAAGAACTAGTCAGTACACAAATTTATTTTGCTGTGTTCAAATATCAAATACATCAGAAAGCTGGATCAATAGTTTGGACAAATTTTCCTTATTTATAAAATCTTCGTTAGCAGATAACTCTAATATCACTCAAGTAAAGAGTAAATAAATTACTCTTTAATATCATTAATAATAATTTCAAAAGTGAAATTATCTTTAATATAATAATTAGAGAAATTCTTAATGATATCATTCTAAATTTGAATTCCAAGGAAGACAAAAACCATCAAACTTATAACATTTTACATTATAGAAAATGCATCATGAGTAAATATATTTTGCCATAGGATCAAATGCTATTATTCTAACTTAAAGCAGTGTAATTATATCTATATAATTCAATATCCAACTTCGGTTTACAATGAGATAATTTAAGGAAATGGATGTCAACATCATGCGAGAAGAATATTTATGAAACAATCAAGTATACTGATTGCCTCATCGAAGATTGATGACAGGAAATAAAAGAACTTTATTCTAATGAACATTGCTACTTAAAATTTTGGAAAATGAATAGAACAATACCATAAACTTTAAATACATCATATTATTTTTGCATATCAACATCTCTAAATATTTAATTTTATTTACTTTGCCTTTACAATCTTCTTACTTTGAAATAATCCATTTTGAAAAATCATTAGATGAAAAATGGGAAAAGATCATTGGGTTAATTTTTTTTTTTTTAAATAAAATTTAGGTCTTCCCTATGCAGTGATTTGACCTTTAGTAATTAAACTTAATATGAAGGTAACATTTTATTGTTCTTCATATTAAATTCATTCACTTATGCCATGACAGAATTCTTGTTCATTATTAAGTTAATTAATTTATTAATATTTGTTTATTATTCGGTATAAATGACTAATATCCTTGGATGAAAGGTCTTTTCTTTCAACGATAGGGACTATACATAGATGGGAAGTCTTATAAAAATGGAATTCCCTCAAAAGGATTTGATATTACAAAAGTCTTCATTTATACTTACATTGCTTAATTTAAATTTAGTTAGTTAGTGTTATCATAATCTTTGGAATTATAAAATGTTATTTATTTTTACAATCTATTAAATATTGTTTGTACTATGATACATATATGGGATATGGGAAGATATAATTTTAAAATGTATATACTAATATAGTAGAAATGTATTTAAACAATTGTAATTAAAAATTTTGCAATTCAAATAATTCTTCTTACACTTTTTTCAGCAAAAACTTTTTATTGTTATTAGAGTTTCGATTGTATTATGCAGTCTACATCAGATCTACAAAATTCAAATACACATAACAATATAACCATTACACAATACATTTTATATTTTATACAAATTTATCAATTCTTAAAATTATTAATCTATTAACTTCTTTAAATTCTTTAATACATATTATATCTCTTATATACAATTACTTTTCTAATTTTTAATAGTGATAAGGGTAATAAAATTGGGATAGTAAAAAAAAAAAGGTAAGGTTAGTGTATGATGCATAAAATATTATATGTATAAAAGATAATATGTATAAAATAAAATATTATGGATAATTAGAATAATAGGAAGATAGGAAAGAGTAATTAATAATTAAAAAAGTAATGGTGTATAAGAGATATATGTATTAAAGAATTTTAAGAAGTTAATAGAAAATTAATAATTTTGAAAATTGATAAATTTGTATAAAATATGAAATGTATTGTGTAATGGTTATATTGTTATGTGTATTTCAATTTTGTAGCTCTGATGAAGACTGCATGGTACAGTCGAAATTATAATAATAATAATAATAATAATAAAAAGTTTTTGCTGAAAAAAGTGTAAGAAGAATTATTTGAATTATTGTATATGAAGATAGCAGAAATAAAGGAGAAAGGGAGAAAAAAGTGTTAGAAGGTATATAGAATTAAAAATTTTGTTATATAAAGATAAATTTAAATTGTTTTCAATTAATAAATATTGTTAAATTTATTTTATATTTAAGGAAGTCTCTGATTTATTTAAATTATTTATTTTATTTTCATAATAAAATAAAATTGAATACATATACCCACATATACATATCATCCTGACTTAACATCATGATAACTTGGTTGTAAGCAATTTTGAGAATATATCAAACTTATATAAAAGTATTATTATTGCTACAGGATATCAATTGACCCATGAAGAGAGTTAAGTGTAAAATTCACCATGAGTTCGAATACTGAGCATAATGGAATAGTAAAGAGGTGAAGATTAGATGAACTGGTCTAAGTTGTATCTGTATTGAATGTTTAAATATTAAATTATCATATTTGAAATAGATGCAATCATGGATTAGATATTTATCTCATCATTCATGGCATCCTACATGAAGACCCTAGGTCTGATTATAGTTAGATGTGTTCACCCTCATTCCTTAAGGGAGTGCGGACCGTTACAACGTACATAATAAAAAATATCATTACATAACAATGATAATAATATATATCCCATAAAACAATGACAATGATATATATACAATAATAATACAAAAAAGCTTTTTTGACAGATAGTTTTTATGCTCTTTTCAATGTAATTGTAATCTCTTTTAATCTTTAATTTACACTACAAACATAGCAATATCTATTACCTTTATATATGTATAAAATCAATCAGAATCAATAATAAAATTATGTTAAAGTAATTTAAATACTTGCAAACATAAATAAAACGTATTAATTATATAACACATAACATAATAAATGCAAAATGTATTTATTATATAACATATAACAATTATACAATATATAGAAAAAAATATATAAAGACTAACTAAAGGATATATATACAAAAAATAAAATAAAATACAAGCAAAATTACTTAAATGTAAAAGTACTTTTATATTTCAACCAGAGAACTAGTTTTCTTCAGAAAGAAAGAATAATATATATATATATCTTTATATATTGGATGTTTTATACATGCTTTATAATAATTTTATTATTGGTTCTGATTAATTATATATATATAAATGACTATGGCCACTATGTAAGTAATGTAAATTAAAGATTAAAATAGAATAGAATTATATTGAAGAGGGCATAAAAATATTTGCTAAAAAAGCTTTTTTGTAATATTATTATAAATATATATAAATAAGTCCAATAACACCAAATTTAAATAAATACTTGATACAAATAAAAGAAAAAAAACACTATTCTGAACTATAAATATGTTATTAAAATAGTAAAAGATCAATTTACTTATATTACACAAACAATTACATATTTATGTCATATAAAAAACAAACTGCTAATAATGAAAGTATAAATTCTTTAATGGTAAAATGTTTCATAATTACAAAATAATGAGTATCTATAAAAGAAAAATAAGGATAGAAAAATCTCTTGAAAGCATTATCTCTGAAGAATTTCTCTCTTAGAATTCATGAGTTATCTACTTTAAAATAAGTATATAATAGTCATAAGTTAAGATAAACACTTCAAGTGCAATTCATTACAAACTACTGTGCTTTTAGTAATGATATAAACAATTTTTGTTATAGATCATAAGATACTATGCCTTAAAAATTTCTGGGATATCAAAAGCTTTAAAATCAATCAAGGTTTTCATTAATTCTAAAAAGGTCCATTCTCCAGCTGTTTTAACTGATATTTTACTTAAATAAAAGCACATAAGTAATCCCCCTAGTATTTTTGAACAAACATCAGTTTTATATTTTATAGCCACCAAAAGACTTTTAGATCATTAATAATTCATTTAAAATAAAGAGAAGTTGATTTCAAAAGCTAAATTATATCAAATAATATGATTATGCTAGCAATATAAAATAAAGAAAGATCCCAACTCTATATCTCATCAATACAATCTTTAAGCAGATGATAAGTAATGTTTAAAAAATGGCTCCTGGTTTAATTATAAATATTTTTTGTTGACACTTTGTTCTTGATTTGAAACAAAATAATAGTAATAATAATAAATCATTTGCTTAAAACAAATTTCAATATAAATTGGATATAGGAAAGTCTTTAAAGTTGTATATAGAAGGTTAACTTCGTGCAATTTGCAAAGCAGGATGATTAGATTTAAGTTGAATTCTGATTTTATATAAATGTTATCCCTCATCATCAAAAAAAAAAAAGATGAAAAGAAACAAACAAATAAGCAAAAAATGTATTACAGTCTGTCTCCATACCTTAGAAACCAAACCAATAAAAACTATGAAGAATCAATTAAATAATAGAATAAGTTCTGTCACAGATTAATACATTTATGTTTACAAATTATTGACAAATGATCCTCCAGGCACAATGGAAAAGGAAGTGATTAATTGGAACATATGAAAGATAAAAGGCTGTCAAATTAAATTTGTTGTGCTTCTAAATAGGAATAAAAAGAATGAAGTTAGGAAACCTATTAAAACATCTGAAGTTTTTGAAAAATAAATAGAGATTACAATTGATTCTTGTTTTCATGATTCCTTAATACAAGATTATAGTAAAATTTCCAATACTACTTAAACTTGGGAGAGATTTTCATATGCAGATCACTGCAACTTAATTTTTTTCTTAAATGAAAAAAGTCATTGATTATAGTTGTAAATCAGTAGTCTGAAAATAAAAAAAATTACTTTGAAAATGATTTTCAAAGTCATTTTTAATCCAGAAATTTAAAACTAGCTCATCAAGAACATTGCAAATATATTTTGTAATAGTCAAAATTAAAAGAAGGCTAGTCTTTGGAAAAAATGATCAATTAAATATTCACAATAAGTAATTCAAATTTTAGTTATTGATTAAAAAAAAATTATCCAATTCCAGTTGCCTGTTAATCACAAGAAAGAAACGTAATTTCTATATTTTGCACCATCTCTTGGCCATTTTTGGTCACACATTCGCTACTTTACACTTATTTCATCATAAATTTGTAGCTTTGTCACTATTTAAATTTTTAATTCCAAAAAAACCGCATTTGAGAGAGTTTTTCACAAAAAATTGATTTTTCATTGTGGTCTTTTGTTATGTAGTCCCTCCTCTTTTCCATTATAAGGTACTGAAAAGCACTAATGGTAAACTTTGGCCATTTGTTCTCCAGGTGTTTCTAACTGTCAAAGTCAAACATCAAACCAAAATGTTTTATACTTTCGTAATAGATTTTGAACATAAATAAATATATTTCTCATAATTTTTTACATTGATAATTAAGTTTTTACATTAATTTACCTAAATATAAATTTTAATTTGAAAATTTTTAAATTTTACAAGGAAAATAATCAAGGAAAAGTGAATAGCACTTGATTGCTATTCAAGACAAGTGAATAACATTGACCACTATTTGCATATCAATGTCATTCAGTGATTATTAGCAAAACACAACCATTTTTCATAAATATTTATGTATTTTATAATTACTTTTTACACTATATTGACTAATAATGAATCAAGATTTTAATTTTTATTTAAAATATTTAATTTTAGATGAAGAAAAGAAAACAGAAGTGAATAATGAGAGATCGTAAGTAATTTGTAAGATATAAGAAATCATCAGCAATTTCACATAATGATTGTTTTTCATATGTTATTCTTATATTTTTCTTCAGTTATTAACATTCAATTTGAATGTAAAATAATTCCAATTTTTAGAAGCTAAATTAAAACAATTCTGATTATGTACATTAATATATTTATGAAAGGAAACGGGCTAGATCCGTATTTAACAAATGAAATCACTCAAATTTTTACTCAAGCTGACCTATTAGAAAATTGGACAGCCAAAGGGTCACAGTTAAAGTTTGGACATCCATATATAGCTACGGACTAAAGCTTTTGCTCTGACTATGCCTGAGTGACTTTCATACAATAATTGCAGAATTAAATCTCTATCCTTAACTAATATTAGTCCACAATCACCCATCAGAATATAGCCATTGCGTATGGATAGTTTATCATGGTGTTCCATAATGCTTTATGGAGAAATTTTGGATGTTCATTAGATTACCATTCTTGGATTTGGCTTATAATCCACTGGTAATCCTCATTTTCCTTTGTCCATCCAGCTAGCTGGACCTTTCTAGATTCACACTTTATACATACTGCTTCTGGATATAACTTTAGCGATACAAGAGTGGTTTTTTATTTTTTCCAGTTCCCCATTAAACAATTTAGAAAATTTCCCCTTCATATCCTTGTCAATTTTAATCTTTTTAATTAGTGTAATTTTAATACCCAATTTTTTGAACAAATCATGACTGATTATTGGGTTTATTAAAGCATAAGCTACATACAGAAGTAAATAGAAAGTTTTACTGTTATTTTACTGATAAGAGCTTTAATTGTTCTTTTGATTTTAATTACATTACTACTAACATCTAAAGCTCTGTCAGTTTTCTCGATTGTAAGTGGCTTTTTACAATTAGTAATTATATAACTCTATTCACATGACAAAATTAAAGATATGCCACTTCCGCTAGTGACTTCCATAGATATGGGCTTGTCTCATATCTTTAACTGCCTCATAATTTTATCAGAATCAGTCATTAACGTATTTTCTTATGCCAGCTAACTGATTTTCATTTCTATTTAATACTCCTTTATGGCTGTTGTTCTCTTTACCAGGTTTATCTATTCTTTTTTTATACATTGTTTTCAAGTACCCTTTTTTGTTACAAATTTTGAAATATTTGTAAAAACAGTTGCTGGCTTTATGGCCAGCTCTTCCACAACAAAAACAGATGTCAGAGTCTTGTTACTACTATCATTATTTTTAAAATTTTTAAATACCTTTCTCTCAGGTTTATATGTCCTACAAATATCCATTTATATTTTATCTTGGATTTTTACCTCTGCAAATTCTGTTGATTGCTCAAGAATCAATTCATAAGCTATGCCACATTTTATAGTTTCGCTATATTTTATTTCACTATCAGATAACAGCTGTTGTCTTGTCACTGCTCATCCCCCAAAGAAATTGCTCAAGGAGTGATTCATCTAGAAATGAGCCATAAATGCAATTGTTTGCAAGATCATGAAGAGCTAAGTTGTAATCTTTCATTTTTTTCATTTCTGCCTTGATGGATTTTCTGAAATGAAGTCTAGTAATGTGCTTAGAGGATCATGGACTAAAATAATTCACCAAGTAATCTTTTATTTGATTGAAAGGATAATTCTCAGGAGTATCCGGTTCACAGAGCCTGGTAGTGATCTCTATTATTCCTTTTCCTGCAAAACACAGCAGTGATGCAACTTTAATTTTTTATCTTCAACTTTATTAATGAAGAAATATTTCTCTATGGGTTGAATGTAAATAGGCAAATTATTGGTGTCACAGACATCAATTTTCCCAATTGATGATTGCATTTTAGCAGATTGTTTAATATTTATTACTCTGACAGTTTATCCTTTTTAGTTTGTTTTGGGTTCAATTTAAGATTGTGTCAATTGCTATATCTGAAGCAATCTCTAATACACTACCAAACAGACATAGGCTTATATAAATTTTATCTTGGCAAAATAATAATACTGCAGCAACTCGGGATTATAATTTAATAGATTAATAATACAAAGACTATAGGAATATTAACTACATATATATGATATTATTCAAAATTAGTTAGTTCTCCACCAAAGTTTATTTGGATTATAAATAAAACTATGTGGTGGTATGAAAGGCAGTGTTATAACTATAGATGAAAAATCTGAAGCATTTGAAATGAAAACTGGTATTAAACAAGAATGTTTTGATTTTTATGTCATGATCTTTGGAACTGATTATAGGCTGCTTAATAAAACAGAAATCAAGATATAATACAAGTTTGATGATAGAATTTTTATTTGAATTAATTAAATGCAAAAACAACAATTTTATCTTCTTGGATTCTGAATTTACAGTAAATTGATGACTGTGTTATTTTTTCAAGTTTGAAAAATGATCCACAGAATGTACTCAATGTTTTGAATGCAACATACTAAGACTTTGCTTTAATAATTAATGTTTAAAAAACTAGAATGAAAGTAAAGTCCTCAGCAACTTTTACTTGGATAATTGTCAACTTGAGAATGTAAACCAATTAAAATATCTTTAGTAGTTTGTAAGTAAAAAGGTGGACTTAGATACTGGGGTCCAACACAGATTTTAATGTGCTGTGGCTGCTTTTAATAAATTCAAAGATAGAGTATTTCATCAGAGGAAAATAACTATTGCAAGTAAATAAACTGCAAATAGACTATTATTTTACTTAGTTTATTGGGTGGAAATGAAGCTTGGTCATCCTATCAAAGCAACACAAAGACATTAGAAAGTTTCATTTAAAGATGCTTCATAAAAGTTTAAAACCAATCTAGCTTGCTAAATGAAATATTATAAACTATTATAAAATTACACTTTCATAGGATTGGATATGCAAAATGAATGGCAAGACTTCCAAAAAGAATGTTTTATGGTGAACTCAAGTGTAGTTTTCATAGATCCCAATTTTTCACAAAAACCTAAGAAATGTAATACTGATTGCTTCCATTGGGAAGATGTGGCAACAGATAGAATACACCGGAGAGCTACAATTAGAATGATATTAAAATATTTCATAAAGAAAAGTTTTCTGCAAAAGAAGCTATAAAACAGCATTGCAACAGTGACAGATTGGTTTGTATGGTCGTTGCAAAACTCATCTCCTGTATAATTTTTTTTTTTTTTATCTTTTTCCTCCCCTTGGAGTTGGAATGACCATATTCATTTATGAGCAGCTGGCTGCTACCATTAAACTTCTTCTAATTAATCACTATAAATCTTTATTTTATTCTTTTTTTAAATAGTATAGCACATTGCTTTAATCTTTTAGCATTTATTTTTAGTCCTGCTTTTTTGCTTTCATATGATAACTCTAGAAATATTTCCTGAAGCTCTAAAGCACTCTAAAGTATTACTTTTAAAAATAATTATGTCATCTGTAAAATCTTAAAATAATTTTACTTACTTTTATTTTTTCAGTTTCCATTTCAATTCACAAATATTTCTAATAAAACTGCTGTATGTAAATTTTTTTAGAAAAATATCCTTATTTTAGTATCACTATATTATAGTATGATAACTACTGCAGCAAATATACATAAATTGTTCAGAATTTGATATCCCAAGTCTATACCTCAAAGTTCTAAAGCTTTAATTATAGCATAAATTCTTTTAAAATCAAATGTGTTCTCAATTTAAAATCCAATGCAAATTGGCAATTCCTACTTATTAGCAATGCTTAATGTTTGGATGTGATATACTTTGCTTGATATACTTTGCTACAATTACTTTTAAATCCCACTTGTTCTATTAATTGGTGCGAATAATTTATATAAATTTATTTGTATAAATACAAATTTATATTCAGTAATATAGATGATACTAATATCCATATTAAGCATCAATGATATAGAATGATAGTGATCACAAATATACCATAGCAAAATGTAAGAAAAAATTCATTTATAAAGTTGAAATTGATAATGAAATATATATATAACATAAATAAATTAATGGAAAATATTTTAACTATAGAGGATGATATGTAAATAAAAAAAAAATTATAAAAAATTCTTTACCGTTTCATCACTCCAAATGGCTTGTATCTGTGTACCAAACATAATTGCTGTGAAAATGGCAAACAGAATGCCTTCAAACATTAAAATCACAAGAAAGACTACTGTTGCAGGAGGTGAAAACCTGCTACATTCTATATAAAAAAAAATATAAACACATTTTTAAAATATGAATTAATAAAAAAAAAAGAAAAATAATTGAATGATTTATTTCTTAGTTTGAGCACAAAAAGTAGCAGTTAAGTTAGGAATCCTTCAAATCTAGTTTCCTATTCTACTTCTGCATTAAATACCATGCAGAGCTTTATGATTACTAAATATAGATTTAAAACAAATGCCATTTTCAAAATAACAATTATAATTTATTAAAAGAGATTTGAACCAAACTTTCAAGCTCCCTTCAGTCATTCACTTTATCTAATATAACTGCTGCACATGACCACATACATGTAAAAAAGATAAATGATCTCCAATACACAATTTCGTGCTGAATCAGCACTCATCAAATGATCCAGATTATCATCTACCACACATATATATAATCAGTGTCTAAACTTCAATGGGCAGGCTTCAATCCTCATCACTCTCCAACTATTCAGCTATCCATATCATTGAAAATCTGATGATAGAATGCTCAAAGCTCTTGTTGGTGCCATTATTATTGACATACCCATGTTGATTTTAAGTCATTCTGACTTTTCATATATAGGACCTTAAAATACACAGAAGAGGGATGGGAAGAATGCAGGCTGAATCTTTTTTTACATGTATGTGATCATGTGTTTATATTAGATAGTGAATGACTGAAGGAAGCTTGAAAGTCTGGGTTCAAATATCCTTTAATTACATCTAGATTATTATATATACTATAATGCTATTTAAATATTACATATTCATCCTGTATTCTGCCCAACCCCCTTCTGTGTATTTAAATGGACAAATTAAGATTCTGCATATGAAAAATCAGAATGACTTAAAGTCAACATGGGTATGACAATAATAATGGCACCAACAAGGATTTTGAACATTCCATCATGGATGGCTGAAAAGCAGGAGAGTGGAGAGGATTGAAGTTTGCTATCTTAATATTAAACCAAGCACTGATTACATATACGTGTGAGATGATGATCCAGACTATCTGATGAGTGCTGGTTCAGCACAAAATATGTATATAGATCATTTATCTTTTTCACATGTATGAGGTGTATCCTTTTATATTAGATAGAATGAATGACTGAAGGGAACTTGAAAGTTTGGGTTCAAATCCCCTTTAATTACATCTAGATTAAGAATATTTATTATACTGATATTTCAATATTACACAGCCTGTATTCTGTTTATCCCTCTTCTGTGTATTTAAATAGATATATTAAGATCCTATATATGAAGGATGTGACTTAAAGTTAATATGGTATGACAATAATAATGGCATTAACAAGGGCTTTGAGCATCCCATCATCAGATTTTCAACGATATGGATGGCTGAGGATTGAAGCTTGTCCATTAAAGTTTGTAGATTTGCTATCTTAATATAAAAGTGAGCACTGATTATATATATATATATGTGGGAAGTGATGTAGTTTTATTATATAATGCAACACTTTCATTTTCAATTAGGCAATATATATGATAAAAAGTAATATTACAACCTATACAAAAAAGAATTGTTTCAGCTGGCAAATCTTTCAGCACAAATGAGTCAACATCAAATTTGCAGATATTATTATTTAATAGCTGTTTCTATGTCCATCTTTAAAATTAGTTTCCCTCATTTCCTCTTACGATTTTTAGAAGTTGATTTGATCTTATGCTTCCTACTTAAAAAATAACTCAGCTAATTCAAATAATTCTCCAAATAACTTCAATTTAATTTAAACTGTTTTAAAACTTTTTTGTATAGGCTAGAGTTGTTGTGAAAATAAAATTCTGTTTACAAATACATTTACATGTCTTGCGTTGTTAGCCGAGAGGTATCGCAGTCGCCATGCAAGCAAGTAGTTGGTTGCAGACGGTTGTGGGTTCGCGTCCCGGCCGATGCTATGACATATGAAAAAAAATACATTTACATAAAATTAAAAAACAATCAAAATTAATTAAGTCACAGATAATTAATCTTAGGATTTAAAAACAATTATTGTTTAAAAAAGCACAAATTTATAAAAATAATTGAGTAGAGAAAATAAGTTAAGACAAAATAAATAGTTACTTGTTTATAATCTTATAATTATTATAATTTATTAAGTAAAAAACAGATTTTGTTTTAAAATAAAATAAAAATTTGAATACAAGTATAATTTATATATTTGTTTAGAAGTAATTATAAGAGATTTGAGCACAGACTTTCAAGCTCCCTTCAGCTATCCATTCTATCTCATACAACCGATACATATGACCACATACATGTGAAAAAGATAAATGATCTCCAATGGATCAACTGATGAGTGCTGGTTCAGCATGAAATATGTATATTGAAGATCATTTATCCTTTCCACGTTTGCGGTCCTGTGTAACGGTTGTATGAAATAAGAGTGGATAGCTGAAGGAGTTTGAATGTCTGTGCTCAAATCCCCTATAAAAATATAAAATTACATAAATTTAAAATATAGCACAATTTTATGCACATTAGTATTATTATACCTATGTCATTCCATTATTTAATTGTTCATATTCTTAAAATCTTTTAATTTAATCATCATCATCAAATGACTGTATTTATCACTATCAAACAGATATTGTTTCATATATATATATATAAATTGCAGTTGCAACTAAGGATATTTATATAAATAATACAATTACATTTATATTATCTACAATGTCAAATATAAGATATACTTTGAAAATCACCAATTTGTATCAGTAATAAATTAAATGACCAAATACATATTTTGTCAAAGCCTAGCCACCAATTTCATTAGCTATACTAAAGCCTAGAATTTCAGTCAGTGTATTAATATAGTGATAATACCATCCTTTATAATTAACTTATAATGATAATTTTTATTTTCACAGTGTGAAAGTTAATTACTTTACAACATCAAGATTTGCCATGTGTTTAAGAATGTAATGTAATATTAAATACTTGGTTCAAGACAAACACAATTATGAATCTTATATTAATTATTATTTTAATACCTAGTAAATATATTGAAATTTATAACTGTACTAAAAATATCTACAGTAAGTAATGGCTGAACTGTTACCACTCTATATAGTACCAAATTTTGTATTAAATAATTGTAATTTTGTTATTAGATTTAAATAAATAAATATACAAACATATTAATACATATTAAAGTATATAAATGATACAAATTAAAATTACTAACCTTTCCATTCTTTGTCAATACAGATTATAAAATGATTTATACCCATGAAAATGGCATGAACAGATATCACACAAATGTAAAACTATGGACAAAAAACAACTTTTATAAATAAATAAACAAACAATTATATCTAAATATATTATTTAATAATAAATATGTACATTATAATAAATTCAAAAAAACTGTTTTACTAATGATTCACTTCAATGATGATGCCAATGAAGCCGGTCACAATGATGATATAAATTTATATGTGGAATAGTACAAAAGTATGCAGAGATTTAAGTTAAGAAAGTATCTTAAAAATAAATGATTTAATGTATAACATCACAGTTACAAAATGTTACACAAAATGTATATAAAATAAATAAATACCCATTTATTACTTATAAAGATGTGTGTTCTCTCTATATATTGTAATGGTATAAAATGAGAGCAACAGGAAGAACATCCTTATGTACTTAAATAGGGATACATGTCTACCACAAAATGAAAATTGAATAAGATACAAGAGAAACTCTTTATTAAGCCTATGAATTGTGACATCAAAATTATAATAGTGTAAATGCCCAAGAGATAGAGACTTTTCAAACCAAACTAAATATTTGTAATTTATAATAATAATAAAATACTGAGACAAAAAAATAAAAAGACTCTGTTTATACTTTGAGAATAAATAATAATAAAAAAATAAAAGAATGTTAGCTCTTACTAATGTCCTGTAAATTATAAAATAGGAACTTAAAATAATAATAAGTGGCATAAATATATAATGAATACATGTACAAGTTTAAACCGGCAGTGCTATATCAGTTGATAAACTAATCCACAATATAATAAATAAATGAGGGTTTAGCATTCCTTTATAAACAAGATAATCAAAATCTGTTGTTAAAATTTACACTAATATTTATTTTTAAATATCTCTTATGCTACTGTGCTAAATTATGTTAAATTAAATTTAAAAGCAGGAAAAAATACTAAACTCAAAAACTAATATAATTTCATTACAAAATTTATTATTAGCTTTGACATCAATAAGCACTCATGAAAATGTTAGATTAACCTTGACAAATTGTCAAACACCAATATAATGATAATATTTATATTATTCACTAGTTAGACTTTGTTTATCCATGTTTGTTTGTTTTTTAAATATAAATTATGCTTGCTATATCTTATGTTTCTTAATATAAATAAAATTCAAAATGTAAATTTAATGAACAAACAGATAATAAAAAAAAAGATTTAAAATTATGAAAACACTATATGAGGTTATATATGTTTGAACTATCAAGTGATGGTAGATAAGAACTCATTCCAAAAATAAGGAAAATATCCATCCATATATTAATTTCAGATGGACCATCTATAAAATTATAAGGTAAGTACTAATTTGTTACAATTTGTGCACTAGACAGATAATGAATAAACTTAAACAAATTATTAAACAAAAATCTATTTATAACTAATCATAAAATTTAAAACATTATTATGATTTTCCTTTAAGTATCCACTTAAATATTCATTCATGAATAAAACATATGTTAAAATGACCTGAAATAATGATTAATGTTCATCATCAAAGTTTTACTGCTCTTTAGATTCCTTTCATCAAGTTCAAAAAAAAAAGTTATAGTCCATTAAGAGAATCCAATAGTTAAAACATGGTAACTATCAAGAAAAAAGCATATTTGAAGTTTATTCCATTGAACTAATAACTAATAATTTCTAATAAGGTACTGGGGTATATTAATCCTTTATTGATTACTATCACATTAAAAATTATCATATGTAGCTGTAAAATTCTGGTTTTATTGACATATATATATATAAACGAATGCAGACAAATAATATTCATGATTGATTTATTTAATATTTCAGCTATTAAATTTCCCATTCGAAATAGTTATCAGTTTATCCTTTAGTATGTCACTAATCCATAGGTGTAAGATATAGATAAATACACATATATATAGATTTACATTCAACATTTCATTAACATTTTATAATTGTATTATTCTACTAGCAAATCTTTGTCTTGCATTGTTAGTCGAGAGGTCATCACAGCTGCCTTGCAAGCAAGTAGTTAGTTGCAGACGTTTGTGGGTTTGCGTCCCGGCCAATGCTATGACATATGAGAAAAAAAAATCATTATCATCTTTGAAATCTTGGCAATTTGTTAATTTTATTCTTGGCACTCCCATATATATTCATCAAGTGCATGCATATGTATATCAACATTAGACTTAGGCAAGCAATTCTATCGTAAAAAATTTTAGGACACTATAACAAATGGTAAATTCCATTCAGTTGTATTAAAGTCTCTCAAAAAAATTGGGTTCATTCTCAGGGATAAATATCAGGTTTTTATCTACCCCCTCATCATATCATTTTCTCTAAAACATCCTTAAAATTAAGCATATGGCATATCCAAATAAAAATATTTATTGTAAACAAGTTATAAAAATGTATCATTCATTATGGTGACTGATATACAGACAAAACAATAACCATGAAAAGAAGAGACTCAATTTAATATCATGGGCTTATGTTTACTATTTTCTTATTTACATATTATTGAGGTCGTCAAGTTGAATTCTGCTGTTATCTATATACACAAATTTGTCTTTTGTTTAAAAAAACTATTATTACTCCTTTTACTAGACTTTTATTTTCTTTTATAAAAGACAGTGTCTCTGATAATGTCTTCTTAGAAATTATACTTCAAAGGCAAAAGTATTTAAAAATATTATTACAACAATAACATTTAAATCTCTTTTAAAATAAAAAAATACCTCATTTTTAATTTTAAAGTACTGTTATAAATGCTATATTTTTGAAAGCAAATAATATCCTTAAAATCCTTGTGAATTTATAACAAATATATGCACATATATTCACACATATGTATGTAAAAATGTAATTTGTTATCCACCTATTTAAAATCTATTAAAATATATAAATAAACAATGTCATTTTAATTTTTAAAAAAATGTATGTTTTTAAATTGAAGTGATCTTTAAAATATGACATCAAAACAGATCACATATAATTTTTAAAAGATAAAAAGATAAATCAAATTGTGAATTATTTTTTCCTAAAAAGATAATAAAATATGTTGCAAATTGTTAGTTGTACATTGATGTGTTTTATAATAACTTAAGAAATTTAGATATCCCTTGATGATTTTAATAATCAAGAATAATAAAATAAATGATTTATAAATTTAAATTTTTTTTGGTAATATATCCAAGATATTACCAAGATGGTACAATATATATAAATAAACAATTTAACAGTAAAAGAAATATTATATTTTAAATTCTTTAGTAGCGCTTTCAATTACATAGTAATCCTCATCAACTTTAACTGAATTTCAAATTTTAATGTTACGTAAATTTCCATAAGCTGTATATATGGCTGTATTTGCAACTTGCCTATTAATAACAATATCTTTATATTTATCTATTAAAATTGCCTCTTTAATTTTCCTCTTTTTATGATTCCTTTCTTCATAAAAAGAGGAAAATTAAAGAGGCAATTTTAATAGATAAATATAAAGATATTGTTATTAATAGGCAAGTTGCAAATACAGCCATATACAGCTTATGGAAATTTACATAACATTAAAATTTGAAATTCAGTTAAAGCTGACGAGGATTACTACGTAATTGAAAGCGCTACTAAAGAATTTAAAATATATTTTTTTTACCGTTAAATTGTTTGTTTATATATTATATATAATATTTTTTATAAAGGGTATTATACTTTTACATATGTGTGTGTGTTTGTGTGTAACAGATAAATTTACAGCATTTAATATTTTCCACTGCTCATTCATTTAATTATTTGGAGCATTTTTGTGTCTGTTTAAAAATTGAAAAGAGGATTGTGTAAGCAATTTTTGGAATAGTTCAAGAAAAAAAATTAAAATAATTTTCATAATTAATATTACATATTATATAAATTTTATGTATTTTTGCAGAGACCACTTAATTAAAATTCCATCTTTAGTGAATATATATTACCTTACCTTGTAGTAGTAGGTTTGGTCAGTTAAAAAAAGTAATTATCAAAGATTTAAAGGCATTTAACTTATGGAAAAATTAATAATTTAAATATGAATTTACTGTAGAAAATTCAGTTTTATTAAGTTGTCACATAAAACCAACATTTTCAAATTACAAATTTTTAATTTGTAAAAATGTTTAAAATGTATTATAAACTATAATTTTATAAACAATATATTGACCATAGAAGCTACAACTAATTAAAAATTTTGAAAAATTAGGTGCATATATGATTAGATTTTGACTTGTGAAAATATGTTTCAGTAAACAAATGGATGACACCATAGAAAATTTTATAAAAGGCATTCCAAAGGAAAAAAAAAATTTTTTGATAGTTTACAAAATGCAAACTTCCCAGTGCAGACTTCAAAATAAATTCAGTCATCTAAGCTTTGATGCAGAGAGAGAAGTCAGTCAAGTAAAAGAATATAAGCAATTTTCATTGAAACAGTCATCCTGATTATACTAATAAATGCCTTATTCTTCATTCTATAGAAATAAAAAAGCAAGATACCAATATAGAAAGTACTTTTCAGTATATTCCCATTTGCAATAAAGATAAACCATATTTGATCTTTATCTTCTAAGGAACACTAGATGTATGTCAGCTCATCATTTTCCAGGAATGTAAAACCTAGGAAAAATTAATAACTTGCCAAAGCCTACTATAAAGGCTTAAATTCTAGCCTATTGCCTGCCTTATCATGGGATCTGTTTACTGTGCCCAGGATTAAGTTGCTGTAATGCCATGGGTCTATTTATCAACTAAGACCAAAGAATACTAAAAAATAAGTGAAACTGAACTGCAAAAATGCTTATGAATAAATCAAACAAGAATTTTAAAAAAAAAAACGATGTTAGAAAAGTGAATCTTATTGTATATTAGCAAAAACTTTCCAGCTCAAGAAAATAAATCATCTGCAAAAATGGTTGCAAAATTTCCAAGATATTACATACATATAAGACTCCTAATAATAATATTCATATTCATAACTGCATACACAATCTAAGTATTAA
The DNA here is from genome assembly GCA_028023455.1 of Epiperipatus broadwayi. Classification (NCBI taxonomy): domain Eukaryota; kingdom Metazoa; phylum Onychophora; class Udeonychophora; order Euonychophora; family Peripatidae; genus Epiperipatus; species Epiperipatus broadwayi. The sequence continues at coordinate 1,428,001 of JAQFVV010000080.1, read as the reverse complement.
AAAAAACAATACTAGTAAAAAGTTTAATTATTTCTAATTTGAAAAAGTTTAGGTTTGAAATATATGCAATTTGTAAATTTACAATGGATTAATATTTTACATATATAATGTTCTCTTTTTATTTTGAGAGTTTACAGAGAGTATTATTATCTCTTGTGAGAGTAAATTAAATTTTGTATATAAATCAAAATTTAATGTGTTTTTTTCTCTCTCCTTGTGCTAATATTTTTTTCTTCATTAACATGTTATTTTAATTATGAAGTATTAGTCAGATATTGTCAAGTCTATAATTCAATGAATAGTAATGCTATATATATATTAGTGGACAATAATGAAATAAAAAAAAAAATAGAAACTATTATTTTAACTACAATGAATAAATATATAGCTGATAAGTATACTGAAGAGGATACTTCATGAGCATTCAGGGTGTTTTGAAGGAATAAAGCAGGAAAAAAGTAGGAAATAATTTACGAGAAAATAAGTTACTTAGTTATGGTTAAACTTAATTTAAACTTGATGCAAATTTGGAAGCTCAAATATCACACACACACACACACTCATATATATAAACATTACAAGCATAAAGCTAAACTAGTCAATATAAAATCAAAACTACCCCAAATCTAAAATTAAACCAGACCAGCATAAAAATAATATTAAAACACAACCTAAGGTTTCACTGCTACAAGCAGACTTCTCAAGTGTAAAGAACTACAAAAAACAACACATTATATATACTATTAAAAACTACCCACAAATCCATTCACTTCCCATCCACCCTTAATATTAAAAGAACTCTTAAATAAGTTAATTGCTTCAGAATAATAAATTTTCAATAATAAAGACTCTTTAATTCTTCTTTTGATTTCATTTCTCTCAAAGAAGACAACCTTAGCTTCATCAAAATCAATAGTGTGGCCTGTATCTTTTTCATGGACATACAAAGCAGAACTAAGATATCTATTTTTAACTCTACTTTTATGAACCTTTATTCTTTCATTTAAACTCAAACTACTCTGACCTATGTAAACCTTCTTACAAAATAAACAAGGAATAAAATATACCACACCAGGAATAGTCTTTCTATCAAAAACTTCTTTTGTATTATTTAATAAATTATTCAATGTAACACCCCTTTTCCAAGCAATTTTCTTATTTCCAAACAATTTACTATTTCTACACACAATTTTATAAGAAGACAATTTAAATGGCAAAGAAATAAAATCATATTTTTCTTTAACCTTTACATCCTTACAAATATTACTATTAAATAAAATACTTTTAACAAATTTATCAGAGTATCCAACACTCAAATAATCTTTATAAAATTGATATTTCTGAAACAAAGCTACCCCACTAGAATTATTTAATTTAATATCCCTATGACAATAATTCCTTAAAGCAGCTACTGTATGAGATACAGACTGATAGCTATCAGGTTTAATTATAGATCTTAATTCTTTACTTTTAACTAAATGACTGCACAATAAACAATTAGTTTCTATATTTCTAATCACCAAAAGATCTAAAAATTTTATCTTACCAAAATCTAACCCCCTCCTTCTAACACAAATTTTATAGAAGGATCAAAACAATTAAACTCATTTACAAATTCCTTCAATTTATCATTCTCAACTACAAATAAACAATCATCAACATATCTGACAAATAATTTTACATATAAACAATTCTTTTTAATAATAATTTCCTCTTCCATAAAACTAATATAAACTGAACATACTAAAGGAGAAATAATATAACCTATTATCCACCCTTCCTTAATCTTATAAAAATTACCTTTATAAGTAAAATACATAGAATCTTCCAATAACAAAAGCAAATCTTTAATTACCTTAATTTTATTTTTTGATAAAGAACTTTTCTTAATCAATACAGATAAAAGAACATCAATACTACTTAACCTATTCACAGACTGATACATATTTTCAATATCTAAACTTCCAAATACCCAATTACTTTCCATTTTAAAATTATTAATCTTATCAAAAGCCTCAAAAGAAGAAGAAACTGTGTACTGACCAAAATCAACAAATTGTTTTAAAAAATTATTCAAGAATCTAGAAATACCCTCTACAACACTACCTGTAAAATCAAAAATAAATCTTAAAGGAAAACCATCTTTATGAGTTTTAATATTCACAAACATCTTAGCTGATGTAAAATCATTAGGATAGCATTTTAAATAATCTACTCTATTAAAAAATTTTAAATTAACCATTTTTTTCATAATATCTATCAATTTTCTTTTAATCAAATTACCTGGATTTTTATCTATTGTTTGGAAATAAGAAAATTGCTTGGAAAAGGGGTGTTACATTGAATAATTTATTAAATAATACAAAAGAAGTTTTTGATAGAAAGACTATTCCTGGTGTGGTATATTTTATTCCTTGTTTATTTTGTAAGAAGGTTTACATAGGTCAGAGTAGTTTGAGTTTAAATGAAAGAATAAAGGGTTCATAAAAGTAGAGTTAAAAATAGATATCTTAGTTCTGCTTTGTATGTCCATGAAAAAGATACAGGCCACACTATTGATTTTGATGAAGCTAAGGTTGTCTTCTTTGAGAGAAATGAAATCAAAAGAAGAATTAAAGAGTCTTTATTATTGAAAATTTATTATTCTGAAGCAATTAACTTATTTAAGAGTTCTTTTAATATTAAGGGTGGATGGGAAGTGAATGGATTTGTGGGTAGTTTTTAATAGTATATATAATGTGTTGTTTTTTGTAGTTCTTTACACTTGAGAAGTCTGCTTGTAGCAGTGAAACCTTAGGTTGTGTTTTAATATTATTTTTATGCTGGTCTGGTTTAATTTTAGATTTGGGGTAGTTTTGATTATATATATATACACACACAAAGATATTAAATTATTTGTGTGCATGTTAGAATGTACATATAACAGTTGAAATTTTTTAAGCATCAATTTTTTAATAAGCAGGTTATAAATTTCACTCGTTAAATTAAATAATTTATTTTAATTAAATAAAATTGATTTATAATTTTATATTCTATAATTTGAACTAAAAATAATTTATTCACTATTTCATTATCAAGCTTTTGTTTTAATTAAAGATATTTTTCAAAATAAGATTAATTAAATCATTATGGTTAATAATGATTAGAATCTGGAAGTAAAAAACAAATTTAAAAATTATTTTAATTTTCCATATAAGATTTTAAAAAAGAGAGTTGTTTTGTAATTTACACTTATAATTTTTTATTATTAATTATAGTGTTAAAATTATACAAAGAGAAAATCTTTTGTTAGTGAATACCTGTAACAAATTAACAATTCTTTGTAAGTTAGTGGTATAAAATTTGTTTCCTAAATTTTTTTACAAAAAGGTTGAGTATTGAAAAAGAACTTTTATGAAAGAAAAAGAAATGATCCTGCATTTGATTCAATTATACACTAAGTTGTGGAAAGTTAAATGGCAATGGATATATTAGCTGATTATTTTTAAATAGAAATTCTGGATAAATAAAATTATCAAATTTCTCTCTTTGATTGTAAGCCCTCACTGAAAAATGGCTTGCATATTTCTTCATATGCTTGGAAATATTTTATAAATGCAATTAAAATTTAACCTAAGTTAATTGCTGAAAATAAAAATTTTATCTTGAATTTAAGCTATAATTCAATATTTTTCCATAATAATTTGAAAGTATCAGTCAAAGTTTCTGCAAAACTTTAAAAAGATTTTAAATTTTATATTAAACAATACAACATGCAAAAAATACTATCAATACTGTTAAAAAAAATTGTCTATGAATAATTACAAGCTATGCTATTAATTTGCCAAAAGATTTCTATTTAGAGAAGAAATTATGTTGCAGTAGCCAATTTTCCATACAATAGTGTCATCTAGTGCAAGCTTTAGTAATCAACAAATGCTGGAAGATTATGCATTATAATCCCTATTCAATCACCAGACTAGTTTCTAGCTTATGACCTTCTTCAATGAAAAGCCTTGGATCTGGACATAATGCACTTGGATCTGGGTTACTGGATGAAAAGGCACTGGATTGGGATTTTAATGTATAACCTTCTAGTATCTGTTAATTATTAAAACTTGCACTAGGTGTCACTATTACATGGAAAAATTTGCTACTGTTTAAATGGCTTCTGTAAGCATAAGAAAATGTGATCATGTGATGTTTTAATGGTTTAATACTAATTTTAACCAAATGATAATGATAATTATGATTATTAAAAAACAAAAAAATATTAGCTTGGATTGAAAACATTGTAGCGTTTTCAATTTGGGCTTATAACTTTATAGTTAGCCAAAACAAAAAAGGTTGATGCTAGAGGGGTGCATTAGATCCAAAGATCTAGGTGCTCTGTCCCCAGATCCAAAGCTCCTCACTGATGAAATCCATAAGCTAAAAACTAAACTGGGAATATTAAATGGGAAGGCATTGGAAAGAGATTATAATGCACAACCTTATAGGAGTTGCTGCTTATTAAAACTTATACTAGGTGGCATTATTGCATGAAAAAAATTATTACTGTTTTAACAGCTTGTATAATCATAAAAGAATTCACATGATGTTTTAAGAATTCATTTTTACATAAATTTTTACTTTATTATAAGTTTTGTTAGAAAGAAAAAAAAAATCATTCAAATATTTAATTATACATCATAAGAGTAATTTCCCCTCTTAATAGTTTAATTTCTTTTAACTGAAAATATTTATTTTTGTTGCAAGAATAATTTTTTTATATTATACTTTTTTATTTTTGTTTTTCAAGGATCTCAACATATTTCAAATACTGAAAAATTCTAATTGGGAGTGTGGGAAAACAGGCAATAATTGTTCAGTTTATATAATAATCTTATCCTAGATAAAATCAATCACATATAAAGATTTGAAATATGTAATTTAATATATTTCAATATTGTTTGAAAAGGTGAAATAAAATATTTTCTTATATATGTTAGATTTACAGATCATAGGGTATAATTTTAAAGTGTTTCAGTGTTATTTTAATATATAATAAAAAGAAAAATTTGAAGAAATTTAGAATTATTTCTTAAAGAGTTTAATAAAAAGAGCATACTATATTAAATAGGTTTGTCTGATAAATAAATAATGTTATAAATGGTAGAATAAATGATTTACAATATAAATCAGTTAAAATTAAACTTTAAATTAAATAGACTTCTTAAATATTAAAATAAAATTTGTCATTATTGTATGAATAAGTATGTGTGGATGTACATAGATATTTATGATAAAAAATATCATTCATTAATTACATATCTTTGGAAATGCAATATACGAGTTACTAGATTTTGAAAAGTTATAGAGATAATTAAAATATATGAAACTGCTTATGATCTTGTTTATAGATACATATGGTCTAGTTAAAGATATAAAGAAAATATGGAGTAAAAAGAGTTTATTTTAATTCATGTCTGAAAATGAAGAAATAATTTATGCTTTAGTTAATATTGCATATGGTTAAGTTATGATCCATGTTAGATATTCAGATTGATCTAAATGATGAAACTATGTTATAAAAGAATATTAATTATAATTTAGCTATTAAGCATTTGAAGTAACTGCATATATTTGACAGCTATGTCAGTTTATATGAATTGAAACAAATAATGTACCATAGATTTAGTCATACTTTTCTATGAACAGTTAATATTTCCCATACTATGAGTCAGATCAAGATATTTGATATAGTTAAAATATAAATCTTAATAGTTATTTTGAAAAATAATTTATTTTTCCATATATAATTAATGGAGCCCTGTTACATGTGCATGTGAAGATGTTGATAGTTTAGATACCATTGCTTAAGTATTGAATGAAAGTTATTAAGATGTTATGTATTTGGTTTTATAATGGATGTTCTTTTTAACAATTTTATTAACTAACTCTGTCCATGAAGTAATTAAATTTTGACATATTTAAATTTGGTCATATAGTTCAAGATGATCTTAAATATTTGATGTTTTTTATTAGAGATTTACAAGCATGAATTATAATATTAGTTTAGTAATAAGAGAGTTTATTGAAATTCTAAAAGAAATTACATTTCCAAAACATTATCTTCCAACTTAAAGAGATATGCATAATACATGTTATTTTAAAGTTACATTACCATAAAATAAGACAATTATTATCATAACAAATGAATAGCTATGCATTTATTAAATTATAATTAACTTAATCATTTATGAGGTTACACTTAAGTAATAGAATGATCAAATACCATTAAATATAATGTAATTAGACTTTGAAAGTGAATTAATCACAGAAAAAAAAAAAATTTAAGCTAAATAATCTCAAGTTCATTTTAAAATTAAATATCTTAAATAGATAATATATCTTATGAATTGAAAACTTTTGATAGTAAATTAGCATAAGAACAAAAATAACACACCTTGGAAAATTAATAGATATTTGTGAAAAAACTAATATGGAATATATATTGAAGCATTACCAAATGGTAAAACTGTAAATAGATTGTACCTAATAAATATATTATTGTGTTCATTAAATTAATATTTTCTTGGGTATTCTCTAGAAATAGCTTTAAACCACTAAAACATCACATGATTACCATTTCTTATGTTTAGACAATCTGTTAAAACAGTAGCAATTTTTCCCATGCAATAATCCACCCAGTGCAAGCAATAGTAATCAATGGCTGCTAAAAGAGTTGTGCACTAGATAGGAATTTTCATGCACAAACCTTCTAGCATCCATTTATTACTATTGCTTACACTAGGTATCATTATTGTTTGGGAAAAATTGATGTTTTAGAAATAGCTTTATTTAATAGGTAATTTCTGGGTAGTTCATGATTTCTTGACTTATACTGGAAATGACTTGCTGAATTTAATAATCATGAGAAATGTATGGAAGAAGATGAGTGAAGAAGGATGCGGAAGGGAAAAAAAGATGCTGAGCAAAGTACCTATTTATTATTGTTCTTCTAAATTTTGATAGTAACATTATTATTATAATTTTTTAGAGTATATCACATAAACTCAAAACTAAAAGAATATAGTTTTGGAGAAATTGGGATTCGATTTCAATTACAACCATCTTCAGCTTTTGAAAAACCTAGCACTATCCAACTAAAATAAATAACTATAAAAAAATATTAAATTACACTTTTTTTATATAGCATCTTTCCTTCATCTCATTTCAAGTTCACACCCATTAATGTATGCATACATAAGTGTGGCATAATTACTTTGATTTCTTTGTAATATTTGTATTAAAGAATATGTCATTGATTTGTTAATTGGCTTATTCTCATTTTATCCTTATTCTAGTAAATACAAAGATTTTCATCAATGATTAATTAATTAGTGTAAGCAATCATCATGCTCCAAGTCAATGTTCTAATCTAAATAGAATCTGAAAGCAATAATAGGGAAAAGTTAATAAAAAAAAATGCAGAAAGGTTTGGATCAAGTCTGCAAGATAACCTTTAACAGAAGGTTGTATCCAAATATTAAGACATTTACCAGCATTATGTATGAATAAAAAGTTATCTTTAGCAGTCTATACCATTTACAAACATTTAAATTATTATGGAGTTCTGATTTAATCATCATCAGTAACTTGAAGAAAATTAATTACAATAATATCATATAATCCATTTGGTACAATTACCTTCCTGTTACATTTAGCTGAATATCAGATACTTTATTTACTGATGATTTATACCTTCATATGCTTCCTGTTATATTTTTTATATCAATGTATGCTCAAATCATAGTTGAGTTATTTTGAATTAACTTAACCAACTTCCTGTTACAATATGTAAACAAAATAAAACCAAGTAAACTTTTCAGAAAATCATCTAAAGCCCAATAATGCATATATATTACAGTGGCTGAAGAAAGAACAAAATATAATATATTGAAGAATTTATTTCATTTTAATTTGTTTAGATATATTTATGATGCTATTCTTTAGTTTAATTATATATTTTAATGTGGACTGAATCATTAAAGGTTTTAATAAAATGAGTTTATATATCTTAAGTCTTTTTTGTAATTAACAATAATGAAAAAGACTTTATTGCTTTAGACTGACAGATTAAGTATTCAAACATTATTATTAAGACAGTCAAGTTTATATTATTAATTTAAAAATAAGATCACTGAATTGGTGAAGTGATTGGGTTTCCCTATAGGCAAATAATGAAACAGGTTGTTTCCAAAACATGTCTATAGATGACTGAATCAATTCTTTACATTATACTGAGACTGAAAAAAAAAGTGTGAAATACAACTCACTGAGAGTTTTCATTGCAATGTTTTGTATATATAGTTATGCTCTTACTGTCTTTGTCAAACTGTTAATATTCAATATTCATCATCTGTGGATGAGGTTATTCAAGTATATTTTGGCCAACTATTTTAAATCTTAGTTTACATTATTTCAATTGCATAAGTTTTTTTTTTTTAATATATAATATTATTACTATTTAATTACCATCTGATATATATAAACAACAATAATGTGATTATAAATATATATCCAAGTTTAATAATAGATTTCTAGTCCACTTCTCAAGTTCTCTCAATGAATATTCTTTAAAATTAATTAATGACATTTTTTATTCAATGATAATTCCTAAGTAATCATAATTTATCACAAAATTTACAATAATCTATCTCTTCCTGAATTTGATTTACTATGTATATAATAACTTGTATTTTAATATAAAACACAATTTCTGTGTTTAAAAAAAATATTATTTACAATAACCTGCAATGCTAACCAGTCTTTCGATTATTTAAAATCATACATGACTAACTCCAATTTTTTGAATAGAAATCAAATACTAGTATTTAAAATATGAATTATTGTCATTAATTCAATATATAAATACCCTTACATAATTCTTATATTTTTGCATCTGAATGTTTAAAAGGATGAATATAAACTTGGGAAATCAAAAACTATTAATGTTTATTTTTAACAAGTGCAGAATTACAAAAAAAACCAAAAGATGAGCAGCCCATTAAAAATACAGAAAGAATAGCATTAATCTGAATACCTACTACACAAAAATTTCTATTATTCAAACAAAATTTTAAAGGTACTCTTTTACAATATATAAACTAGTTTATGTACACAATTTTAAAAAAAAAACATTCAATATATAATTATAATTAATAAATCTAATTGCAGTGAGTTGGTTGTTTCTTTTTATCTTAACAGAGTTTGGATTTACAAGGAGGGGATATTCTTGAAATTCAAAAATGGAAAAAAACTTTGGAGCTAGAGATTTTAAACAAATAGTATTTTCCTTATATATGTATAAGTTATGTTTTATGTATCATTTTCAAAATCTATCCCAAACACATATAATAGTATGAATCATTTAACTTACAAATCAATAAATTCATTTGTTAAGTAAAAATATGCATTTGACTAAAAACTGATTTTATACAAATCATTGTTGAGATTTCCGTACCCATTTTAGTATCCTTAAAGCAAGATGCTAATTCATATCACTATGCTATTTCAGTATTCATTTTAAAAATTACTTAATGAGACATAAATTTTGAATTATGACTAAAACGTACATAAAAGCCACAAATATACTGCCAGCATAATTTTCAAATGTTATTGTTCCATTTCAGAATGAAAGCATTTCTGAATTTATTCCCTATACTTCCTATCGTAGGTTTTCTTTTCACTAAACACTACAACAAACTTTCTTATTTCATTCATTCATTTTGGCTTTTAAAATCTTTTTGAATAGTTTAATGCAACAGTTGATCATCTTATAAATCATAATTTTTAGTAATATGTGAATTCAATTCTTTTTTTTTTTTTAAGTGTCATAGCATCGGCCGGATATGAACCCGCAATCCAGGCAACTGCCTGCAAGTGCAAGGCAGTCGTGCTGACCTCTCGACCACCAATGCAAGACTTCAATTCTTCATCCTTTAAACTATCTCAATGACATGATTAACATTTGTATCCATTTCAAATTCTTTTTGTTAATCTTTTCTCCATTTTTCAGTGCACAGTCTGTAGTCACAAAATTTTTAATCTATCTCCAACATATTTTATTACACTTCAATTTTATGATTAACTTCATTCCTTACACTTCCATCAAATGTTAATTTGATTGAATTATTCGTAATTGTTTTAACTTTTTGAATTTCATTATTATCAAACTTCCCTCCCCACCTTCATAAATCCATTAAAAATTACTTGAATCCTTTCAGTATTCAAACTCTTTTTTATTTATTTTCAATTAATAACTTTTAAAACATTTCCTAAAGCTTTGATGCAATATTTATGAATTAACCATATCATCCGCAAAATTTAAATGACTTACCCCCCCCCCCTTTTTTTTTTCTTTCCTAATTCTATTAATGTACAAAATAAAACTGTTACAGAATGTTTTGGAGAGATAGAATTACTCAGTCTTAGATCTTTACTAATATTAATTTTCTAATGTCACCGTATGATTGAATCACTATTATTGCACTGATAAATATTCTTCAATTTTCCATTAGTTAATACATAATTCAATTCTCCTGTACTTTCAATTGAAAGCTTCCATGACTATTCTGTCTTTGGATTTTTCTCAAAAAAATGTACAATTTTCATAATATTCAGTTTTTTCTCATCTGCACATATGTCACTTTTTATTTCTGTTTTCATAATCTAACTTTTATCTTTGAATTACTTTTCAATTCTTGCATTAAAAATCTCATGACAATTTAAAATGTTGTTCAATCTGTTTAAAAACATTATTACATCAATATAAAAGTCCTTTAGTTCTTCATTAGAATGAAAATTTCTTCCTCAAATAAGAATAAATTATCATGCACACTACACTGTTGTTTTCCTATTATTTATTTATAGTAAATTCTATTCCACTCACATTTCTAAACTTTTGTGCCTTAATAGTGAAGTCTTTATTCATTTTATTTATTTATTTTACTCTTTCCTTTTAACTTCATAAAGTCTGGAAATATCCTATTTAATTATTCTTCAAATTCATGCAATCTTTCTTCATTTGAAAATAATTGCCATTGCAGGTCGCTATTATTGAATGGTGGCCTATATCTAAAATCTTAATACTCTTAGCACCCTCTGCCTTTGTTTTCCAAATGTTTCCTTAAGTCGAGACATTACAGTCTCAGAAAAATGGAGATTGTAAGTTTTTTATCTATCACGTAAAAATTAAATATTTACATACACATATAAATAATACACCCATCAGCTTTCAAGCAAATCCAATCAACATCACAGTCTGAAAAAATCATAGTACTTTTTTGGTCCCACATTCAGAAGTGAAAAATTAATAAATTCTCTTACAAAATGATGCTTATTGGTTAGTAGCTTATCCATAACAAAAAGTAAATGCATGCCTTAGGTGATTGAAAAAATCAATTGATATTTGAAGATGTGGCAGTTAACATAACAATTTCATTTAATTAAGTAAACTGGGGATTGTTTTTAAAATAAATTTTTCAGATAAGAGTCAATCCAGTACCTTTCATCCTGTGTGTACTACCTGCATGCCCATGCAGGGCAACACATTCACATGCTACTAATAGTTGAAAAATAATAATAAGGGATGTGCACATTAAAAGTTTCTTTCAATATGAATTCTTTATGATATCTATAATAAATCAAAAGATACTCTTTCTGTTAATAGCAAGCTCTGTTTTGCAGTCACATAACGTTTTATATATAAGAAATAACATCAGTTCTAAAAAAGATATAACTCTTAACTATATAATTATTTTATTGGTTGTTCCTGAACTTCAATTACATATTATGGTTTGTACTTAAGTTTCATTTGATAGATTATACCTTAATCTATTTCTATCAAAGATTTTATAAAATCAGTTAGATTTACTTCAAAATTACATAAATATTAAAAAATATTTAAATTTATCAATGTTTTAAATATTATAACCAAAACTTATCTCTATTTGAAATACTTTAAATTATTAAAATTTCTTACAACTCTAATATCTCAGATTCTCATAATTTAATTATAAAGTTATTTAAAGAAACATATCCCTTGGATTAATATTTTAAAAAAAATTGATTGGTAAAATTTTAATAAATTATTATAAGAATATTGCACATTAATAGATGTTACTATCTCAATTCACCCAAATGAAATTTTCCACTCCATCAAACTTTAAAGACTCTTCTAGCTTTTGGAGAAGTTTGAAATAATTTAATAAATGATAAATAAATAGAAGATCCAGCAAGTCAACTAATCAATTAGCTGAACGAATTCCAAGGTGATAGTCTAATTAAACACAACAACGCATGAGCAAACAAAAGAGAAAAAGTGAGAATCTTAAAAAATTCAAAACATGGGCATCATAAAATTAAATAAAGCAAACAAAATACTGTTAACTTTCACTTAATAATAAGAATAACAAACAGTATTCACTGCCAATGTTCAAACATTATATGTATTAATTAATACAATGAATTATTGCTAGTTCTCTCAGTATATTACAGACTTCACAAAATGAAACAATATTATAATTGTACTGCTTTAATTATTATAACAACTAGCGATACTTCAGGATGTTTATACACACACAAGTCTCAAATATAGAGATTAAATATACATAAAGTGAAAATAAAAAGTAATCCACACAAGCAAAAAATTTAGCCAGACAAATAATTTAGTTACAAATAAATATGCAAGAAGACATAAATAAATAGATACTTAAAAAAAAGATAGTAAAAATTTCATACTTACAGTAAAAAGTACAAAAAATTTCTGATTATTTTCTCCTACACAGTTATTAACCCATGGACAATGATGATCCATTTTTCTGATACACCGCTGACAAATGCTTAAAAGAAATGTCAATGCAAACAATTTTTATTTAATTTTATGATTCTTTAATAAATACAAAGATATATTATTAAATGCATATATATGGCTTTGAAGACAATGGAATTACTTTTCAACAAATCACTTATGAATATATATAATTCATGATTATTTGTCAACAAATTTAGCCACTTACGATCTATTTTTAAATCCATTAAACAGTAAATGCAGCACATAATTTTGATTTGAAAAAATGATATCACCCAATAAAAATTCAAATCTAGACATTTTTATTCATTTAATAACATTTTTTTTCAATATTCTTGTAAAAGTCGTTTATTTTTATTTACTTTACGAGCTTATAGTATAATGATTAATGCATTAAGTCATTCCTATGATCTGGAAGTTCAAATCTAGGGTACTGCTTGGAAAAAACTTTTTTCAGAAAACTGAGGAATTCCCAAACAAGTTCAAAACTCTTCTAATAGTTGGCTCATAGCCAACCCATCATAGCCAACCCAACAGTCTTCTAACATTATTAAAAAAATTAATTAATATTTTCAGATCTAGCATCCACTTGTTTAATTTTTGAGTTACATTTGGATGATATATAATTTTATACTTAATGACATCTATTGAAAAAGTATCAACATTTGCAGAATAACAAATCAAAAAATTAATAAACAACTAAATAAAATCTTGAATATAAGATTTTCTACAATATCTGCAAGAAATTCAGAGTAAAAAGAGACTACTGATATATTATAAAAATCACTTGAAAAATGAAAAAGTTATTTATCACCAATCATAAAAGCCTCTACATGATATTAAAGAATTTGCATTTAGATTATGCACCATCATTACTAACACTTCACATATAATTCAAATATTCGTGGTAAATTAATTAACTGAAATTCAAAAAAGAAATAGAATTAAAAACCACAAAGACAATAAAATTTATTGCAGATAGATAATAAACTGAAGTGATTACTTTGCCCCTTATGATGACAAATATTAAATTTTTGCAACAATAAACCACTAAACATCATATGATCACCATTTCTTATGCTTGCTCAAGCTGTTGAAACAGGCAAAACTCTCCATATAGTAGTGCCATTCAGTGCTAGTCAGAGTAATCAATGGATGCCAGAAGGCTTGTACTTAAAAATCCCTATCTAGTGCCTACTCATCCAATATCCTCCGACTAGTTTCTAGCTTGTGGCTTTCATCAGTGAGAAGCCTTGGATCTGAGAGCCCTGCACCTAGATTATTAGGATCTAATGCAACTCTCCAGCAGCCACCTTTTATCTCTACTTAACTACAAAACTATGAGTCTAAAATTGAAAACATAATAATATTTTCGATCCAAGCTCATTAGCTTATCCTGCCTAATAGGATAGTGGTGGCTATGGTTATTAAAAAACCAAAGACACCAAAATGTATGGGTGCTGAACTGAGTTCAGGCCTATATGACTATATAAGCTAATGGGTTTGGATTGACAATATTATTATGTTTTCAATTTTAGACTCATAGTTTTGTAGTTAAGTAGAGATAAAATATGGCTGCTGGAGGGTTGCATTAGATCCTAAGATTTAGGTACAGTGTTCTCAGATCCAAGGCTCCTCACTGATGAAAGCCACAAGCTAGAAACTAATCCAGGAATATTGGATAAGTAGGCACTAGATAGGGATTTTATGCACAAGCCTTCTGGCATCGATTGATTATTCTGGCTTGCACTAAGTGGCACTACTGTATGAAGAGTTTTGCCTGTTTTAATATTGCCATTTCAGAGAATATGAGAGCTATGCTCTCAAATATATTTTATAAATGTGAATTTAAACATGACAACACATCTTTTCCTCTAGAAATCTGTATAAAATAAGTAATTACTTTGCTTAATTTTTTAAATGTGTTTATTTAACTTTTTAATGAAATGCCATACTTGGTTTGGAAGAAGTGGGCATATATGTAAACAATGTAAACCTAATATACAAATATAGTTTTATTCAGTATTTATTCACCGCAATTGGTCATTAAATATATAAATATATCATTAATCATTATTTATTTATTCTATTTAAAAGGTAATAAACCAACCTCATTAGCACCATATATAATATTAAATCAATGATGTTAAATAATAGGATACTCTCATCCCAGCCACAAGATAAAATCTTTTGAGATAATAAAAACGACCGTCTTATTTTCAAACCTAAATGCACTTACATAGGCCAATCTTAAGCATCTTGAAACTAGAGTGTGAATACATTAAATCATTTATTTTACATCCATTTTTTTTTTTGATAATCTTATTAACACATATAAAATATTATAATTTAATTCATGCTAGTATTAAATGTTAAACTATGTAATAATCAATAAATTTTACTAGTGCAGATTGTAATTCTATTTATAAAGTAATAAATCTTCCTCACTAGCACTGTATATAAATCAACAATGTTAAATATGAGGATACTCTTGTTCTAGCCACAAGATAAAGACTTTGAGAAAATAAGAACCACTATCTTATTTTCAAACTTAAATGCACTTACATAGATCAAACTAATGCTCACAATATTATAACTCTTGAAATCATTATGACTATATTTCAATCACATTCTTGCAGATAATGGAAAAAAATATTATAATGTCTTTTAATATGTATTTTGACTTATCAAATTCTCTTTAATTATATCAAATCATTCATTTCTTCTACTATAATATATTTGTTTTTGAAGAATAGCAGTGGTAAAAGTGATTTTAATAGATATAAGATTATGAAAATGATAGAAAAATATAAATGATTTTAAAAAAACAAATTCTTGTACTAGAAAAAGAATAGGGGACATTCAATCTTTTATAAAATTTAAAGTTTTATCTCTAAGAAAAAAAAAAGTAATATTTTTTAACTTTATAAAAAATTATTAATGATCATTTATATTTATTGAACAATTATTATATGAAGAAGCACTGGCTAAAATTACAGTAGTTAATTCACATAAATAAATACCTAGCAACAGTACATGGATATTGGGGGAAATGAGTAGTTTGGCTTAAATAAATAAATCTTTTCCAAGATTAATAACCTTACTGTTATGGAGTTACTACAAATTTAGAGCACTGAAAATGATAGACTTGTGCCACAGACATGGACCTTGAGCTTGAATCTGCCACTCTACTAAACTATGCCAGACTTTCTAGAATTTACAATCACGTATTTGATGAATATAATAGGAGCAAATGTGATTTTAAAAGATATTTATAAACATATGTGTGCATGTTTCTTCTTTTTGCTTATCATGTTACCTTATGAAATATATATTTATGCATTGATAATTTAATGTATTTGTTAAAGTATATGTTCTAATGAACTTACATTTAATTATTGCTATGTATAGAATTTTTATTCTATAATACATAATAAATCTATTTGTTGTTTTTTTTTTTTTTAAATATTGTTCAATATATGAAAATCTATCTATTCTTAATAATCTTACCTGCAATGATGTGCTCTTTCTGGTTTAATACTGCAACATTTTGGACATTTAAAAACTATCTGACCTTCCCGTAGACCTAATTTTTGAATATTATCTTTAGTTGCATTACCTTTAGGAATAGCACCCTAAAAATAAAAATGTTAATATAGACATGTTTTTAAACAATAATCTTTCATTTGTAGTTATATACTATCAGCAACTCACCGGATCAGTTAACATAGTTTTAATATGTGATGCAATTGCTAAAAAGGCAAGCATGTTGAATATAACAGCATTACAAAATGAATATATTGGATAAACACCAGGAAGAAAAATCACAATCATTACAACAAACTCTGCATATAGTACTAGGAGCCATGTAAAGATGGCACAAACAATACCACAAGCATCACGAACACACCAATAGGTATTGAAGAAAATATGAGAGTCATCCATGACAGAAGACCACATGGATTAATCAATCTAATAAAATACAAATAAAAAATATTTAGATCTACAAATGAATTAAGGATTATATAATTGTGAAAAGCAGTTCATAAATGCATAAAATTGATTTTAAATACATATATAAATTTTATAATTATAAAATTAAAAAACAAAACTATTATCAATATAAAAAATGAAAAATATTCTATATTTTCAACAAATCAATGATTTTTGAATAGTTAATATTTTTTATTAAACCACATTTTAAATCTTTTAAAAAAAAAATACAGGTAATATACTATTAATATGAAAATAGATTTGTTATTAATTTCTATGTATTTACTGAATGTTTTGTTATTAATTTCTATGTATTTACTGAATGTTATTTTACTTTTAATTTTATTTGTAGATGTGTGTAGAATTAAATTATTGTAAAAGTTAATCATATCTTCATTCTATTAAATGTAAATAAATCACAGCTCAAATCATAAGTTTAATTTTTCATATATACCCTTCTTTGATTAGTAGATTCCTGAGTATATATAGATTTTGCAGAATTATCTAAGAATTCTTTACACCATTAGCTACCAGTCTATTTATCATCATCTAATAATCTGGTTTTAACTTCAGATAATCATTCAGTTCAATTAGCTATTTTGTTTAGAACTTCGGGGAGTTTTTTCTTGATACTATTCATTTATTCCTCAAGCTACACGATTAGAAAAAATAAAATGATCCATGACCCAAAGAGTGGATCAGCCTAGATGAATTTAAATTATAAATCAACTTACAATTTTTCATTCAATCACAATTATATTAATACAGTATTCTCCAATAACTAGTATTAAGACAATTCTTAACGACAGACACTATACTTCTTTTCTGATAATTCAGTTTCTACCTGAAATAACAAGATTATCCTAAAAAATCCAATGAAGTCCAATAATAATGAATTTAGCTACAATCTCTCTTATATACTTGTTTATCATAATATCATATTACTTTCAAATCAAACCATTAATTTCTTTTTATTATCATTTTTATCTTTATATCACCTTAGTTGTTTTCAATAAATAATATTTATTCCCTTATTTGTTTAATAGTTTGCAGAATTTGATTAATTTTTAATTGAATTTTACAATTTCAGTTTCCTAATTATAATTATTTAAAAGTTCAATTTTTATAGTGGTTTTTTTTTTTTTAATATTAAACAAAATAACTTAGAATAAATAAATAAATAGTATCAACTTGCCTTTTCACCTGTCTTACTGAGCCAAATAATAATTATTGCTTTCCCTTTTTAATACATAACATGGTATGGACATATATATATATTTTCTCCTGAACTGAATATAAAACATAATCAATTTAATAAACAACTGTATTTTTAAATCAAAAATGTATTTCCATCAAATAGACTTTCTTCAAAATTGAAGAGAAAGTATTTAAGAAAGACAACATAATGGTTTTAAAAGAAATATCATCATGAGATATATATATAAAGAATAAAATAAACATATATTCTACCATAATTTTGTTCTGTAACATTTTTATACTATTAATTTTCAAACTAATCATTATTAAATCATCTTTAATAGTCTGATCATCTTCCCTTAAAGAGAAACAATAAAAATGATAATTCTGCCCATTTTTCAGTTTTTATTGCTTTATTTTAATCCACTTTTTTTCTTTCTCTATCATCATCTCTAGTTTCATCTTGATGTATTTCAATTTTAATTTATACTTGTGTTATTCTTCCTCAAAATAATATTTCTCTTTGATTTCTATATATGGTAAATATATCTTGTCAACTTTCTATTTAATTGATAAATTTGAACTGCATCTGAAAAATATCCTCACTGTGATTTAATATTTCTTTTCTACAACTTTATATGATTCTTCCAACAATACAGTGATCATAATACTATAGTCCTAAATTTATTAGCACCATTAACACAATTTCAGCACTCTTTTATTAATTAATTCTACTTTTAATTAACTCTCTTGTCTTACATAATATTTCTCCAATAGCAGTGATGAATTATCAATATTTAAATTCTTCTTTCCAGAACAAATGACAAATTTCAGATATGATGATGCTGGAATATATCTTCTATGATTATTTGATGATAATTAATGATAATGAACTGAGTATTACAAGACTAACATACAGCAATCAAAAAAAGTCAGACTAATAATATAATCTCTTGCTCCAAAATATTATAATATGAACCATGAATTCAACATCTAGTATAATAACAGATTAACATACAGTATAAAAAACATTGAACAAACTAGGAATTAAACATCATGTATGAAAAATAATTATGCATCTAGTGCAGACAAATGAACAATATAAGTGAATGAATAGCTTGAATTCACTACATCATAACCTTCAATGACTGAATAACTCAGAAAACACTTCCCATACAACATAGTCTTCTCATATCCAATGGTTTCTTAAATATTTATGTAAACAAAAGTTCTCACTCACTATTGATTTCAAGACTACAAATGATAATAATCACTTCCGACATTACTCCTTCCAGGATAAAGGTTTCAAAATCTGAACATTACAAGTATCCTTCACTTTTTCTTTGTTATTTAAAAAAGCATTTTTTCCTATTTTTCCCCAATGCATTTTGATAATTTTATAGAAGTTTCTGTAAAGAAATTTTTGGGACATGTCCATTTTGGGTGGTTAATACAGTATTTGAGTTGGAATGCATCATCCATATGCTATAGTTAGATTGCCAAATATGTAAGAATACTATATGAATTGACTGATACTAATTAGAACTACATCAGCAAGCACCATGATGAACCTCCAAAGATAAAACAGAATGGTACCAATTCATTTAAGAAATAGTACTTGGAAAAACAAGGTTTCCAAAAAAGAATTGTTTCCTTTCTTATATGAGATAACACTTATCATCCCATAAGGCTGCCATAATCTAAATTTCTTAGACTTAATGATTTCACTATAACTATGAAATAAACTCTTCCCTTATACTTCTTTATATTCTCTGGGTGTCTATCTCAGTTTTTGGCATATAAAATTGAATCATGGATTGCGCAATCACACACACACATATAATGCATGAATAGAGCAAGTACATTCCTGAAGAGAAAAAAAAGAATAAGAACACAAGATGTCAATTATTATGCTTAATATTTTAGTTAATGTTGTTAATTAGTGCAATTAATATTAATACAAATAGAACTATTATAAATATAAATAAATTACATATTGCAACCATGCAAAGTGTGTTGGCAGTTGAATTTGAAGATTTTGCTGAAATAAAATAAAAGTATCTTTGACATAGATGCAAATTAATGTATAGAATAAATATTTTATTGGATTAAACTCAGAAAATTTTTTTTCCTTGAGGCAATACACATTTTTTTTTTCATTCAATAAAAGTGAATACTGATGTAAATATTGATAGAAGTTTTGCAAAGGAGAGATTGGTAATTAAATATGGCCATGATAACTACAAAAAAAAGAACTTTGAGAACAAATATCTAAAGAAAGATAAAAGTTTGAAGAAGGAATGGGAGTGATATTCGACATACACATGCGTATTGAGTATTTGGAGGGATAAAAAAGTGTCCTTTTGTTCTTTGGATTTTTCACAAGATGTTAAACTATCCCATGATAGCCGCTGATATTCAGATGGATGGCTAGAATGCCATACATCACCAATCATTCCATTCCCTTGAACATACAATGATTTAGAAGAGGAAATCGTCCCGTCCCCCACCTAAAATAGAAGCCTCGCCTCAAAGCTGGAACCTAACATACAGATCATGAGGAAAACATTCCCAAAGAATAATTTTACTACACAATCTTACCAGTAAGAAATTAGATTTTTGAACTTATATGCTTATTGAAATAACTCAAATCTCACATAAACCAGGAAAAAAGAAAACATACTTAAATGGACCATACGGCTAATGAATCCAAGAAATAATTTTGCTATGATAATACAAATTTTTCTTTTCTTGGTTGGCTTTTATTAAATATTCTCATAAATAATAAAAAAAGAGAGAGAAAATTAGCATGTGTTGTTTGTTTGAGCCTCATAACTATATTCTTTTAATGATCTTCTTACAACTGTCGATGCCAATACAATTTTATTATATTAGATTTATTATTTGTGAGGTCATGATATAGATATATAATATACTTGCATTAGTCTGTATAAAGATTAGAGGAATAAGTTAATATATGAGATATTTGTTCATTCACGTTATAGAGACAGTTTTGGTATGGCATGACAAAAGGAGAGGGAAACTTACCTTCATTGTAGACTTAATAGGGATATCTAAATAGAATCCTGATGCCTAATAAAAAACAAATTTAAACTAATAAAAGCGACAATATAGGGAAATTTAGTTAAGACCGCATTACCTGGGAAATATACTTTGCTTATGCTAAAACTTAAAATGGTTAACTACAATAATGGAGATTAGCTGTGGGCATGGAAGGTAACAGATATATCTTTAACAGATATATATAAAACTAATCTTACAGCCGCAGCATGTCTAATAAATGTCATTAGACATATAAAAAATGGTACAATGGCTGCCCAAATGATAGGTCTCAAAAAAACCATGACCTGATGTAAGAGAAATCAATGAGAAAACAAGATGTTATTAATGTATTTGCAGCTTGGATTGTGAACACAATATATTGTGATAATGTATAAGTGATATTTTTTTCCCCTCAAGTGGCAAACAAGAAAAATGTGAGTTGTTAATATATTTTGGTAATACACTATTCAGTTGAAATAAAATATAAAAATTCTTTTGAATAAAAAGAGGGAGAAGACAGGTGGTGAGTCTCCCTTTCATTTTCTATTATTTTGTTAGGTATAAATAGGGTGGAAATAACAGACCATCATAACTATATAGAAAAATAATGCATTTGTTTTTTTGCTCAATCTGTTTTGCAGGTGGTGGTGTAATATTCAGGCAGCAATCAAAAGTGATGAGGGAAAGGGGAAGATCGGCATATGTTAAGGAGTAAAATAAAATATATGATAAAAATTAATATAGTATTAAAGAATTTGTAAAAGAAAGGGAATATATATAGTTTTTATTTTGACACATCGAATGTATATATAACAGTTGAAGGAAAATAACATTGAGCAATTGTTCAGCAATTCAGTATCATTCATATATATATACTACAAGAAGAAGATGAAGCAAGATGGTTCAGCAACAAACACGTCAAAACATTGCCAGTAAAGACAGGTCATGATGGTGAATGGGAAAACACAGTTGGAGACCAAACAAATATGGGCACAGTTAAAAATAGGGCAGAGATACATATACCATGCCATACTGATTTTAAAAGGGTTACTGCACGATGGGTTTGGAATTCATGCACAAAACAAAGTGTTTAATAGATTATAAACACAGGAACATTATATGCAATGGTGAAATAATACATTTTGGGTCAAAAAATGAGGATAAAAAAGGGGTTATGTAATATGCAATTAGAGAAAGTGATGGACCCAATAATAAAACAAATAAAGGAATTGAAATAGACAGATCACGAAGATCTTCTATGTACATATATGGATGTTTTCTCAGAAAACAGGGAGTAATAAAAGATTACACGGCATCAAAGTAATCAAAGGTGCATCATATCAGACATAGTCTCACTCAGTGCCCCATCAATATAGGCAGAGGTGGATAATAACTCATTGGTAATAGTAAAAAAAGGATAACTTGATAATACTATGCTTAGATGCTAGACAATTAAATAAAATCCCATGGCCTGATCAAAATGTATCCTGTTGATTAATGACCTGTTAACAAAATTTCAAGGCAATTAAATAAAATCACATGACCTGATCAAAATGTATCTCTGCTGATTAATGACCAGTTAACAAAATTTCAAGACAATAAAGTGTTCTCAATGCTGGGTCTGACTGCCAGCTACTGGCAGACAAGGCTGCATCCAACAGATTGTAATATATGACCTTTCAATACAATAGAAGCTCTTATCACTTTAATAGGATACCTTTTGGGTTAAAGAATAGTGGAGCAGGATTATTAAAATGCTTGGACTGCATACTAGAAAAAGAAATAAAGGACTTGGTAACCATGTACATGAGTAATGATGTCAGGATAAAAACATTAGGATTAATCTGCAGAAAAGTCAGATAGTGGCTACAAAAGTGAATTTTTTAGGACACTTGGTCAGTGATAAAGGCATTAAGCCACATCCAGAGATAATCCAGCCCATATTACGTGCCATGGAAATGGGAACAAAACCAAGAAATAGGTTTTAGGAGGGTCAAAAAAAAAATTTTTATGTGAGGTCATGCTCATATACCCAGATTTCTGTAATCCGTTCATCATATTGGCAGATAATAGTGGATACAGGCTGGGAGCCATCTTGATGCAAGAGCAAGAAGATGGTAGATATGGAATATTATATTTTACCAGCTGTCTACTACAAGTTCCAGAAATAAATTATTCAGCAACTGAGAAAGAGGCCCTTGCTGTGGTTTGGGCATTTTCAGAAATTTTATGCAATTTCTTATTGGGTCAGAGGTAATTATGAGATCGGATCACAAGAGTCTGTAGTTCTTGAATCAGTTACCTCTCAAATAGTAAAAATCAGTCATATATCACATGACCTATATAGCTTGTATTACCAATATGTAATATATAAAGAGCCTGCTACTAGCTCTAAACAAGCTTAATTATTTTATTTTTTATGATAAATGCTACAAGAGAAAATACATGAAGCTTTTATCTATGATGGTCCCCATCCCCAGACCGGTTTCGAGCTATGGCTCTCATCAGTGAGGAGCTAGGACATAAGATTCAAAATATTAACTCAAGCCAAGCATTTATCTAATTCTTAAATATTAAGAAAAAGATCCAAATCTTCAGACACCTACATGTTTTCAAATTCAGCTCTTTAACCAAAGAAACTATATGAGCCTGAATTAAATTCAGAGATCCCATATATTAGTAGGCTTAGCAATTTAATATAGCCAAAGCCTTAATAGCAAAATTATAATAGTAAAAATCAGTCATATATCACATGACCTATATAGCTTGTATTACCAATAAGTAATATATAAAGAGCCTGCTACTAGCTCTAAACAAGCTTAATTATTTTATTTTTTATGATAAATGTAGCATTTATCATAAAAAATAAAATAATTAAGCTTGTTTAGAGCTAGTAGCAGGCTCTCAAATAGTCGTATTTGGAACCTCTTCCTCTAAGATTGTATTTTTATATTGGACTATTTCCATCATCTAATATGTGCGTTGAATGTCTTTTAGAAAATTTAATTTTATTTAAATATTCCAAATACATTCAAATGTTAGTAATATCACAGCAAACAAGTTAGTATATGCACCAACTGTTAATATCACAGCAAACAGGTTAGTATATGCATTAACTGTTAGTAATATAAACATATTAGTATATGCACAATGTTTTGAGAGGTATTATTCTTCCTTCTTCAGGTGTTGCTGGCCTGACCCGTGACAGTAGTAGCATAGATTTGAACCTGGGTCCTTAGATTCTTGAATTTTAAGGTAATGCTCTAACCTACTGAGCCATCCTGCCAAAGACAAGTCAGTAGAAAGTACCATAAGCCAACCTAGTGTGATTATACATAATGTATGGCAACCACTAATCAACTGTGTTCTTAGGAAAAAGTAGAGAAATCAGGAGGAACCTCATAGATAAGTATAAGAAATTTCTACTGACTTTTGCCTTTGGCAGGATGGCTCAGTTGGTTAGAGCATTACCTTAAAATTCAATAATCAAGAATCTAAGGACCCAGGTTAGAATCCCATGCTAGTACTGTCACTGGTCAGGCCAGCAACATCTGAAGAGGGGAGAATACCTCTCGAAACATTGTGCATATACCAACCTGTTTATATTACTAACAGTTAGTGCATATACTAACCTGTTTGCTGTGATATTACTGACAGTTGAATGTATTTGGAATATTTTTAAAATTAAATTTTCTAAAGACATTCAACACACATATTAGATTATGGAAATAGTCCAATATAAAAATACTAGTTCTAGAACACCATCATCACAAACCTTCAGAAAAACACTTCCTCTAAGTTTAATTACTCCATCCAGAATTATAAAGGGGCAGAAAATGTGGTAGCAGACAACACTGAGCCAAATCCAGACCCATCAACAATGAGGAAGATGGAGGATGAATCTGTAGAAGACTTGAGATATTTAGGGGAGTGACAGACAAGATATGACCTGCAGGTGCATTATAGATGGGCTACAGGAACCCAACAATTAGGGATTAGGGAAGTAGAGAGGAAACAGAATGTGAGATACCATTTGAGCAAAGGAATATTACGGTATTTAGCAGAAGTAAGAGAAGATGGTAGAGAATGGTGGTATCTGTGGAACTACAAGATTAATTAGATATGCTCATTGTATATATGGACACTATGGGGTAGACAAGGTGGAACGTTTGTTAAAGACATGGTTTTACTGGGCAGGTATGAGACCGCAGGTGACATGGGTAATAAAGGGGTATAAAACCTGTAAGAACACAAAACCACCAAACAGATCTTATGAAGCTCTCCATCAAGCAATTATTCATCAGAGACCAAATGATCTGCTGGCAGTAATTTCTATGGTCCATTACCTAAGTACCAAAGAATGAGATACATCCTGGTAGCTTACTGATGTATTCTCAAAATGGGTAACAGCATACTCAATAGCCTGAGCTAATGCAAAGAACATTATTAGGGTATTAGAGACCCAGTATTTTAATAAGGTAGGAAAACCTAAGGCCATATTATCTGATCATGGGACACCCTTTGTATCTGTGGTATGGCATGTCTTATCATCTATCAGAAACCCTCAGTCTAACCTGTGTGTCTAACCTGTGTGAGCAGGTTATGAGAGAATTGGGGACGACTTTTCATGGTTTATACTTCAACAGATCCATAAAAAATGGGCGAGTCAAATGCCACAAAGTATAAATTATATAAATTGGACGAAATAGTGAATCAATAGGCTTTCCCCAATTCATCTCCATTTTGATCAACCTATGCCAGTATTATATATGATCAACCTGTGCCGGTATTATATAAGTCAAAATTACCAGTTGCTCCAGAGCAAATTGACCAGGAGACAGATCAGAAGAGCACAGGAATGACTGGCGCATTGTGCAGAGGTAAGGGCATGAACATAGGGCATAGGGACAACTAGGTTTAGAGTAGGGGATCAAGTATGGGTAAGAATTAATCCAGTCAGTCATGCAGACAGACACATTGTGAAGAACTTTCAAAATATATATGAAGGCCCATATCGCATAGTAAAAGAGAATAAGCTGAACACTTTTACACTGGAAAATGATAAAGAGGAAAGATGCACATATAATGCAAGGGCTTTAAAACCATATAATCTAAGACAGTGAATCAAGATTGGGGGGGAGGAGTATGAACCTTAAGTATAATAAACTAGCGGAAACACCTAGTTTATTCTCATCATTAATTGTGGTAAGGGGGGTATTGCAAGCATGCAAGATGTGTTGGCAGTTGAATTTTAAGATTTTGCTGAAATGAATATAAAGAAGAAAAATGAAAATAAAAGTATGTTTGATATAGATACAAATTAATGTATAGAATAAATATTTTATTGGATTAAACTTAGAAAATTTCTTTTCCTTAAGGCAATACACATTGTTTTTTTTTCCTATTCATTCAATTAAAAAAGAGCAAGTTTAAATAATAAAAGTGAATACTCATTGTAAATGCTGATAGAAGTTCTGCAAAGGAGAGACTGGTAATTAAATATGGCTATAGTACTTACAAAAAAAAAAAAAACTTGGAAAACAAAAATCTAAAGAAAAATAAAAGTTTGAAGAAGGAATGTGGGTGGTATTCAATGAACACATGCGTCAGAAGGATATAAAAGAAATGGATACAGATAAAGAAGTGTCTTTTTATTCTTCGGATTTTTCATAAGATGTTAAACTACCCAATGATAGCTGCTGATATTCATATGGGCAGCCCTGTACATCACCAATCATTCCATTTCCTCAAACATATTTACAATGATTTAGAAGTTACCACCAACCTAAATAGAAGCCTCACGTCGAAGTTGGAACCTAACATACAGATCATGAAGAAAATCTGAGGATTATATATATTATCAAAGAATGATTCTACTAAACAATCTTACCGATATGAAATTAGATTTTTGAACTTACGCTTACTGAAATAACTTTATAGAATATTCACATTTCACATAAACCAGGAGAAAAGAAAACATAGTTTAATGGACCATAATGAATTATTTATATGGTTAATGAATCCAAGAAATAATTTTGTTATGAATATGCTCATAAAAAAGAGAGAGAGAGAATTAAATTGTGCCGTTTGTTTAAGCCTCGTAACTGTATTCTTTCAGCGATCATTTTTGTAAAATCCAATTGTTAATGCCAACACAATTTTACATTTTTAGATTTATTATTTGTGAGGTCACGATATAGATATATAATATACTTGCATTAATTTGTAAAAAGATTATAGGGATAAGTTAATATATAGGTGATTTATTCATTTACATTATAAAGGGTTTTGATGTGGCATGGAATAAGGAGGGGGAAAATTTACTTCATTGTTGATTTAATAGGGATAGCTAAATAGTCTTGATACCTAATAAAAAACAAATTTAAACTATTAAAAGTGACAATATAGAGGAAGTTAGTTATAATTAGACTGCATTACCCGGGAAATATACTATGCTTACACTAAAACTTAAAATGGTTAACTACAATAACCTAGATTAGGTGTGGGCAGGGGAGGTAATGGATATATCTTTAACAGATATCTATAAAACTAATCTTATAGCCGTTCATGTCTAATAAATGGCATTAGATGTATATAAAATAGTATAATATATATACTGTACCAGTTGAAATGAAAAACGTCTATTGATCCAACAAGATCCAGAATACAGGCAAAGTACCTTGAGTCCGACCATGTACAAGATATATAAGTCAGGTACATCGTGGATTCTACCCTATTTACCTATATCCCCAGGTCAAAGATCTAACCAATAACCTTTCTCGACGATAACATCGAATTCCTTTATTTTCACCATGCTCGAAGCCGAGTCTTTAAGCATGAGATTCATTTTTAATCATATTTTAATGAGAACTTGGGTGATTGATTTATATATATACTTAAAATCAAAGATTACTCAAAATAAAAGTAAATGAAAAGATTCGAAGAACACTGGAAGTTTGGTTTTAGTTATATATATTTTAAACTCATTAATTATTTTACATTTACATTTAACTCAAGCTCTTAAAATTCTTTACATTAATTTTATAATTAAATTGTAAGTTTATTAGAGACCGCGTCCTGCGTAACAGATTCACATTAGCGGTTAACATTACATTTTTATTTAGTTTGTATAATTTTAGTTTTGTTTACATTTATTTTTAAAAAAAGTAAAAAAAAAAATTTTTTTAAATTAAATGACCACGGATTTTAAATTCTCCGTTTACATTTAGTACAAGGTAAGAATAAATATTTTATTTCTTCTTTACAAAAAAGAGATTTAAAAAACATTTTATATTAAAATGGATATCAAAGAAACAATTACAACAAGACTGATTTGTCATCTTACTCTAATGACACAAGAAAAAAAAAAGATTTATTTTACTTTTCTTTATGAATAATAATTTAAATTTCAAAAAAAATAATATTTTATAACATTAGTGGACCTTGCTGGAATAGCATTAATCTACACAGTGATTAAAAACTGTAAGCTGTTATATAAAAATAGATCAGTTAATTATCAAGCAAAACAAGTCACTTTAGCTGGACTTTCAACTAAAATCATACCTCATAAAACTAGAACATGAATTAGCTAAATTAAAAGATTTTAACTAATCATGAGATAGCAAAAGAATCGGTTACTCAGGCCGAAGATCCTGGAGTAGAGTCATTTCCCTATGGCTTAGGTATTAGATAGGCAAAAGAAAAACAAAACAATGTTGGGTTAATAAATGTACGAATGCAAATTAAAAAAGAAACGTAGGTAGGGTCATACAAGCCGGTTCACAGACACTCGCATGCCTATTCTAACGAAGAAAAGGGAAATCGGTATGTCCGCCTGTCGTGATCATATACCGATAGGAGACAGAAATTATGGAGAGCCATCAGGTCCGCCTGTACGGATAGCATGCCGACTAACCAACTCTACCTCAACCACGCTCTCCAGCCCACAGACGTATGCGTAACCGGGAGTCAACTCCTGACACAAATAAATGACTGTTTTAGGTCCATCCAAACTGCTTCGAGCATTCTTTATTAACCCGAGATATTATAATCATCAAATATGAACTAATTATAATGAAATAGCCTTAAATGATCTAATACTGCATAGAGATCAACTTGCATAACCAACTACTTTATGTAAATATTTAACTAACAAAAACCAAACATAAAGAATAAGGAAATTTACTTGTCGAATAAATCGCCCCTTCCCATTTTCCTAACTTTTAAAAAAAGGCATGATAATTAACTGACGCTATCCAGCAGTGCTGTTACTAGATCAAAATTATATATAGCATTTTTATTCTGTTTTAATTTAAAGAAATCTAAAAATATATAATCCCATCCTGGGAAATCTAAAATAAATTTATTTAAAGAATTACGATAAGTTTATTTTGAGATATATATATTCGACATAACCTCACTCGCGAAAATAAAAATAGATCAATTTATTTTTAAAATTAATTCATTCTTTGCTAAAACTCCCTTCCCCTTGTGAACATAATTTGCTCTATTAGCAAATTATGCTCTCTGGACCCTCACGAGTGAAGTTTGTCAAAATAAAAAAAAAATAAAAGCATGAAATCTCATACTAAAATTAATAGACAAAAACAAAATCTTTTCATATTCAATAATCAACAAATTAAAATAGTAATGAGCTTGAGTTATTAAAAAACATTATAAATAATTTAAAAAGAAGAGGTTAAAGGGTCAGTTAAAAAGATTTCCAATAAACATTAACTTTTGACATTTTTTTCCAAGCTTTAAGAAATTACATTTATATTCTAATGATAATTTCTAAAATCTGGACGACAGTATTTAAGCTCTTTGGTATTTTACGTGGAGTTCCCCAGACAGAGTGCATGGGTGAACATTGATGGCTGGTGGCATTTGAAGGCAGGTTCTGTCAGCAGCATATTAGAAGATTTCACGTCTCAGGAGGGGACGGGTGGTGATTTTCCCTTTTTATTCACTCAACATTTTTAACTGTCGTGGAGATGTTCTGCAACTTTCTTTCTTCTCTGTTTTTTTTTCCTTTTCAAAAAAAACAGACCACTATTTATACCTGAGCATTGGTATTCCAATTATCTGCTGCCTGAGGTGATCTGCCTTTAGATCTTTCTATGAAACAATAGGAAATCATACTTTTGGTCTAATTTTAGAAAGTTCGTACCTCGATAAGAATCGATAGAGATTTTACTATAATTTTTATCTAACAATGTAGAATCTCTATTAATTAATTAATAGAAATTCCAAAGTAATGGATTTTGGTAATTTCTAAGTGTCTTAATTTAATATTTATTTTAAACTTCTTATCGAGGTACAAATCTTTCAAAAAAAAGCCATCTTGAATTCTTAGAGAAAAAAAAATTAGACATTTTAAATATATATATAAAAAAAACATATCAAAAAAAATTCAAAACTTATTATTTGAATTTTTTTCCCTTTTAATAAATAAAATAACAGTGTGTTAGTACATGATTAGTACTATCCAAAATAAATTTTTAGTAATTTATTCAGGATAATTGTGTTAAAAAAAATGTTTTAAGAATAATAAAAATCAAACATTGAAAAAATACATTTCTCTACATAGATGGGCTTTAATTAAACCCCCTTAATAAGTGATTAGGTGGGTCAGACAGTAAACAGCAAATCTGAATCAGATTTACCATTTCAATATATTGTAACTTTCCTAAAGTGAAAGCTACATGAATAAAATAAAGGGAGAAAGGATTAAACGTAGTCAATTTAGAACAGTATTTTTTTAGAAAGGAAGAAAATTGAGAATAATTAGATTCTTTTTAAGAAAATTTTAAAATGGGGGGGGGGGCAAAGTAAGTTTGAGAAAAAATGCTTTTATTTTTTCAGTTTTAAATTAAGTAAGACAACAAATGAGACCTTTGCTTTTTCTTTAGAAAAAGTTTTTATTTGTTTAAAAAAAAAAAAGGAAAATAAAAAATATTTTAAAAAAGTAATTGAAGCAGTGGTTATTTATACTTTCTCTGAGATAAAAATAATTAATTTAAAGAAAGAAAAAAAAGTCTAATCAAATTTTGTTTTGTTAGTTTGCATTGAATATTATATAATTATTTGAAAATAAAGCAGTAAGCAAAAATTTTGTACAAAATTGTTATGGAACAAAACCTAATTGGATTAAATAATTAATCAGATTAGGCAGTTTACATGCTTTAATTAATTAAACTAACTAAATATTTAAAAAATAAGGTAAGATGGAGTGAAGGCAGATTCGTCTTAGACAATGGTCAGGTTTTCTTATAAAAAGATCATTAAATATTTTATTCTATTGTTTTTCTACACTCTACCTTATAGGCTGTCTGAAATATGTATCTCTTATGATTACTGGTGATAAACTTCAAACTCCAATAAAACCAAGTGCTACTCAAGTGATCATATTAAAGTCAATGAGTTATTGATATCATAAACCCAGTACTGTGAATAAAATTGTGTTCCAAAGTTTTACTGAAGATCATTGCTAACTCACCTGTATTGTGTTTATTGATCTGAACCCAATGTTATCTCAGTTAATTGTCAGGAGAACATCACCAAAAGCCTGAAATGTAAAGACCTAACTTAACCTGCCATTGCCAAGAAGTTTACTCCCTGCACTATATATTTTGTTTATTTTGTTTGACAAAGTTTTTTCAAAGGTAGCATTCTCATATTGAAAAAAGTGTTATATATGCATGGATATGGAAGGATTCTGATATGAGTTTACATCTACAGTATAAGGTAAGATAAAGATTGTAAAAAAAAAAACTCTAAATCTATAGAAATAAACAATATGATTCCAAATTAATAAAATGAAGAACTAAAAAAAAACCACAAAATGTTGAAATCAACAAAAAGACTTTCAAAGAGGTGATCACAAAAGAACTTGCTAAGAATTTTAACCTAGACATTCATACATTATCTAATACACATGCAATTGTTAGCCATTTTCTAAAAATACAAATTTTCTCAAGGCATGCAGACAAAGTTCGAATAAAATATCTAAGTAGCTTGGAGAGATATTTTAGTTAAAATCACCTAGGTGAAGAAATTAAAATTGCAATTGCATGTAGCCATTTATAAGGGCCCTTACAGAATTGGTGGGATTCTTTGTTTGATAAATCTAAAAGTTTTAATGAATATAAATAGATTTTGTTGTCAAATTATTGGAGTGAGAACTACTAGGAAAATATTAAGCACTAGATATTTCAAGAAAAATGGCAGCCTGTAGATTCATTCACTTTTTTCAAAGACAAATGGCTAAGCTAAAAGCTTTAACGGCCATTCCATTGTCCGAGAATAAATTATTAGGATAATGAGACACAGTTTTCCTAATCATATACAATGTATGTTCATTGGCATGAAAAGGAATACTATTAAACACATGGCTGAATTGTTAAATGCATTTGAGAGTGATAGGCCTAAATATGATGGGAAAGAGCCAGAATTTAAATCCCAACCAAAAACTTCCTGCAAATAAGAACCTGAATCAAAGATAAATGCAGTGGAATATAGAAGTAAAAAAAAACATAAAAATACATGGAATAGAAAAATTAAATGGTGAAGATTCACCAAGAACCTGAAATATAAAGACTTAACTTTCTCTGCACTATATATTTTGTTTGCCGAAGATCTACCAAATGAAAAATTCTCATATTGAGGAAAGTGTCTTATGTGCAAGAATATAGCTATTGGAAAGATCCTGACATGAATTTACATCTACAGTACAAGGCAAATTAAAGAGCATTTAAAAAAATATATACAGGAATAAACAATATGATTCCAAATTAACAAAATGAAGAATAATCAAAAGAAACTGCAAAATGTTAAGCTCATCAAGAAGACTTTCAAAGAGATGATTATAAAAGAACTTAGCAAGAATTTATTTACTCGCTTATTTTGCATATTATATCATCAATCTAAACTCAAATAGTTGTTGTTTTTTTATTTTAATATTAATGTTAATAAATAAATAAATTAATCAAATTCCATTTTTAAATGTTTGAAGAGAGTTATAATTAGCTGAGAATTTTTATTATCATAAACTTTTGTTTTTGTTAATCTGGCCTCCTTTTTCTCTTAATTTCTCACCATTCAGATTTTCAAACTTTTTCACTATATGTTTAATAGATTTATATATTTATTTTAACAGGATCAGAATATGATAGTCAATGAGATGGGATTCTTATTCAACAGATCTAGTTGTGGTTAAGTGACAATAATGCTAAAGAGAATTCAAACTCCTCCTATGAACATTCCCATTATTCAAGATGGGACCTAGATTTGAATCTAACATATGTATGTTCATGGAGGATTTTCTTTTTAGTTAAATAAGTGTGGGTTAATGGTCTGAAATGTGGCTATGGTCTATGAGATTACTCAATCTAACAAAATAATTTTATAGAATAAATTGTATTAAACTATATTTCCCTTGTTATTGCATGTAACAGTCAGTTATAATTGCTAACCAGTTTTGGTCAGATTAATTTGAATATAAATGAACAGGTCATATTTGGGTGACCAAATGTGCCTAGGAGTTTAGTGGCTAGATCAAACTCCTTCCACATGGCTATTATATATATAAGAACTGTAATCAGATTGTATTCACATGCATTTCATTTCCTTCAAATCTTAATAAAAGAAAGTTAATATTTTAAAGCTAATTTATATTAAATTACTTTTGATTTAAAGATATAATACAAATTAATTTTATACATTAAATAAAGTTTGTTAATTCACTATAAAATAATAACATGAACTAAAATAATAATTACCAAAATTAAAATATACAATTCAAAATTACTGACATGATATGAAGTCTTTTATGAAAAATATATGCTCACTTAAAATTTTCTTTCTGCAGAATATTTTTAATGTATGTATATGTTTTCAATAATATAGGATTTTGATTGCAAATTTCCTGGCCAGTATCTAGTAAGATACTCCTTTAAATAATCAATTCCTAGTTGTATGAATTTGTCTTGTCTGTTGTTGACTGATAATTTATTTCAGTTTCAGCTAAAAGTTCCTTCAGTTTCAGTTATTAGTCTATTCACTATCATCCAACAAACCAATTATGATTTTGGTAATTATTCGCTTTAGGCAGGTATTTCATTTATTGCTTCAGGAAATTTTATTCATCTACTATTCCTAAAGTTGCTGTGAGCAGAGACAATCGATGGGGCTAGTCTCATATCTTGCTGAAGTTACCAGTGACATAGATATAATTTTTTTTTATTTGTTAAGATTAATAATGCTATTTGGAATTTTCAATAATAATCATGCAACAGTCTCCAATAAGTAGTAATATGTTAATCCTTCTTAATGATAATGACTATATTTCTTTCCTGATCATTCAGTTTCTAACTTCATAATATAAGTAATAATGAGAAATTTAACAATAATGAAATTTGTCTAAAACCTCCCTTAAAAACCTGACTATCAATAGCATCATATTAGTTATTTTCAAAGCAAACATATAATAAATTTGTTTACTTTTTATTACTAATTTTATTTTTACATGACCTAGTCATTTTGCAATAAACAAGGTTTACATCTTTTTCTCATTTATAAACTTGTTTGTGCTAAACTTTATACATGTCATCTAGGTATTTAACAGTTTACTGAAATTATTTTTTAAAAATTGCTTAATATACATAAAAAAATTAAATAAATATATAGCATTTTGCCACAATTCACTCTTCAATATTGTCATATTATTAATTTTGAAACATATTTTATTCCTATATTAGTAAATCATATTTACATTAAATACTATAAGAGGGTATGACATGAATTTGTTTCAGTATATTTTTAAACAAAATGTGTATTCCAATGGGCAAGCTTGAATTATCAATTTACCAATGTCTGTATGATCTCAAAATAATTAACTGTTATCTGAACACATGTTCAAGTGTTTAAAAAGTATAAACTGTTTTGGTAATGCAATTTTGAAAATTAACTACGTCTCTAATTCTTATAAGTTGTGTAAGACACAAATAAGATGAACTTTCTTTATAATCATAATGTAGAATTCCATAAAATAATATTTGTGCAATTACTAATCTATGAGATGCCTTCCATACCAATAATTATGGATTCTCTTCAAATGTTTCTTTAACAAATTTCATTCTTCTCTAAAATCTTATTGGATATCAAATGCCTCTTTCATTATGTTTAGATATTAATTCCTAACTAATTGCGCGATAAGGCCTATTTTACAATACTTTAGCTCAGATTTTTTCTCTAATTTCATTGCTTATTTCTTTTACCTCAAACATTTTTAAATATTTATTATCAATCACACAGATTTAAAAGAGAAACAAAAATTGTGCAAGCTATAGAACTTTTTGATTAAAATCATCTGATCAGAATTTTAAAAATACATAAATTTTATATAATAACATACAAATCAACTTTCTAGTAATAATTTTTTTCAAATAAACTCTGATTTCAACAAAATACACTAGAGGAACATTCTTTATGATTTCAAATAAATATTTTTTTTATTTTAACATTCATATACTTTATACTGAAGTAAGTAGCAAAATATTACCCAAAAAAGCTTTTTTATATTATTGTTGAATAATCTAGTTATATATTATTTGTATTTTATATTAATAACTACAAACTAATATGATTTTCAAAAAAATTATAAATTAGCATATTTAAGGATTAAAATAAGTAATTTGTAGTAGTAATTACTATTATTCCATGCTCATGACCTGAGATTCAATCTGGGTAGAGCTTGAAAATTTTTACAGATAGGTGAAGAATCTCAAAAACAAGCCTGGAATGTTTTGGATATCCTTAGTCATCCCATATGATATGATATATAGACATTATTTATTTTTAGCTGGCGAATAGAGGTTTCCAAGATAATTTTTGTATGTCAGCTTCTAAAGTGATTTTAAGTATCTATTCTATAGTCAATAAAACAATTCATCCCACTGTTCGTTAGTAAAAGGTGTCTACCTATTCGCAATAGCTGGATAACAATTCCTAGAAAAGTCAGATGTTTAAGACAAGTGTTGATGAATTTACCATAAACCAAAAACAGATGCTTTCACTACTAATAAGGAAGATCACACACCTGTAAGTATTAAAATGAATGAAATAAAAAAAATCCCCCCCTCCCTTTTTTTTTTTGTAATATTTATAAGCAGATGTTTTAGAGAAATATATTTGTTAGGATTTTGTTTTCAAATACAAAACAGCATTCTCAAAATTTTCAAGTTAGTTTGATTAAAAGTGCATTTATAGTTAATATGAAAACTTCAAAAGTATATTTAGTTTCAAATAAACTATTTTCTGATAATATAATTTTAATATAATATTTAAAATTTTAATAATTATATTTAATAAAAATTAATAATTAAACTTTAAAGTGAAGCAAAAATACATTTAAATGACCTAATTCTTCATTTCAGCAAAATATTAAAATGAAATAGTAGCACAGATTTAATGGAATTTTATCTCAGGTCATAAGCAGATGGAAATTTTCTTTCAGACAGTAGATCATAGCAAATAATCCACAGACAATCTCGATCAATCAGATGGGTGTTTATGCATTAATATTGTAATGATATAATCTTACTAATGGGAAGATATCATACTTCTATAGATACCAAATTCATAATATCTCTAATGTTTTTTAAAAAATTCCAACTATTTATATTTTTCCTAAATATATTCAATTGTTAGTAATAAATAAACTATAAAATTTGAATTTTTCTAATAGCATTTAAATTAGATTATGAAAAAGTCTCCATAACATATATATAGTATTGGCACTTTCAATGTATATATACACACTATACATACATGTATAATTTTATTAAAAATTATACACTTTTAAGACAATAATGACATATCATTAAAAAAAATAGGTAAATAATAATTAGCAATTGTATTAATATTTTAAGTAATACTGCATTATATCTTTTTAAAAAAATAAAATTATTTTGTAAATAAACAAAAAAAAAATTTAAAACAAGTCTGTTAACAAATGAAAAGTTATCACTTTACCTTTTTCATAGCTAAAGATTAAAAAATGTATTGCCTATATTTTTTTTTGAATAAACAAGAATTAGCTTAAACCACCAAGCATCACATGATTACTATTTGTTATGCTCACTCATAACTATTATTAAAACAGACAAAACTCTCCATACAATACTGCCATTCAGTGCAAGCCAGAGTAATCAATGGATTCCAGAAGGCTTGTACATAAAATCCCTATCTAGTGCCTTCTCATCCAATATCCCCAGATTAGTTTCTGCCTTATGGCCTTCGTCAGTGAGAAGCCTTGGATCTGATGGGACTGCACATAGTTGTTAGGATCTAATGCAATCCTCCAGCAGCCACCTTTTATCTCTACTTAACTACAAAACTATGAGAAAATTGAAAACACAATAATATTTTCAATCTAAGCTTATTAGCTTATATAGTCATATAGGTCTAATTAAAAATATTGTGTTTTCAATTTTATTCTCATAGTTTTGTAGTTAAGTAGAGTAAAAGGTGGCTGCTAGGGGGTTGCATTACATCCTAAGATCTAGGTGCAATGCTCTCAGATCAAGGTTCCTCACTGACGAAGGCAAGCCAGAAACTAGTCTGGGGGTATTGGATTAGCAGGCACTAGATAGGGATTTTACGCACAAGCCTTCTGGCATCCATTGATTACTCTGGCTTGCACTGGGTGGCACTACTGTATGGAGAGTTTTGCCTGTTTTAATAACAGTTATGAACAAGCATAAGAAATGGTGATCATATGATGTTTGATGGTTTAATACCAATCCTGCCTAGTAGGATACTAGTAGCTATGATTATTAAAGACCCAAAGACCCCAAAATGTATGGGTATTGAACTGAGTTCAGATCTATATGATTACATAAGCTAATGAGCTTAGATTGAAAATATTATTGTGTTTTCAATTTTATTCTCATAGTTTTGTAATTAAGTAGAGATAAAAGTTGGCTGTTGGAGGGTTGCATTAGATCCTAAGATCTAAGTGCAGTGCTCTCAGATTTAAGGCTTCTCAATGATGAATGCCACAAGCCAGAAACTAGTCTGGGGATATTGGATGAGTAGGCACTAGATAGGGATTTATGCACAAGCCTTCTGGCATCCATTGATTATTCTGGCTTGCACTGAGTGGCACTACTGTATGGAGAGTTTTGCCTGTTTTATGAATTAACTTAAAACTAAATTCTTCTTTTGAATGGATAATAAAATTAACCACAAACTGGATAACATTACTTGCTCTAATTTTCTTCACACAACCAATAACCAATAAAATAAATTTTCTCTCCTAAAAATAAATAAATAAAATTTAGTAAATTATTTATGTATCTTTCTTCTTCATTCTTCATGTGACAAAAAGGATTTTCAAAATATTTTATTGAAAAAGATTATATCACAAATTTGCTAATGACATTTTTTGATTACAAAGTCCAGTGGTTACACTATGAACTAAAAATTAAAATTTAGAAAATTAAAATTATCTTTTCTATTTAATATTCAAAATGTATTGAAAGCACGCATATAGCTGCATGATTATATAAGAAATAATATTAAAAAAAAGATCTGTTACTAAATAAACAAATATTTTTTAACCTCATTTTAATGCTTTAATAAAATAAAATAAAATTTAATATTAAAAACCAATGTTATAAAATAGATAAATGAATGTTGTTGTTTTTTTTAATAAAATATCTTTAGAATAATTTATTGTTTATTGAGACAGAGAATATGTATATTTTTTCAAGATAAAAAAAAATTCATATCTCTTTATTTTTTCAATGTCAACCATTAAAAAAAAAATTAAGAAAAGAAATAAGTTTTTTTTTACGGTTTTGTAAATAATGTCAAATTAACAATAAATACTAATTTTGTTTTTTATAAGAAATTGTAGCTAGATTAAAACAGACCCCAATAATAAATGTATATTTTTAGAACATTTGATCGAAAAAATATATATAAAGAGAAGTGGCTTATTGCAAATAACATCAACACAATAAACAAGAAGGACTTGTGCATTGCCTTATCACATAAATGATATATTTAAATTAGTTAACTTATAAATTCTATTTATATAAACTTATGAATATGACAGACCTGGTTGAAAGCAATGCTAAGCTATAAACTTTTCTAATAAATTATACTTTTTCCAGCATAGTGTATCTTCACTATTTATTTTTATTTTTAAAAACTTGATTTTTTTTTTTTTTAAGGTTCCATTCAGGCTTAGAATTCTTCCTTCAGATATACAGTTCACAACCAACCCAAATAGCCAGCCAAAAATCATTGGAAAAAATGAATATCATAGTTAGAGAGTAAATCAAATATGAAAAATTATGCTCAAACCTCACCACTTGACAATTGGCAAGTGAAATAATGCCTCATCCTTCATTGTCTATAACAGCTGTTGGAGAAATCTTTGTCCTGTAGGAAATTATTACTGCTTTACTTATATATATATTAAATAATGTTAACTTCTGCTATCCATAAAAATTTGATATCTTTTAAGCATCACACTTTGATTTAAAAAAAAAAAAATCAATCAATCTCTGGACTCTTATAAACTCATTGTAATCAAGTATTATGAAAAGGTAAAAGTTGAAATTCAAGACTTTTATTATGCACTTTTACCTTTTTGTAATACTCAATTATAACGAGTTTATCAGAATTACATTAATTAAAGAAAAGAGAAATAAATATTTAGAATTATTTAAAAGATTGTAAATTTTTGTAGATGGTACAATTAAAATTAACTTTATTAAATATTATTACATATTTATGTGGTGTTTAATTAGTTATTTACACATATATTAGTAAAGAAGTAGCAAAAAAAAAAAAATGTAACGATTAATAACACTCTTTCATTCATCAATAGAGGACAAAAGAACTAAAAATGACCAATTATTAATGTTCACTCCATATATTATTGTGTTTGCAATTATTATTATCATATAAATGTTTACTCACCTTAATCTATAATATCAGGAATATAACCACATTCCTTTTCAGATTCCTGATAGGATTTACTAAGATATTGGGTATATTTTTAAAGAGAGAAAAAATGTAGGTATCTATGTGTATGTGCATAAAGTTAAAGTTTATCAATTGCATTAAGAATGTAAAACCATTTGTCAAGACAATGGTTGGCTAATGAAGGCAGATGGTACTTAGCATTTCTGGCTTTTAAAGTAAAGCTTCTATTTAGGAAAAAAAAATTACAGATAAATATAGTTATACAAGATGAATAATTGAGATTACATTGTAGATAGGAAAAAAAAAAGTTTACAGTAACTGATTTCAAACTGAATTCATTGAGGAAAAAAAAATTACAGATAAATATAGTTATACAAGATAAATAATTGAGATAACATTGTATATAGGAAAAAAAAAGTTTACAATAATTGGTAAAAGAGCCAGAATGATATAATGACAATGGTGAAATCTGCCACATGAGAAACTAAGTTTTTCATATATATCTATTAGAGAAATTTTCTTGTCTTTTATTTTATTTTAAATTTATTTTTAAAATTGTTTGGGTGTCTTCTACTGTTACTACTAGAGAAAAATATACACATTGTATACCACAGTGTACAGAGTATAAATGTAGCAGTGTGGAGTTATAAAAAAGTTTTCATTTGGAAATGATTGTATTAGTGAGTGAATGGCCTGTTCTTTTTCCTATGCATTGTATTTATATAAGTTTTGGCAATTTATAGTTTGCTGCATTGAACCAGAAAATGACTTAAGCTATGATGATGATTTAATGTTAGTCTATTAACAAATGTAGATCACTTTCAAATGAGCATGACATAGAAAAGGATTGACAAATTTTGTGAAGCCAAAATAAAAAGATGAAGAATTCATTACAATATAAAAATGAAAGAATATTATGGAGATCACTGATACATTAGAGAGAGTAATAAGATAAGTTATTCAGTTACTGCAAAAAATGGAATAAATGCATATAATTGTGATGGCATATATATAAATGCAGAAAATGCTTTTGAACAGATCAAACAGCATTTTAAAATTATCGTAAATTTTATACAAAAATAGAAAAAAAAAATTGAAAAATGAAATTTAAGAAGATAAATATAAAAGCAGAAATAAAAGAGAACGAAGTATTTAAATTTTGCAGAGAAAACTGTTCACTATGGATTCTTTTTTTTTTTTTCTTTAAAAAAATCCAATAAAGAATATAATAATAAAAATTTTCAAGCAAAGGCTTAGCAGAATTATAGTTTGCCTAACAGAAAATATCTACTTAAAGATGGTAATATGCTTAATACATTCAACAAAAGAAATTATCACTGATTAGTACAATTTAAAATATATGCTAATGCAAAGCAAGAAAGACAATACCTATTATGTTATTGCTATTATAACAGTTTATATCCTTAACCTCCAGAAATACTTGAATAATTTTAATCAAGAATCTGAAAATGAATTAGACTTGAATAAAATTGACAAAGAGATAGCACATACCTTGCTAAAATCAGCCATTCTGACTAAAGAAACAAAAAATACCAGCAGTTTAATAATAATACAAGATGTGCACAGAAAAATAATAATAAGAAAATAATTAAAAACAATTCATTTAGAAGAACTGAATATGAAAAAAGCTATAGAAATATTAATTTGATAACAGAAGTTATTTCAATAACATAAAAACTAAGTATAAAAAAAAACAAAAAGTTACTACTGGTATCACTGAAAAACAAAGAGATTAGATTACACTTTTTTCTAAAAGGAATGACAGTAGATAAATAAATATTTAAATTAAATCACAAAATATTTAAGAGTTATTTAAAAAAAGTACTAAAATAAATTTAGAGATCAGGGGGAAATGTTTCAATTTGATATTAACATTCTGCAATCATTTAAAATTTTCAAATTAAATATCTTATATGCTTTCAATAATAAATAATGTAATGACAAGATCTGCCACAAAATGGTAATAATATTCAAGATATTTTTATGATGTGT
The DNA here is from genome assembly GCA_028023455.1 of Epiperipatus broadwayi. Lineage (NCBI taxonomy): Eukaryota > Metazoa > Onychophora > Udeonychophora > Euonychophora > Peripatidae > Epiperipatus > Epiperipatus broadwayi. The sequence continues at coordinate 1,385,901 of JAQFVV010000080.1, read as the reverse complement.
TTGGAAAAAGAAATAATGGATGTTTTGGAAAAGATTCAAAAAAATTGAAAGAAATGTGCAAAAAATAAATAAGGGAAGAAAAACAAAAGATTGGTAGTTTTTATATCAGGAAGTTGAAAAATAAGTTAAAGTTTTTGGTAAATTAACAGATATGTGTGAAGATATGAATATGAAAAAAAAAATTAATAACTTAAAAGAAAAAAATACAAGATGGGTTAAAACAATGATAAAATTTATTTAGCTATTTCATAATAACTTTTTTTTTTTTTTTTGCATATGCTTAAATGGAATGAAACGACAATAAAAATTTTAGAAATTGGCAAATATGAAGAATGAGATAAAAGAATAAATAGGATTATTGTCAAGAAAGAAAAAAATGTGAGTAAATATAAAAGAAAAATAGACAAAGTGTAGAAATCATGGTTATATAAAATCAAAGACTATATTTAAAAAAATGTGATAACAATGGGAAAGTATTGTTTAAGATAACAGCAGTATCTTGACAAATAAGGAAAAAATATGTAAATTGTAATGTAAAAAATTAAAAATGTCGATTGTGCAAAGATAAAATGGAAAAAAAATGAATATTTTTTGAAAAAAATAGTTAAAACTAGTTTATAAGAAGAAATTTGGATAACATATTAATGAAAATAGAGATTAGTAATATAAGAAGAAAGTTATTAATACTTGTAATGAGATTTACGATGGAAAAAGTATGGGGGGGAGGGGTTGAGTATCAGAAATCATGCCCTTATAAAAAATTTAAGCATCACATCTCCTATAATAGTTGTCATCTAATCCCTTCAATGGATTTTATACATAACAATCGAAGATTTCTTAATTGCTTGTAAGATTATATGAAATTCAAGTACTATAAATAATGTTAGATTTGATCATTCAACAAACTCTCAATATTCAATTCTGCTATTTTAGTAATGTGCCAAACTGCACAAGAATATAAATTTTATAACAATATTAATAATGTCTATTTTTTTTGGAAAAATTTTAAGATTGTTAGCAAACTTTTTCAAGCATTATCACTATTATATAAGACATCTAGTAGCAGGTTCTCACATTATCAATAAACATGGATCAATATTGAATCAGTTAAATTACATAATTATGTCTTTAATGAATATTATAGTCTTTTAAGAAAAACAATCTTATAATCATGTCAATTCTTTCACTCTCTCACTAAGAATCAAGTAAATTAAAGCCGAAATTCATTTAATAAAACACAAGTAATCAAATCGTTTTTAATTTATTCTTCATATTTAAATTAAACTTTAAATTCCATTGTTTGTGAATTAATGATTACAAATAATATTGTAAATAACTTATTCTTTTTTATATTCATCATATTTAAAGTAGTTCTGTATTAAGGTAATATTTAGGAGGTAATCTATCTATACTTTTATATATAGTGTTTGCTGTAAAATTAATGTTATATTTCTTTTCTATCCCAATCATATAATAATGAAACTGTTGGAGATTATTAATTTTTAATGAAATGTGGGATAATTAATTATTATTGTTTTATATACCAGAAGTATGTTGCTTTGTCTTTAAAAAAAAAAACTTCATTCAATTTCAGAGTCCTCAAAACTAGTCATTTTTATTATGTATTCCCTGTTCAAATATTAATTTTAATTTTTCATTAAATATACATTTATATTGTTTTAATGAATTTTTATATAGATAAATAAAGACAAAAGCACATTTCTACAAAAAATAAAACTTGTTTCTTCATTGAGTTCATCTCTACTTAAATCGTAAGTTATATTTAATTTTTTTTTAAAAAAGTCGCAATACCGTATTAAAATACGGGAGACAAAAAAAAAATTACTGATTTAAACATGCATGCATCTACAAAACAAAACGATTTCAATAAAATGAGAGTGCAGAAAATAATAAGAAAAACAATACCTTGCAGGTGAAGGCAAATCTAGCAATGACATGTTTTTTTTTGTTTTTCTTTAAGGATGAGAATAAAGTTTGTATTATATATATATAACTGTAGATAATTATACGGTGTAATTATGGGAATATATGTTGTTGACTAACTGTGCGACTTAATTATGATCTTAGGTAAAGCTTTGCAAACCATTTGTTGCAATTTTTTTTTCTTATGTTCACTAAATGATTATTTTAGATAAAAACAAAAAAAAAGATTAAATAATTTCCTCTATAAAACATTACTTGGATAATATAAATCTATAAAGCAATTAATTGACATGATTCACATGCAATAAAAATTAATGACAAAAAAAATAGGCATTGTGTTTTATCTTTCTCGATAATTTTCAATAAAATTAAATTAAATCGCCGAGAATTTTATCATATAAAATATTTCACCGTAAATAAAATTATTAAATATCTCATTAAAAGTACATGAAATGAATTTATAAACGCAAAACTACATTTAATGTTTTTAATATTTAACATAATAATCTTATAGTTGGAGTAGTACAAGGTTTAAGTGTATATCGATGTAACTTGCCTTTTATATGTCCCTGTAAATAAATCTAATCCAAATAACAAAATAATGAAAAATGAAGATGAAATTAGCATTAAAATTTTGACGGAAGTAAATAATAGAAGCACTTAGCGGCCATTTTCAATTTTCGCAAATGCAGCCGAATATTCATTCATAAGAGAAAATGCAGATTGTCGTTTAAAATTTGTCATCATTTAAGTCTTTAAATAAATTTTGCTTAGATTAGAACAACTGTTTTTTTATTATGTTTCATTTTTGCTCTGAAAATTAATTGATTTTTTTCGCTAAATTGTAAACAACTGTGCGATGGCTTTTTCCTGGAGGATTTAATGCTGTTAATTTAAAATCATATTATCAAATGAGTAAAGCTCGCAAACGTCCATTAAAACATTGTTTTTTAAATGTCTATCTTTTTTCTTCTTTCTTTGCCATTTGTATCATGTGATTTAATTATTCGTAAAAATTAATTTGAAACAACATTTCCTGTTTGAGTAGTATCTGTCCCAAGCAAAAAAGTAAAATCGCACATGCTATTTATATTATGAATTAATATTTCTTTTATTTGGATATATGTTAAAATATGACCAATATTCGACTTAGCGAAGCCGAAAAGATATTTATTCTTCATGGTATTCAAGTAAGTGTGCATATTTTTATTTTTTCCAATTTATTTACAATGGACATCTTAACTATATTAAAAACACTTTCAAATATATTCAAGGTTTTTCTTCTTAGGTTACTCGCAGTTGTAATTTTAATTGTGTTATAGTCCTCCCTTCTCTCAGAAGTAGACTATTTCTTTTTTATTATTTTAATAAGAAAATATTTCAATTTTGCAACTGAGTTTTTTATAAAATATATAAATAAATTTCATCCTAATAGTTTAAACGTGAAGATTCCGTATTAATAAATCTCGTAGTATTACCAAAAACTAGATTAGGGTAAACTAATTCTTAAGTTCGATTTAAATGAAATTGTGTATATTTATCTTTAAATCAGATGTTAATCTCAATAGTTTTACATAATCGTAAAATATTTAAAAATAATTATATCAATTAACTCTGCAATTATAATTTATATTACTTATAACCTTATGCTTTTCTTAAAATACGTATCCAAAAATAAAATCTTACTATTCAATTGATATATATTATTTTTCATAATATTTATCTGAACATTTGTGATGATAGCATTTTACTTATAATTATATATCGGATTATTTCCGTCTTTTATTTTAATTAGTAGATGTTTATAGATAAATTTTCAAACTGATTGAAATTTTCAAATACATTTAGTTATTAATACTAATTCATAGACTAGTATGCAATACAATGTTTCGAATGATATTTTATTCAATTTTTTTTTTAGGTGTTGCTGGCTTCATAGGTGACATTATTAGCATAGGAATCAAACTAGTGACTTAGATTTATTTAAAATGCTTTAAAGCATGCGACAATAGAAATTTTATATATTTCTGATTTCTCTATTTTGTTTTTAAATGCAAGATTAATGGATGGTTTCTACATTTGGATTATCATACTAGGTCGGTTTATAAGATTATTTATCTTATGAGCAGCTTTTTTAATTTTTATTTTATTTATTTTTTCTGCCCAACATTGTTTTTTTTGGACAAGACATATATTCATTGGTTCATACATAGTCTGCTTATTTAAACACATCTGTTTTTTTATTTTCTAATCATGGCTTTCTGTGATTTTAATGGTTTTTCACGATTTTATAGTTTTTCATATTCAAATGGTATGTAGATTTTGTTTTTAAAAATGACGACTTTAGGTTTTATAGAAATTAGGATTCCTTGCATTGTGCTATGACTTTAGAAGGCTGTTATAAATTATACTGATTGCAGTTTTTTTTACTTTCTCTACTATATTTGGCATTCATTGGTTCATATATAGTCTGCTTATTTAAACACATCTGTTTTTTATTTTCTAATCATAACTTTTTGTGATTTTTATGGTTTTTCACGATTTTATGGTTTTTCATATTCAAATGGTATGTAGATTTTGTTTTTAAAAATGTCAACTTGTGCTATGACTTTAGAAGACTGTTATAAATTATACTGATTGCAGTTTTTTACTTTCTCTATCTTTGGCATATATGAATATATTATAGTACCAATAATTGTTTACGGAGGGTTTTTTTTTATGCTTCCTTTTTTTTTTTTATGTCTATTTAAGATTTTCTTAGATAGATAATTGTTTTTCATGAGAGTTGTTCTATATAGGAATTTTCTTTTTTAAATCACTTGCATCTGAACAATTTTTTTTTTGCTTTGTTCTACAGTAAATGTAACTTCACATTTTGTGTGTTTATGTGTATACTAAATATTTTCCTATGGGGGGGTCTTAAACTATAATTCTAATTTTGTCATGAGAGACTGTTGTCGCAAGAATGTCTAAGAGTGCCAATTTTTGCAATTCTTTTGTGAATTTAATTGAAGAAGACGTGTTGTTGTTGTGTTTAGAATGTCTGTAGTAGTGCTTCAGCATGCAACCATACAACAAATGTTTCATTAACATAGTAAAGGCAGACTTCAGGTGGAGATTGAATAATATTTATAACTATGGTTTCAAAATTTCTCCATATAAAGATTGTGGATTAAGTGATGACACTAATAAACCCATAGTCATTCTTTGTTTTTGTTAGAAGAAATCTATATTATATTGAAAATATATCACCATTATGTCATTATACTATCAATAGGAAGAGTTGTTCTGGTTTATAAGCTATTCATTTAATCTCTTTTTTTGCATTATACAATGTTTTATCACAAGGATATTTTGACTAAACTTTCCATATTACCAGCATATCACTTCTTTTTATTTTCATATTCTTGATTAAATTCATTATAAAATTAGAATAAGAATAAAAGTTGGACAATAAGACTATCTCATGAAAGTGAGTGTGGATTTACAGAAACACACAGAAAAGTATTTAGTATACGCATTCTATCATAACAAAAACATAAAAATGGGATTATATGCCATTATGGAACAAGGCAAAAAAAAATTTATTCCAAAATCAGTCACTTGAAGAAAAAAAAGTTCTGCATAAAACAAACTCACATAAATAAAAAATGATTATTCTTCCCCTATTATTAAGAAAATATTAACAATAAAAATAAACATCAAAAGAAAAGCCAGTTATAGTTATGATAGTGTATTGATACATCCAGGGATATCAGACAAACTAAAGAAAATCTATAATCAATGTAATATCAGATCAGCTTTCCAAAGCCATAGCATACTGCAAGGCATCCTATCTTCTACAAAACCTAAACTTAAAATATTGTAAAACAAAAACCTCATGTATTAAATATCATGTGAATGTGGAAACATCTAAACAAATATCATTGAAAAATGAATAAAAGAGCATAAAACAATGATTAGAAACAAATAGATGAATGAGTCTAAACTAGCAGTTAATTGAGAAAAGACCAGAATATTGGACAGAATGGAAAAACTAAGAAAAGCTGTATAATAGTGCCAAATAATCTCTTAAGTCAACATAGTGTGAAAATTTGTAATGTTTGGAAACAACTTACTAATCTTGTTCTTAAGAAAATGGAGCAATGAAACTCTAATAGGTAACTATATAAAATTTCTATTGATTGTTGCCTTTAACAGAATATTCTAATTTGTAAGAATATTCCAAATCAGTATTCATGATTGTAAAGATAATTGGTTTGATTTCAATGCTAATACTATCATTGGTCAAGCCACCAAGATTTGAATACAAAAGGAAAATAATATTTCTCAAAATATTGTGTTATATATTAATATATGTATCATTATTCACAGTTGAATGTATTTGAAAAGTTTAAATAAAGTTAGAATTTTTCTAAAATCATTAACCTTTAAATTAGATTATAGCAATAATCCAACATATAATAATCTATGAAATGTTCATGATTGCATGAATATTTAGATTAGCATTAGTCCATGTGATAATAAAATTCCTATTGATGACGAATCTTTACAAAGTTGTATTAAATGCTATAATTTTAATTTGCATAATAGTACCTTGTCTCCAGCTTGCTAAATTTTGTACTTTTATCTAAAAGACAACAAAATTTGTATCTCATCAAGAAGTTTGCATATGTGCAAGGAAAAAAGTCCTTTTATTTCCATCTTTAATTTTTTTTTTTTTTGTGTGCACTTTTCAAAATCAGCTGGAATATTTAATTAGTCTTAGATTTCTTAATATTTTATCTTTTTTGCCTTCTAAAAAAAAAAAGAAAAAAAAATTTTTTTTAAAGACAATCTAGGCAAAAAAGTTTTTGCAGGACTATCAGAAAAATTATATAAAAGTTGATGACTTAGAGTTTGTTTTTTAACTCTTTATAATTTCTCAAATAATGAAATTATGATTTTGATGCACAAACCTAGCATTCATTGATTACAATGGCTCGCTGTAAGTGGTACTGCTATATAGAGAGAATTGCTATTGTTTTAAGAGATTGAATAAGCATAGAAAATTATGTTTATGTGATGTTTTATTAGTTTAATACCAATTCTAGCCAAATGATGTCAACTATGGTTATTAAAAAAAACCAAAGACACCAATGTCTATACAAGCGAATTAACTTGGATTGAAAACATTATTGTGTTTTCAGTTTGGGATCATAGCTTTATTATTAATCAAAAAGATAAAAGATGGCTGCTGAAGGATTGCATTATATCCGAAGATCTAGGTGCAGTGCTCTCAAATCCAAGATGACAACTCATTGTTGAAAGCCGTAAGCTAAAAACTAGTCTGGGGATATTGGATGAATAGGCACTAGATACAGATTTTGATGTACAAATGTAGTATCCATTGATTACTATGGATTGCATATATGGAGAGAGTTGGTACTGTTTTAACAGATTGTATAAGCATAGGCAATTGTGATTATATAATGTTTTAGTAATTTAATTTAGAATATTATTAAGTAATGTACAAAATCATTTCAATTGTATAATTATAAGTCACTGAGAGATTTTTAATTAAACTCGTCTCTTTTGTCAATGTTGAGAATTTCAAGTGAAATAAAATATATATTTATGAGATAAAAAATAATCTATATTTCACCTTGAAACACTTTAGTTTTGTAATATCTATACATTTATCCCAACTCTTCTTTTAATGATGAAACTGATTTTTATACAGACTTTCTTAAATATAAGTACTATTCTAGATGTTAGTATGATAATGTGTATTCCTATATATAAACTTGAACTGCCTATTAAACAATCAGTTATTCAAAATGATAAGGAATTCTTTCAAAAACAAAAAATGATCAATGATGTCTTCTAATTTATCACTTCAATCTAAATTATTTTGTAAAAGTTTGTTTTATTCAGAATCACTTTTATTACAGAAAAATTGGCTGCAGTATTATTAAAATGTTTATTAAAAATGAGATTATTATCATTATGTCTTCAATCAGAGATCTCAGTTTGTACTCAACCCAAATCAAAGTCAAAAATCATTGATTGTAAAATTTGTTTTAAGTTTATACATTTGATTAACCCTTTAATAAATATTCGAATTGTTCCAAATTTGAGTTTATAATTCCCATTAACCCTTATTTTTATATACCATTCGATTGCAAGAAATTTTATCGTTTTCTCGTAAATATTAAATTTATTTGCTATAGATCTGTTATTTAATGCATGCATTCCTAGTATTATTAACACATATCATACAAAACAGGAAACACTGATTTTTCAGACTTACTTATCCAAAGATCACCAAATATTTTAATTGAAGAACATCATAATAACTGCTGCATTTAATGATTGTTAATAAATTATTCTTTAATTGTTGACTTATGATTATATATTTTTTCATATAGAGTCTAATAACTATTTTGGTTAAGTCTGCTGTATTAATTTGTGGCAGTAGCTAACTTAAGAGCCCTAAAGCCACACATAATGTTAAAGAATTATTATTCAGTAAATAAAAATAATTTTACTATTCTCATCAAATAACATATTTTTAATTTCTTCTTTGATATGAAAAATAATTTGAAGGGGGTAAATGAAAATTATTTAAAGAAAATTTCAAGAGTCATAAACATTTACTAAGAAAGTTAAAATTACAAAAATATAATGAATTAGACATAAGAAAATTAATAGCATTTTTTGTTTTATTAATGGGAGCTGCAAAGAAAAATAGATAAAATCAGGTAAGATTTTCTATCCCAAAATATATTGTTGACATAATAACTCTATTAATAGAGTAAAAAAATTCCTGAAAAGATGGAAATAATATGAATAATCTGTATAAGAATAATAACTCATTTTGTGGTTTTTTTTAATTGTAAAAGAAAATGAATGCAAAAAAGTGTAAAAGGTAAAGCTGAGATAACATTAAAAATAAAAAGTTTATGCATGGAAGTATAATATTATTGATTTTTATGTATATGCTAAAAAACATAAAAAGATTATCAAAAAAATAACATGAATAAAACATTACACAGATTAATTATATCTAGGAGCATTGAAAGGAAAGATTAGTTATTGTCAACATGATTCAGTTTTTTATTTATATTATACATATATATATACATGCACATATTATCAAAGTTAATAATTTATTTTCAGGAAAACATACGTAATGATGGAAGAGGCTGTGAAGATTTTCGTTACATGGAAATTGAAACAGATATTGTGTCTAATACTAGTGGTTCTGCTCGCTTAAAAATGGTAAGTTGTTTAAATAGATTTGCTTGGGGGTTTTTTTTTTTTAATTGGATTGAATAATTTTGTCTAAAAGGCAAATGTTATAAATATAAAACTACTTTAACAAAAATAAAAATGGTTGCTAATATTAAAAAGAAATTTATAAGTTTATATTAAATAATTAATATAAATTGAAATATATATATATGTAGTAATAATTGTAGTAAATATTTAGCTACTAATTGAAAATAAAAAAATCAATTACATTTTTAAAATAACTTGTTAAATAATTGTGAAACATTCAACATTTTTTCTAATTGAAGAGATTTAATAAAATAAAAACAAATATTTTCTAGTAATAAAAATTCTGAGAATAAAGAATCTAATAAACTAAATATATTTCTGTATATACAATTTAAGAATAAGACAATGATTAATGTGATGATTGGAATTAAGAAAGCAACTTTAAATAAAGATTTCAATACTATGACAGCTGTTTAAACATTTTTTAGTTGGTAAAGAAATACACCAGGTTTTAACATTGTTATACCACATCAAATCAAATGGTCTAGCAGAAAATGACAGCCTAAGTTGATTTTGAATAAAATGGCATGCAAAAATATTAATGAAGCATTATTAGATGCATTGTTTTTTCAACATTTTATACCTTGTACATAAAGAAAGAAAATACCGATGGAAATGTTAATGTTTCGAAAATTACACAATCATAATTCAAAGTTATTTCCAACTAATAACAGAATTGGAGAAAATCTTTTAGATCACAAAAATATGAAAGTTGGAAATTTAGTCTGAATACAAGATACTGCAAGAAAAAAAGGTTTTCTGGCTAGACAAGTCAGATTAATCCAATTGGAAAATGGAGAGAAATTAAAGAAACATATAAATCATTAAGACCTCATCAGAGTATAATGTCAAAATCAGATAATGTAAAATTAAAATCAATGAGTGAAAAGTAAAATTCTTTTACTAAAGAAGAGGAGACTACTGACACATCTTCAGTGAACAATATGAGGAATTGCTTATTGGTAGTCAGACAGAAGAGGTTGATGATATAACATCACTGAAGAACTTATTCTTCTATAAATTCTGAACAGGAAGAAGAAAGATGTCTGTACTAACAAGACTTGCCTGAATTCATCGGAAACTTTTAAGGTTATAAAACTTTTTTGTAGATTAATAGGATTATTTTCTAGAGTAAAGGGAGGAGTAGACTTTGTATATGTATATTTCAAATGTAATAAAGTTTTATTAAATTATTATAATTATGTAAAGACAATACATAAATAATACTCATTATTATTGTACTCTAGAAAATTTACATAACACACTGATTATCTTTGAATATATTAAAAGATAATGTATGCTAATGATGTTAGATTATGCAGGATCAGATTAATATAAATCCCTGACAATCTTATATATATGTTAACATAGTGTTAAGATTTTATATTATCCATGTGTGCAAGAGACCTTATTTAAGGGTAACACACACAAGCACTGTCTATACCAGATTGATGTGTGTGTGGAGTAATCATTTCACACAAACTGCTGATTATCATGAACTTGAGAGATTACAAAGTAATTTTTAATTGCAGTTAGTTCTTTTGTTATATTCATTTATATATCTTACTGTCACATGTTGATAAACTTATTTGATTAAGTTTGATTTGTGTTTACTTTATTAAATAAAATTTATTGATACTACCTGACTGGTATTGTAAGAATACATCTGGGATATAGCACTGTATTTTTAAAAAGTTCCACTCACAGTCTTACTGCATAAAGTTCATCAAGCTGGATGTTTCAGAGCAAATTAAATTAGTTGGTAGGATGGATATAGTCTTTATTGCTGTCTTCTGAATTTTTATATCATTATTCAAAATTTGATTCATACTTCCTCATTATATATTATTACAAAAAAAGAGTTTCACTCTTAATAGAATTATGATATAGCTACTTTCAGTATATTCCCTGAAATTCTTCAAAAAAGCATAAATTGAATGACTATAATCAGCAATTGACTGCATCTCCTTGCAGTATTAATCTATTAATCATTTCTGCTCTTAATTTTTATAATGATTATGAAAATGCACATTCATTTTAGTATTCAACTTAACAGAAAAAATGTTGCTTACTTTTTTAAAATGCAATTGTTGTCAGTGAACTATTCAGAATTATATGATTAGTTTTTCAGAATATCATGAAATTTGAGCACAGAAATAGCTAAATAAGTCTTGATCTAGGAATCTTAGCTCTGAAACCCATCAAATATCACTGCACAGTAAGTCTAAGGAGAGATTTACTCATATCAGTAATACATCTCTTAGGGGTAACTTAAAAGGAATAGCAATCACGTCTAAAAAAAATTTAATGCTACTAATTATTTTGATGTTAATCTATATTAATTTATGAATAGTGCCCAATAATCTATATTTATAAGTTTTCGTGCAATATTGTATTCTTTCAGATCCTGTTTTCTAATAAAATATTATCTCTAAAATGCCATTGTTTTTAGCATGAATACATTTGTTTGTTTACTGATTTTTTTGCTTAAAGAAAATCTTCATGATAGCCAATCAATATATTGTGCTAAAATTCAATAACAAAAGAGCATTCAGATTTCGCAGAATCATTACTATTATTTTCAATAATTTTGGCTATAATTTATCATACCTAATAGCCATTAAGTCTACAAAAAGATAATGTCATTTGTGTAAGAATTTTATCCAACAAAAAAATAAAAGCTTTTTTACTTTGCTTTTTATGAACATAACATTGGAGTATATGTTCTGATAAAATGAGCACATAGGCTTTTGTTAATACATTTAGGATTTTCAAGAATAGAAAATGCCAATTATATTTTACAACAAATCTAATGTTATGCAATTTTTTTTCTTCTAATTATTAATTGATTTTTCTAAAAAAAAACTTAAGTCATTTATTGATTTATTAAAAAAATTTTCACTAAAAGACAATTTTTATTTAAAACAGCATATTAGGCTTAATTCTTGATCAATTTTTAACTATAAGTGCTGTTCTATGTTCACATCTAGAAGAATGTTAATGTGTTCTGTATTTTTACATTTAAAAATAAAATTTGAAATACTTTTTTCCACTATTATTTTTTATTTTGCCACTTGTTTTTATTTAATTAATATAATCATTAAGTAGATGGTTTTGGTCAATATTATATTTTCTTTTTTTGCCAATCTTACTATTACTATACTTATATAAAGATGTTATTTATTTTATTCGGAAAATGATGAATGAAATACTCAGTCATTAATGTGCTTAGTTTTTATATATTAATTATATACACAAATATTCACTTTTTATAAATCTCACTAATTGAACTGAATATACATACAACATAATTAATTGTATAAAATTGAAACTTATTATACAAGTTAAGGTATTCTTAAATGCTCTAATAATCTGGATTTTGAAATAATGGATGATTTCTGACATTTAATTTCTGGATTTTAGATTATAGAATACCTTGTTTCCAAGAGACAGTTTTAGAACAATTTTTGTCATTAAAACTAAACTCGTATCAGAATTAGCTACAATCTTATTTTACATAAAACAGATTTTATTTGCTTTATTTAAAAATGTGAAAGATGCAAATACAATACTAAATATGAAGCTTTTTGCAGTTAATAAGATTATCTAATTGTAATTTATGATGATATTTAAAAGTTTGTCAAAGCTGATGAAGTGTGTTTCCTTGAAACCAAATTTTCTAAACCAAATGACAGTCATAATTTACAATTCCTAAGTTGGCTATTAAATAACATCCAATAACTTGATAGTAAAGTAGAAGTTAAAGATGATTGTCAGATATATAATTATATCAGTTCTAGCTTTGAATCCCAAATCCTCATTGATACAAGCAAAATCCAGAAAACATCACATGATCACCATTTCTTATAATAACATTTCACTCTTCTTACACAATTTCTTATGCTTGCTCATAACTGTTATTAAAACAGGCAAAACTCTCCATACATTAGTGCCACTCAGTGGAAGCCTGAGTCATCAATGGATGCCAGAAGGCTTGTGCATAGTGTCTACTCATCCAATATCCTCGGACTAGTTTTTAGCTTGTGGCTTTCATCAGTGAGGAGCTTTGTATCTGACAGCACTGCACCTAGATCTTAGGATCTAATGCAACTCTCCAGCAGCCATCTTTTATCTCTACTTAACTACAAAACTATGAGTCTAAAATTGAAAACTCAATAATATTTTCAATCCAAGCTCATTAGCTTATATAGTCATATAGGTCTGAACTCAGTTCAGTACCCTTATATTTTGGTGTCTTTGGTTCTTTAATAACTATAGCCACCACTATGATCAAACAAGAAACTGTGATCATGTGATGTTTAGTGGTTTAATACCAATCCTGCTTAATAGGATAGTGGTGGCTATGGTTATTAAGGAAACAAAGACATCACGATGTATGGGTACTGATCTGAGTTCAGATCTATATGACTATATAAGCTAGTGAGCTTGGATTGAAAATGTTATTGTGTTCTCAATTTTAGACTCGTAGTTTTGTAGTTAAATAGAGATAAAAGGTGGCTGCAGAAGGGTTGCATTAGATCCTAAGATCTAGGTACAGTGCTTTCAAATCCAAAGCTCCTCACTGACAAAAGCCACAAGCTAGAAACTGTGCTGGGGATATTGGATGAGTAGGCATTAGATGGGGATTTTATGCACAAGCCTTCTGGCATCCATTGATTATTCTGGCTTGCACTGAGTGGCACTACCGTATGGAGAATTTTGCCTATTTCAAAATCCAGAAACTGATCTAGCAATAGAAACTAAATTTTACTATCCTTTGGTAACTACTGTTATACTCAAGTTTACAGTAGATAGCTTTAGAATAATGAAAAAATTTATTTGTTTATAATATTGTAGAAAGCTGAAAGACTCAAGTAATGTATTGATATTTACTTTTCTTCAAGATTACTAGTGGGTGTTTTAACTCATCAATTATAAATTTCAGTTTTTTATTGTAATAATTTATGTAAAATGGTTATATTATATACCTATATAATTCACTTGATAATAAAGTTTATTAAAAATGGAATTAAGTTTCTATTTATCTATATGATTATTTATTGTACAAAAAAGAAAATATATTAATTATTAAATCTTTGATCTGTCACTTCTGAAATTATATGCATATCTAACTCACCTGATGAAGTTTATTAAAAAATTGAATCAATTAAGTTTTTACCTATCTTGAATATATATTTATGTTCATGATCATTTATTTTGTGAAAAAGAAAACACAGTGTTTGAATATTTCATCTGTCACTTTTAAAATTAATTAAATAATATCTTCTTTATATATATATTTCCATGTTTCAAAAAATAAAATACCCTCATATTGAATCAGCTACCAATCATAAATTAATCAAATCAGTTATAGAATCAGTGTCAGAAAAGGAAAACACATTTTTGCAGTTAGGAAGAAATATAATTTAACAGCTACTTATTCTTAAATTAATTAAACATGATATCACTTCCAATGAAACATGGACCAATACAATTAGAGATATTGAATTATATCTGTAAAAAAATTATTAAAGAAGAAACGTACATTTTGAGAAGAAAAGAAAATTAAAGTTTAAAAAACCATAAACCTATTCTTATAACTTATGAAAGTATAAACTCTGAAGACAGTATGTTATGATCTTGCTGAAATGGAGATGATTTCATAATCCAAATCCTATTTGGAATTTTTGTTTCAAAATTATATGCAAATATTTTTTATCTGTTGAAATATTTGGAAAAAGTATATAAATGTGTTCATTGATTAGATTTATAAAAAAAAAAAAAATGAAATAGAATGTATTATATTTGTTAGTTATAAAAACTTCACTTTTAATATTTATGTGTTTTACATCTTTTATACTTTCAAATAAAACAATTAAAATTTGCTCTCTATAAAATAAGATTTTAGTTGAAACTTATTTATAATTAGTGATACTTAGCAATTTAGCACAGTTAATGAAAGAAATTCTATTGAAACTGGGTCTGTGAATCATGTACTAGAGTACTTTACATTTCAGAAATTGGCTATTATATAGCATCTAATATCTTATTTTTTAATGAGCTTACTAGTAATTGATGTTGTATTCTCAATAATGTAGTTTATTTCTATGATTGCAGCAACATATATTGTTTCTAAGTTATTTCTTATAATTTTTTTCCATTTACTTTATTACTTTTACAATGCTTCATATAATTACAAACCACTATTGACAGTTTCGATTGTCCCAGCAATCTTCTTCAGAACTTTTACTTATATTTTCAAGTTATAAGCAGAAGTTCTGAAGAAGATTGTTGAGGCAATCGAAACCATCAATAGTGGTTTGTAATTATATGAAGCAGTGTAAAAGTAATAAAGAAAGTAGATGATATTAATATTGTATGGATTTGGCAATGCAATAAGAAAGATAAAGTTATATAAAAAAAAAATTTCTGTGAAATGTAAATTTATTTCTTCTCAATCTGTTATTTTTGATGCTCAAGATTGCACAACTTCCTGAGTAATCAACTATTTTGCTTTATTTTTTATTTTTATTTAAATAATTATAAAATATACATTTTATTTTTGTAAATTATTACTTTTTAGTAAGTTCGATTAATGATCACAATACTCAAAATCTTCTATCTGTTTTTAGAAATATATCTCAAGAATTTCTTATTTTCTTTGCCTTGTAAATTTTTATGTTAATTAAAAACATCCTTTTGATGTCAAAGAGAATTAAAACTGAAAACATTTTTAGAATATCTAGAATGTTGCTGTTTTTTTATTTATTTGTTACATGAAAAATCATCATGGGTTTCATTACTCTTATTTATCTTCAAGGGTGATCAGCTTGATGTAGTTTAATTGATTCAGGCACCACCTGATAATACCTTCAGGAAATATCCCGGCATTAAAATACAATGATGGTGACCACTGTCTGCTATACAAAGCCAAATTACGTGGAACATGAGTTATTCTGATGAAATAGATATAGAATTCATATGCAAACTAAACAGTTTATAATATAAAGAAGTTAAATACACACTATTTAAACAAATAACAAAGCAATAGTTTATTTACAACTATTATAATTATCATCCAATATATTTTTCCTGTCATTTACAATACTTATACCTTCATTACTGAGTGTATCATATATTTAATTAAGACTGTCAGCAATTGTTGATCTTCTTAAGTGAAAAATATTATCTTTAGAAGTTGCAAGTTTCTCCAGTAATGATTGATTAAAGCAACCTGTCCTGAATAATAAATTATTGTTTTAAATCACATTCATTTATAATAATATATCAAAACAAAATATCAAAATTCTTTAATTTGTAATAATTTATATTAGATAAGAATGATCTTTCTATCTCATTTTGTTACCAATAGAAGCATTTAATAATTGAAGGATATTAAATGGGAATGCCTTTTTTTTTTTGATTAACCTCATTTATTGTCAGATCGCATTTGAAAGTGTTTTACAGTTTTCAAACAATTGATTTGAATATCATAAAATGAGAAAAAGGTGACCATAAAATGGGTATAGTGCGAAATATTATTCATAACAAAAGTTCATCTTAATGATTAAAAGCGATCATAAAGTTTAATGATGGGTCGTGTTCTAAAGTAAATTATCTTAAGAGGCTGACAGGTAATTTTAAATTACCAACACTGATCAAGTATTATTATTTGTGTGTAATACTTAGTTGCCTATTAATCTTAACCTGTCTTTAGATAGAGAATATACATACATGCTAATCTAAGAAAACCATTTAGTTGCAAACATTTTGTTCACAGAAATATTTAATGACCATTGATTATTTGTATTTATTTAAAAGTCATGCTTAGTTCAAATACAAAGATCTCTTCTAGATAAGTTGTGTCATTGCCAGTTTAGCCATTGATAAAAATGGCTCGTTTAAAACTAAAACTTCTTGTTTAATACATAGCTAAAGAAAGAAAAAAAAATATCAATCTAATTAAATATAAGAAATTGTCAATTTTATGCTAAAACATCACTTAACCTGAATAATTGACTCTATAATCAAAAAATGATAGTCTGAGAAAATATTTGTTAGGACTTTTATTTCGTAGCTATATCCTGGTCGAATTAATTTATTTAGCTATGTCTATTAAATATTTGAATATATTATCTTTAGATGTTGAATGATATCATTGAATTCTAAAATTATATTATTGTACTTAGCTATGGAAATTTGTATTTAATTTATTGTAAATGTTTTACACTAATACTGTGGGTATATATATACTGATTTTTCAATAAACTTATAATAAAAATAAATAATTTTTTTGTGAATGATCTGTTTATAAACTAAAAATTGTCTACCAACAGACATATCATTGATTTAAATATTAAATGATTTAAATAAATTTTATTAAGATGCAAACATTAGTTTTATGGTAAATAAAAATAACTTTTTATAATGTAAAGAAAATACTTATACATATTATGGATATATTTTTTTTGATAGTCCAACACAGATATACTTGTTGGAGTAAAAGCTGAAATGGATAAACCTTCAAAAGATGCACCAAACCAAGGAAGAATAGAATTTTTTGTTGATTGGTATGATTTTATTTTTTTTTATTTTAAAAGGGAATGTTTATAATTATTTTATAAAATAAATTAATTAGATTCAGCTATCTTTAAGACGATTCAAATTTTGACTATTTGTTAATGGAAATCTAATTCATATAATTTGCAGAATAATTGGTATTATAAATTCAGTGGATGACTTAATAAAAAATTAATTCCAGAGTTATCTATATCTTGTTATTCAACTTTTTGTAATCTCATTGGAATTTTTAGAAAGCTGCTAAAATGACAGCTAGTTTATAATTATTACATAATAACTGAATGAAGACAAAGATGATTAGATTTCATTTAACAAATATAAATTGTTAGTGATTTATAATATGAAATTTAGAGTTGATAAAATGTTAAAATAATTACCATTTAAAAGATCATTATCAGATCTGGCTATTGAGATGATATGAAAATGCGGAATGTTTTCTTGGTAATCGATAGAAAAAAATGGATATGCAAAATATTGAATTTTCAAAATATTATGGCATGAAGACTAGACTATGGTATCAAGAAATGATTGATATATTTTGACTGATATATTTAGATTATCTTCTGCATATTATAGAAGCTTGTTTGTAATATTATGTATGAGAAATTGAGTTATAGTGAACCAGCATAAGTGATGTCATTGGATATAATTCAAGTAAAAATGAATTTAGGAGAGACAAAATGAGAATTGTTCATATTAGGGGAAATGACACATTGTTTCATTTATAATATTAGAAGAATATTTTTAAACTGTACAAAGTTTAAAATTTTGATGATCAGTGAATCAGTCTGTGACTGACTAACCAGAATATAATTGTGTATTTGATTACAGAGGAAATTGGATAAATTGAAAATTATATTAATTTCAATATTAGTAATTTAAACTTGAGGTATTTACATGAATAATTCACTTTTTTAATGACAATGCACTAATAAATAACATTCTAAATTTTTAATTAAGAAAAATATTCAAGTAAATAGCATAAATTTTAATTAATTTATACAATTTGTTCTCAAAATTTTTTGGTCATTGCTTGATTCGTTTGAGCAGCTTCTAATATTAATAATTTTTAATTATTTTTGCATCTTTCCTGAGAAATATATTTACCAAATTTTCTTTCAGTCCAAAAAATATAGCATTATATGAAGTAAGAGAATTTGGTACATTTGTTAAAAGTATCTACCACATGATTGAGTTTCTTTCATGTAGTTGATAAATAATTTAGATATTGTTGTTGGAATAATAAATGCCATACCAATAGGTCAGTGGTAACTAGAAATCTTGTCTGTATATCATTAATCTTATAAAGTTGTATAAAATATTGAAGCACTATATTTTCTTCTATTTTTGAATTATTTTTTATTTTAATGCATAGGTATCTTTCTCATATATATATATTTTAACGGTCACTGCAATGAGCCTTAACGTATCTGCACTACATGGGGGCGCCATCTAGGCATTTGAACCTAGAAAAATTTATATAGTAGGCAGATACGTAAGTTAAGATTCAAAAATTTTTTTATATATATTATTCTGACCGTTTGCCCAATGTCACTACCTCATAGAGTAGCAGAGATTTAAACATTTTTATAAGTTTTAATAGATTTATATTCTCAAAATATATACTAAATATTTAGAACAATAAAATAAAAGAAGCCACTGCCAGTAATTAACACACAAATAGATTTTTATTAACGCACATTTAAAATTGAGGAATAAATTTTAACATTAATAATTTTTTTAAATTTAAATTCAAATTATTATTTAAATAGACCACACAGATGGATATTTAAATTATATTTTACTTTAGCATGTCGAGTATAGATAGTCTACATTGATTTTTTTTTCACTTAAAAACTTATCAAAACATTCATTCAATCTCAAACTAAAAGTTCATAGCCAACCCAATGCCTGCTTCCAGATATATAGTCGCAATCAATGTAATATGAAGATGCTAGCATAAAACCATGCCGACAGGAATGTGCATCTGACAGCATGATATTATTTGAAGGAAATGATCCATGTCTAGAACAGGAATGTGCATCTGTCAGACTAAGGAATCATGTATGGTTATTTTTAAAGAGTGCTACGTATGGGGGAGAGCGGTCTTTCTGCCGTCTTATAAATCCCTGTCCATAGAGCTAAAAAGGGTCAATGGCGCAGGAAATACATCTGCGACCATTTCAACAATATGACTGCCTCTTTGGGGTCATGCATTCAGTTGGGCACGTTGCCCTGTATGCTAAACACGCTTCACATTACATTAATATAAGCACCCATATATCCCTCCACAAGCATTGCCCTAACTACGAAACAAATAGCCTGAAATTAAAATCCCTTAAATTAACATAAACGAATTTAAACATAGTTATTAATCTTTATCCATGCAGCTATCTACACCCAACTTTAATTTAATACATTTTATTTAACAGATAGAAATAAATAACCTAGTTAATTACAAACATTAATAATTAAATTTAAAAAAATGGAAATGATTGAAATAGCAAATGTATATAAAAACAAATATTTATAATTGATTTAGAGTTCTATTCTTGGTCAGATAAGAGTACATTCATTTATATTACTTTTTTTGGTGGGGGGGGGATTGATTACTTATTGACGTTATACGGTAATTATTTAAAAAAAAGTTCAATTGATAAAAGTTTATACTTTACAAATTCTGCAGATTTTGAGGTCCATATTCGTGATCACTTATGTAGATTGTTTGTTCTTCCTTTTTAAAAACGAAGCCGCTACTTGCCATTCCTTTTTGGTCCCTAACTGTCATAGGGAGGTCTCAGCTGGTTGTCCGAAAATTAAATTTATTGCAGACTTCCACATCATGAAAATCTGCAATATAGCTAGTTATAACGACATATTAATAGTCAGCTGTCAGATAACAATTATAATAATAATTTGGCTTTTATATTTTTATTAGTCTCTTATCATCCAATCTTTGGATTCAACCGGCAAGACGTCACTAATCCTCTGGTGTTTCAATTACGGTCCATGCTGACATTTCTGGTGTTTGCATTGGTCATTTAATTTCTTTGTACTCTCTTATCTGACCCTTTAATTTATTTTAAATGCCTCAAGGGCCAGTTTGCTTTTGAACAATCATATAATTAATAAGACAATCATTTCCATTTTCTAAGATTATAGAAATCAACATTATTTCTATTTTCAAAAATATCAAATCTTTATATCTTTACTTTTTTACAAAAAATTACTTTCAAATATTTTTATTTTTTTAAATAGTTTTTAAAGTTGTCCATCATGCGATCTATATATACGTTAAACAGTTTTTAAATTTCAGTTTTTAAGTTAAGTTTTTTTTCTTTTTAATAAATCAATTTTTATTTATGGTCTTTTATTTTAATTTTAAAATAATGTGACGGCATATTATATTCCGTTACATTCAGTAAACTTTCTCAAAAACAAAAATATTAAAAAAAAAAAAAAGAATTTACTTAGTGTTAGTAATGGCGTTACACAAATTGATTATACTAATTTTTTTTTTTAAAAGACAAAACTTTGGTTAGTAATTACAAGAAAAAAAATGCTGACTATTCTTTCCTTTTCACTCCAGCTGAGATTACACCTCCTCCCTCAATAGTTCCCTTTTCCCTACATTTCATTTTTAACTTAGGCAAGTCAAAGAAGTTACGTGATTTTAGACTTTTTTTTTTTTTTTTAAATTATGATTTATATTAATTATTACGTTTTATTCCTCGCATTTATTTCTACATATGCGCAATTTTCTTACTGGCAGTACTTTTTACACGAAATTCAAGTTTATAACTTTATATAATACAAAAAATATATTCTGATTTCAGAAAAAAATATTACTGGCATGCTTTCTTTTTAAAATTCTCAGGGCTCTCATGATTTATTAAAGATCATGCCACGTTGGGAGAACACTTTAACGGTAACTGCAATGAGCCTTAACGTATCTGCACTACACAGGGGCGCCATCTAGGCATTTGAACCTAGAAAAATGTATATAGTAGGCAGATACGTAAGTTAAGATTCAAAAAATTATATATATATATTATTCTGACTGTTTGCCCAATGTCACTAGCTCATAGAGTAGCAGAGATTTAAACATTTTTATAAGTTTTAATAGATTTATATTCTCAAAATATATATTAAATATTTAGAACAATAAAATAAAAGAAGCCACTGCCAGTAATTAACACACAAATAGATTTTTATTGACACACATTTAAAATTGAGGAATAAATTTTAACATTAATAATTTTTTTAAATTTAAATTCAAATTACTATTTAAATAGACTGCACAGATGGATATTTAAATTATATTTTACTTTAGCATGTCGAGTATAGATAGTCTACATTGATTTTTTTTTCACTTAAAAACTTATCAAAACATTCATTCAATCTCAAACTAAAAGTTCGTAGCCAACCCAATGCCTGCTTCCAGATATATAGTCGCAATCAATGTAATATGAAGATGCTAGCATAAAACCATGCCGACAGGAATGTGCATCTGACAGCATGATATTATTTGAAGGAAATGATCCGTGTCTAGAACAGGAATGTGCATCTGTCAGACTAAGGAATCATGTATGGTTATTTTTAAAGAGTGCTACGTATGGAGGAGAGCGGTCTTTCTGCCATCTTATAAATTCCTGTCCATAGAGCTAGAAGGGTTCAATGGTGCAGGAAATACATCTGCGACCATTTCAATGATATGATTGCATCTTTGGGGTCATGCATTCAGTTAGGCACGTTGCCCTGTATGCTAAACACGCTTCACATTACATTAATATAAACACCCATATATCCCTCCACAAGCATTGCCCTAACTACGAAACAAATAGCCTGAAATTAAAATCTCTTAAATTAACATAAACGAATTTAAACATAGTTATTAATCTTTATCCATGCAGCTATCTACACCCAACTTTAATTTAATACATTTTATTTAACAGATAGAAATAAATAACCTAATTAAATACAAACATAAATAATTAAATTAAAAAAAATGGAAATGATTGAAATAGCAAACGTATATAAAAACAAATATTTATAATTGATTTAGAGTTCTATTCTTGGTCAGATAAGAGTACATTCATTTATATTACTTTTTTGGGGGGAGATTGATTACTTATTGACGTTATACGGTAATTATTTAAAAGAAAGTTCAATTGGTAAAAGTTTATACTTTACGGATTCTGCAGATTTTGAGGTCCATCTTCGTGATCACTTATGTAGATTGTTTGTTCTTCCTTTTTAAAAACGAAGCCGCTACTTGCCATTTTTTTTTGGTCCCTAACTGTCATAGGGAGGTCTCAGCTGGTTGTCCGAAAATTAAATTTATTGCAGACTTCCACATCGTGAAAATCTGCAATATAGCTAGTTATAACGACATATTCATAGTCAGTTGTCAGATAACAATTATAATAATAATTTGGCTTTTATATTTTTATTAGTCTCTTATCATCCAATCTTTGGATTCAACTGGCAAGACGTCATTAATCCTCTGGTGTTTCAATTATGGTCCGTGCTGACATTTCTGGTGTTTGCATTGGTCATTTAATTTCTTTGTACTCTCTTATCTGACCCTTTAATTTATTTTAAATGCCTCAAGGGCCAGTTTGCTTTTGAACAATCATTTAATTAATAAGACAATCATTTCCATTTTCTAAGATTATAGAAATCAACATTATTTCTATTTTCAAAAATATCAAATCTTTATATCTTTACTTTTTTACAAAAAATTACTTTCAAATATTTTTATTTTTTTAAATAGTTTTTAAAGTTATCCATCATGCGATCTATATATACGTTAAACAGTTTTTAAGTTAAGTTTTTTTTCTTTTTAATAAATCAATTTTTATTTATGGTCTTTTATTTTAATTTTAAAATAATGTGATGGCATATTATATTCCATTACAATATATATATATGTCTAAAGAGTTAAAATATTTTATTTCATAGAAAACCTGAATGTCATTTATTGGAAAAAAATTTTCTTGAGTATTATAGAATTGACTCAGTTTATCATTAGTTGTTAGAAACAAGGTAAGAGTTATTAATCCTATAGGACTTTCTTTTATGGATGTATATGTGTATGAGAAAGAATGATTAAGGTTTACTTCTGGATTAATAATTTATATTAAAACTATATATTGTGTTTATTTTATCCAATAATTTAAGATCTTATGCAGATTATGGGAACAAAAATGATACTCCCAATACAAACAATTTCATTAATATTAAATGGAAAGATTTAGCATTTTTTAGATGCCTTATGTTTATTTTTTAATACAATGTATGCTGTGCAGTGTACTATTAAAAAGTTCTTTATCTTTTATTTAGACATTTATTAAGTTGCCATTGTAACTGGCAAAGTTCCAAATCCAAGAAAATAAAAGAAAAAAATTAATCTTTGAAACACAAATACATTCATGTAAAAAACTTGCTGGTCCATTTTTTTGCTTATTTCATATTTCATAATGCTGACTTCTAATTTTTTCAGTAAAAAACTTGTCTGAAATACTTCAACAGCATATCTAATTGTAGCTCCACAATGTCTTCTATTCTATGACATGTGTTCCCAATGGAAATAGTCAATATTGCATTTCTTTAGAATAACTTTTGAAGTAATCCTTATAACATACATGGAATTTATATCTCCCACAAAAATCATACTCAAAATTCACCATAAAACACATTTTAATGAATGGTGGATTCTATAGTATCATATCTAGCAAGTTGAATAATATATTGATTAGTTTTATAATCTTGCATTGTGTTTTGCAAATTTTATGAAGTATTCTTAAATGAAACTTTTTTTAATGCCTTTTTAATGTGTCAGCAAAGTGTACAAGTCTCACTTCCATATAATAAATTAGGTAAAATAACAGCTCTATATAAAGCTAATTTAATTGCAGTAATTATTTTTCTGAGATGAAACACACTTATCTTTTAACTTAATTAAAAGCACAACAGCATATTATAGTCTTTGTTTTACCTCAACATCTAAGTTCACCTTTCTACTTATAAAACTACCAAGGTATTTAAATTGGTTTATATTGTCAAGATGATAATCATCCAAACCAAAAGTTGAAGACTTTTTTCTTCTGTCACTGACTGATAAAGAACTTGGATTTTGTGAACATTTATTAAATGTTAAATTCAAGACATTAAATTCATTTTACAAAATGTCTTTAATCATCAATATATTGTAAATCCAGTATCCTAGAAAATTAGGTTTTTCTTTTTACCTTTGAACAATTCAAATTAAAATTCCACAATCAAACCTATATTACTTCTTGATCTCTATTTCATTTAACTGCCTATAAACAATTTCAAAGACAACCATCATAAAAATTGAAAACAAAAGTTCCCAATTTTGCTTAACATCAGTTTTCATCTCAAATATTTTAGATTTTTCATCTATAGTAATAACACTTCCTTTCATTCCATCATGTAGTAGCTGAATAATACAAATAAATTTTAATAGACAACTAACTAATTTCAAATAATGCCACAAAAACCTATTCAATTAACTATCAAATGCCTTAACCAAATAATGAGAAAAGCAATATATAAATCGTTCTTATTTCCAACATTTTTCTTGCATTTGCCTAACAAGAAAAATCATGACTATAATGCTTTTTGAGTCTCTAAAGTCACACTGAATTTCTGATAATCATTCATCTATGATTGGAAGCAAACTATTTAACAAAATCTTGGAACAATCTTTGCTATAGTGAACAATAATGATATTCCATAATAAATCCTATAATCTTGCCTATTTCCTTTATTTTTAAAAATTGGAACAATAAAATCAAAAGTTTATATATGCCTAAAAAATTCTACATTTTTTAAGCTAACATACTGCCACCATATTTTAAAACTTCTCAGATGTTTTTAAGACCTGGAGCCTCTCCATTTTTAAGATTACAAAGAGTTATTTTGAATTAATTAAACTAGATATCTTTGTTCAAATCTAAATGAGTAGGTAAAATGGATATATCTATAAAAGTCATCATCTTAATTCTTACATCATTATTCAAAAGACAATCAAAATATCCTTCTACCTATTCAAAATATCATTGACATCATATGCCATTGCTGGATTTAATAGGGTTATGATACTGTTTTTCAAGTCTGCTTTCATTGCATCTCAAAAAAAAAATACAGTATGACTATGTTCAGTGAAGTCTATATCTTTTTTGTGGTTTTAATTTCCCAATAATTTTTTTTTTTTAAGTCTTGTCATTGAACTACTATCTTCAGACTTCTATTATGAAGTTCCATATTTAATTTATTATTCTGCCAAGCAGAAAATGCCAGCTGATTCTTTTTATCAAATTACTAAGATCATTATTAGAAAATTAGCCATGATTCTTCTGTTTAATGAATTCTAAGAATAGATATATGATAAATCTGGAAGGCCAAATTAGCACTTTTAGTGTTTAATAGCTGTTAAAATTTAGTACATACAGTAGATTTGTCTAAAGAAAGAACATCAATTTTCTTGTGAATGTGATTGGAACAAAACCTACTTTTTAATGCATCTATCATTTTAATTTTGGAGCATTCTAATCTATGATCTGTCCAATAATTTATCCTTGTAAATGATTACATACTATAAATCATTCTTGTATTCTAACTCTTAACTATAATGTGATCTATTAAATGCCATTGCTTGAGCTTGAATGCATCCATGTTTTTTTATAATGGTTTTTCAGTTTAAACAAAGTGTTTATGATAGTCAATCCATGTGTTGTGCATAAATTTAATAATAATAAACCATTTGTATTTACTTCTCCTATGCCATTATTTCTAATAACTTTTGGCCATAGTCTACTATTTCTGTAACATATAACATTAAAACCACCAGTTTAATTGTATTGATGGAATATTACCATCCATTAAGAAATGTTTTCTTCCTATGAACCCTTTGAATTTAATGTTGGAGCATAGTACTAATAAAATAATCACTGATATTATTGTAAAATGCAAGTTTTACAACTGTTAGCCTTTCATTGATGTGAGGAATTCCAAGAATAGAAGACACTAAGTTAAATTTTGCAGCAATCCCAACAACACACATTCTCCTTTGACTGACTGATTTGCCCTTCCAAAAAAACATATTGTTATTCATCTATTCTGTTGAACTTCCTTTCTCTGGATGGTGAATTTTAATAAGAGTACTATATTATTCTTAAATCTTGACAGTTCTTTAGCCAGTAATGCAGTTTTTTTTTTCTGGTCTTGAAGAGTTTGTATCTGGTAAAGTTCACACATTCCATGTACTTCTAGTTAGGAAAAACTTATATTTATAATAGTTATTTTTTTTATACTACTATTGTCTTCTAATGCTACTACTACCCTAATATTATTATTATTTCTATTGCTGTAATGAGTAATCCAATGGGTATGACAATCTAGCCAGACTGTGTGAGATAGACCATTTTTTGTTATTCCTTTCCTTCTCCATGAGAGAATGACTGCCTTTTCTTTACTATGACTTTCCTAATATTGTTATTATTTCTATTAATGTAATGAATAATCCACTAGGTATGACAATGTAAAGAGTCTGTGTGAGATAGGTCACTTTTTGTTGTTCCCTTCCTTCTCCATGAGTGGCAGTGAGATCTCTAAAATGGGATATCTATGCAGTCTTTACCAGATAGAACTTCTATCTCAAATGCAGTTCCAAACTGACTTTAGTGATTATATTGCCTCAAGCAAAGATCACGTCCAAGCACTGCCAGCCTATTAAAACTATCCCCATCATTGCCTTCAATAATTATGAAGAGTTGAGCTAAAGAAAGTTACTTTCACTTTTGTAAGTGTCTTGTTCCAATTTATGGTCATCACAATATACAAATCTGCCTTAATCACATCTAGCTTTAGTATACATACCATACTTGTATTTAAATATTACAGATTCGGTCTGTATTCTGACCATCTCTCTTCTGTATATATAAAATGGTCTTAAAGTCCTATATATGAGGGATCAGAATGACTTATGGTCAACATGGATATGACAACAAAATTGGCAAACAAGGGGTTTGAACATGCCATCATCAGGATTTCAATGATATGGATGGCTGAAGAGTTGGAGAGTGTAGAAGATTGAAGCCCATTACAGTTTGAGGATTTACTATCTTGATATAAATGGAACACTGATTATATATGTGTGTGGGAGATGATGATCAGGACCAATTGATGATTGCTGGTTCAGCACGAAATATGGATATTGGAGATCATTTATCTTTTTCACATGTATGTGGCCATGTGTATCTGTTGTATAAGATGGAATGGATGACAAGCGAGCTTGAAAGTCTAACCCTTTAATTATATATAATATTAATAAACACATTGAAAGTAATTGTAATAAAGGAAAAGTGTAAAAATATTTAATTTAAATAGTTAGGGTTAAAGCTGTGAGTGCAGGAAGTTTGTCTATTTTTAATATAATTTTAAAAAATATTTTAATTGTATAATTATAATCATCCATCTTTTTGTTATAATATAGCTCGGCCAATGCTACTCCCCAGTTTGAAGGAAGAGGAGGAGAAGAACTTGCTTCAGAAATAAGCAATACATTGTTGCGAGCATACAGCAATAAAAATTGCTTAAATATGGAATCTTTATGCATAGTTGCCAAAGAACACTGTTGGGTTCTTTATATAGATATTGTGGTAAGGAAAAATTATTTCTTATGGATGTTTTTTTGTCTGTATATCCTTATTTTAAATGAGAAATTATACATGTATAGTCAGTTATAGTAACAATGGATATTTTATAAATCAAGATAAAAGAATTAATGTTACAGATATCAGTAATATAATATATCTGTTATTTATCAAACTGTCACATCTCTGCTTGTTTTTCACATTTGCATTAAGAATAGTAGTAACTCTATTTACTGTATGCCAGAACTATATTGTAGGCTTGGGAAATAAATGTTTACTAGATAGCAGTGCTATACTCACATCTCTTGCTTATTTTCTAATCATTGCCATTTTCCTTGATAAAGCAGCCATTGCTCTCCTATATCTAGAAATTTTTTACTTTTTTTTACATTATCAAAAATTAATAATCCAAGATTAAAAACACTTTAAGAGGTTGAATTCAAGCTAATTTACCTTTTTAAGTTATATACCTCTGATTATATCTTTTCGATTTTTTTTTTTGCAAGGATAGTTTATACCAAATAAAGCATTACATGAATTTTTCTGCTGCCTTTTACTATCTGTATTCAAAATTTTAGGATGTTTTGAACCTTGATTATCAAAGGAGTAAAATTGTCTCTAGATGTGTGATTGCAAATTTTACTTACTGAAGAATGCTACTTAGCAAGAAACTAATTTGGAAATATGGATATAACACTACTATTTAGTTAACTGAAACACAGGCTTATTATATACCTGTATTTATATATGTAATATATAGGGTATATGAGCACAGACTTTCACACGACCCATCACTCTCCACACTATCTCATAACACTGATACACTTGAATACATATATGTCGAAAAGATAAATAATCACCAATATCCGTATTTCATGCTAAACCAGCAATCATCAGTTGGTCCAGATTACCATCTCTGCACATATACGCTCAGATATATATTAAGATAGCAAATCTTCATACTTTAATGGACAGGCTTCAATCCACTCACATTGATTTCTCAAATTTATTTCAGATGGCTATGGAATAGAGTAAATAGGAGAATAAAGTGCCCCTAATGAATATCTGATATTAAAAGTAATTGAATAGTTCAGTGCTTAGGAATTTATAAGTTCGAACATCAGAAATGGCAGAGCTGGAGCCATAATTCAGGGATCTTAAACTCCAAAAGCTACTTACAAAAATTAATTTTTCCAAGACAGAAAATACATTAAAAGTACATTATATCTTATTTTTATCATGTAAAAGACAGGTATCTTTCAATGAATATTCTGAGAAATTATAATATCCATTTTTTAGAGGGTGTCATTAAATATCTCCACATATTTGACTCTTTTAAATATTAAGAAATAAATAATAAATTTTAATATTTTTTTTTAGGATTTCTGTTTATGTTAGACATTATTCAGCAATTGAAATTGTATAGTGTGAATTTCATATTCCTGTTAAGTAAGTTAGTAAGTAAAAAAAGTGACTTTGAGAGAGATTTTTTATTTACTTTCATATAAAATTATCTTCTGTGAAATAACATCTTGATGTCTGATTTTTTTTTAGTTTTTTATTTGTAAAAATGTAAATTATTATTTGAATTCTTATTAATTACATAAGACATTTATATTTGTTAGCAAATTAATTTTTAATTCATAGTCTGCCATTTCTAAGCAGATGAAAATAAATTAGGATCAGAAAGATTATTGTTGCTCCTTAGTGTTAGTTGATGTTATAATGTAGAGAAAGTATTTGGAAGTTTTTTAAATGTTTCTGAGCCTAAATAATCGCACTCAATATATATGAGTTACTTTACTATAAAAGCTTTTTTTCAGCTGAGAAAAAGAAAGAGAAAATAAATTAGGAAATAATGTTATGGAAGGCAGAGTATAAACTGACCAGATAATATAATAATATTTTGATTGATAATCTTAACAATATATTGTGTGTGTGTATATATATTTGTATAAGATCCATTACCAAATATGTTGTGGAATATAATTTTATATTTAACTACAATTTATGTATTTATTATATATATATATACTGATTATATATATATACACACACATACAGATATAAAATTAATGTGTATGTGTAATATTAAAATAGAATAAGTGTTTATGTAAGAAGTACATATAAATTATATAGACTATCTTAGTTAACATAAAAAGTAGAACAAAGCAATTTTTTTCTAATGTGGCAAGAAAAAAGACAGAATTTTATTTTGTCACATGTATAATTAATTATATAATATGTACTTATTTTATTAAAATAAAATGGATTCAAAAAGTGTTAATAAAAAGCTTTTATCAATTTTTATAATTTGGATTATGTAGAAATTAAAATGTGTATAAGAAATAATATTCTTAGATATTTCTCAAAGACTTATTTAAATATGCTGGATAAGTTCATTAATTATAAGTTTAATTTAGACAATATTTAAAAATTGTATCTTATATGTTATGCCAGCAAAATATTTTTATCAAAGCTAAAATTAGATTAAACAAGGGTATGTGTTCTAAAACTCAAGGACAAGAAACTTAAAAACAGAATGCTTATCAATTGAATGTGACTCGTCACATGATATGTTGGTTGGGTCATCTCATATATATATATATACATTTAAATCAATATCACTTATCTTTTTTTTTAATTAGATCAATTAGCATCTTTTTAGATGTAATTATGTACAACTCATATTTATAATTACAACTTTAAATTACTGTAATAGATTTCTAACTATAAAATCTTTCCATTGACTCGTTGTAAATCGAAAGATTTCGCAAGTATTAATGTGTAATAAGAAATGTGGACTTAATCAGTGAAGTATTGTTTAGCTTCACGCTCGCAGATCTAACCGCTTCAGCTTCACCTATTTAAATAGAAAGTAGGTTGAAGTAAAGAAGGGTTCCCCTCTTTTCTTCCAGAGCGCAAGCTTGTGGTTAAAACACCTGTAGAGATCCCTACTATCGCATGTTATATGCATATTGTCGAGGTTATAGCTTCAGTAAATATTACTTACATAGTTAATGTGCGTTTAATAAATTTATAATTACAACTTTATATTGTATTAGAAAAATATATATATTGTTATTACAATAAGTTTTAATTAACGGACATTTTATTTGTATATAAGTATATATGTGTGTGTAATTAGAGGTATTTGAATTCGGGATTTTTCAATCTATTTATCCTCCACTCCATGACGACACACCTTTGTAAAAAAGATACACGATCCTCAATATATGTATTTCGTGTAGAACCAGCAATCATATATATAATAATATGAAATGTTATTGCAAACAATTTTTAAATCATATTTTAAATGAATAAATAGATTATCATTATAATTCTTGACTTTTTTTCCCCCAATTTGATCTATTAATTTTGCAGAAATGCTGAGTAAATGTAAATTTTTTCTGTGCTATTTTTTAAAATTATCTAATCATATTCTAAAGGGTCTTTTTCTTTTGTTGGGCTTTGTGAAAATATCTAAAATAATTTATTTTTTTTAGTTTTTAATTATTGTTTATTTTACATATATAGCCAAATATTTTTTTTTTATATAATCTTCAACTAAATTTCTTTTGATTCACTGTTTTTGAATAATTTTTAATTGAAAATTATTCATCCAATCAATTTTCAGTAACTTTCTTTTAGCATGTTCTTTTAAATGAGAAATTTTTTTATACTCAATATTTTGTCATTATCCATGTTTTACCAACATATTAAATATGTATGAATCGAGCAAGTCTATTTTGATTTGTAATTTCCTGTCTTTGCTTTTTTCAAATCTTATTCATGGCTTATACTTTATTTTATTTTCACACTCATAAATATTAGTAATATTACCTCCAAAATATGCAACATTTTTTACATTGTCTAATATAGATCTACCAATGTTTATTTGACTTCTTTTTTTTTAATCAAACATCATTGACTTTCTTTTGGACATATTTATACATAAACCATATTTCATTGCTTCCTCATTTATTTCAGTGTTTTCTCATTTTTTTTCAATGATTATTATATCATCTGAATATTAAAAATTATTTATTATCATCCCATGCACTGATGCTCTTTTATACTTTGTTTTGATATTATCCATTACCTTTTCCAGATGATATTGCTGGCAAAATTAGATCTCCTTGTCTTGGGCCTTTTCTAATTTAAAAAACCAACTTCCACTTTCTCTGCATATTTTCATGAATGTTCATTTATCATAGATATTTTTTGGAAAGTTAATTAGTTTATAATCTAATCCATATGATTTAAATATTGTGCAAATTGCCTTTTGAACAGTGCTCAAACACCTTATTTGAGTCAAGAAAAGACGTACATTTTTTCCTTTCTTTTTGGATTTCTCGATAACATAATGGTAATATCCAATATATGATATTTTTGTCTTTTCTAAATCCACTTGTTTTCATCTAAAAACTGTTCCATTTAAGATGTTCATTAAGATATTTTTTTAAATGCTAATTATTCTGATTTGTTTGTCGTTGTTGTTGTTGTTGATTGTTACTAGCAATATAGTTTTCTCATTGAATCTTCTTTCCATGCATTATTACATAGCTTTAAACTGACTAATATATTTGATCATTTTCTTAATTATTCCATCATTTCCAGAATTCCAATTTTTTTTCAACTTATTTACTAATCTTTTAACTTCTTCCAATAAAATATCATCTTCATTATTATAGAATGATGGTGCAACTTCATTAACTTTTTTTAATATTTTTTCTAATATGTTTTTGCCAAAGTTTACTTTATATTATTCAAAACATAGTAATCTTATTGTCACATTAAATTGTTTTTCATATTCATTCTTTATTACCTTCTTTTTTTTTTATCTGTATATTTTTTTACATATATATATTTACTATTATAATTTTCCATATCTCTGCATTGAATTTTCAACCATTTTTGCTATCTTTTTTGATTGTCATTTCTATCCTTTGCCTATTACATTGCCTTATACTTTTGTTTTGCCAGTTTTCAATTGTGCCTTTGACTGTTTATTGTCCACTTTCTGTGAACCAATTTCAGTTTTACTTATATGATACAATCTTTTTTTTCTTTGCATTACTTAAATAATAGCTTCTTTCAATTGATTAAGATCTTTTTTTCATTAACCATATCTTTGATTTTCCTCTTAAGCATCGATTGATATTTTTTAATTATTTCTATTTTCTATCTTGGTTAGATCTTTGTTTCTGAAAATGAATTTTTATTTAATTTCTCAAGCTTAAGTTTGATATTTACACTTAACAAGCTATAATCTGTATTAATGTCTTACCATAGAAAAATGCAACTTTACTGGTATTGATCATCTTACATTTATTAGTATCATATCTATCATGATCTTTATTCTTTCATCAATGAATATCCATGTTCATTTTCTGAAAGAATCGTGTACTGCAATATATTCCAAAAAATTTTAACTGTGTTCATTTTTTTTCTCCAAAGTTATATTTACCACACTTTGTTCCCATACTTCAATATTTCTTCCAGTCTTGACATTATATACTCCTCTGATGCTAATAATACCCTTATGAGCTATATCATCAATAAATTTTTGATCCATGTAAAACTGTTCCATTTCATCATTTGTTTGATATGGGAGCAAATAGTAGAATTACTCTGATGTTAAAACAGTTTTTATTTAACTACTATCATTCTTGTATTTAATATTCTTTTTTTTTTCTTGCTTGTTAAAAATTATACATCAGTTTCATGCTTTAAGTTATTTTCAAACTGAAAATAAATGCAAATTTAAATGTGCATGCTTATATTATCTTGATTGCATTACAGTTATAGATTCTCTTTTTATGTTTTTTTAGCATACAAGTTTATTACAGACTCAACAGCAATTGTGCTTTCTGTGGGAAGTCAACTATTATTCAATATTAGATGATTTATTGTTAAAAATTGACTTATTCAAGCAGTTATTTATATTCACATGTATTATTAAATTAGTGAATTTTTTGAAATCTTTCTTCCAAAAGTTTTAACAAAATTATAATATAGATCATGATATTAATTTCTAAACGTGGTTTATGAAAGTCAAGTAATTTTTATGGATTCATTTAGAATCAATGCATTTAAAATATTTTATTTTATATTCATAACTTCTCTAAATAAATTTGCACTTCCTCTCATTTGAACAAATACAGAGAAAATATATTCCCAACTAAATCTTTGTGAATGTACCAAATGCTTACTCATTTTAAAATTTTCAGAAATAAGAACAAACTTTTTTTTTTCAAATATGGCTAGTTATCTTTGATGAAACTATTGAAAAAAAAAATAGTATTTAATTGAATAGCATTTCTTACTGAATAGAAATTTTAGTGACAGGTAATCATTTGTGTTGATGTATGAAATAACAAAGATAATGTATAGAATATAATTTGCTTTTACTTCATTACTATTAAAATTCAAATGTTGAACATTTGAAATTAATAAAATTTTCCATTAAACTAAGTTAACCTTTGATGTAAGATTTAAGTTTAACTATTTTTTATTTAAATTTTTTTTAAATTATTTTTTGTAAATGCAATAAAATTATTTATATATCAATTTAAAATTTTATAATCTCATTTCTAATAATTATTTGATTTTTTCTTTCTCCTTTAGCTATTAGAATGTGGAGGAAATTTATTTGATGCTGCATCCATTGCTGTCAAAGCAGCTTTGTATAATACGAAGTGAGTAGTTTGGATTATTGGTTATATTTTTATATATTTTATTATTATTTCTTGCAAACTATGTCCAAAGTTAAGATCTTTTTTATATTTATATATAATTACACATGTTGGAGGTAATTATAACTTTAGCGTCTTTGTAAGAAAATGTAAACCTAAATATTCTTTCAGAAATGAAGTATCATTGATAATTATTAAGGTACAAGGATTAAATTTTTCTTGCATATAATTAATAGATGTAAAATGTCATGGAAATTTTTAGATAATGCACTATTATATATATTATCTCAGATAGATTTATTTTCTATATCTGAGGGATTTTATACCTATTCAATTTTAGATATCTCTATCAATTCCTTTACTGGTGACTTATTCACAGTCACACATGTGGTCTCATGGATAGATGAATGTGTTTTCCCTTGCATTATTATAAATTTTTACTTTTGCCACTCTATTCATCTAAATTTAAATCATTATAAGTCTCATTTATAAGAATATTATAATCAGTTATAACACTGGAATTATGTGTGCATTGGTTTCTGTAAAGTTTTTAGTTTCCACTGCAGTCTCTGTTTTAGTTTCTACAGTGTCCATATTTTTTTGGGGAAATTCTCTATTTTTTTTCAACCTTCCTTTATTATCATATCTCTTTCTCTTTTTATTCATCCTTACCAAAATATTCTATCATTTTTTTCTTTCTCCCTCCCCCACTATTTCCTCCATTTTTTCTGACCAATCTTTTTTAATTTTTTCTAATATTTCCTATCTTCCTCTTCTATACTAACTTTACTAACTTTTTTTAATGTCTTACATTTTATATCTTTTTTATATTTTTTGTTTCAGTTTTTCTTTTCTATTTTGTGTCTCCTTTTTTTCTATATATATTGTTCTTTCTCTTCATCCATTTTTTTTTTTAGTCAATTTATTCCTTTTTGTTTTCTGCTTTCATCTATTTCCATGAACATCTTCTCTATGTTTTTAATTGTACCCTAAAATGTCTAGCAAAGTGTTTCCTAATAATACTTTTCATGAAGCACATTTCCCATTCTAATGAATTATTAATATTTTAGCTTCTCAAGAGACTAAATTTTCTATTTTATATGATATAAAAAACTTTGAAACAAATCATGTTGAATCCTTTCTTGTTCCTACTCAGTATTTTGTTTTCTGTGTATAAACTTTTTACTTATGATTATCCTTGTTGTTGTTTTTTTGGATCTTTATTGCTACATGGATTTATTTTTTTTTTAATCTGATAATCCTTGCTAATATTATATTGGTTTCTAGTTCTATTGTTTTTTAATATGTTTATCTATATATTGCTATCACCTTCAGATATGTAGAATTATTATAAATTATTTTGGATTATAAATATATGAAAGTATTAGACTTGTATTGACTTTCTGATCATAGGGAATTATCTTGACGTATTTGGTTTCCAAAGCATATGAATATATTCAGCCTCTAAATTGGAAAACTACTTATATCTAATAGAAATTTGCTGTTAATATAGTGCCAATATTGATGATGATAAGCATCAAAAATATAGATAACAATACTAATTTAAATCATAATGTGAGCAGTGAGGAAAGTGTGTCAACTATATAGCTAGATTTCAACAAGTGAATAGCAAATATATATGTATTTGCTTTATCCAAAATATCTATAATATTATTAATGAAAGGCACCAGCCATTATTAAATCCTTGTGAGAATATCCATTTTCTTTGATTAATTTGTAGAATGCACTATATCTACTGACCCCAACACCATTTCTCTTTCACACATTGTTTGAAACTAAACTCAAATTAGAACAGAAGAAAAATATTGAAAAAATATTTTTCTTGAATCATTAGTGAAAACTGAGATTTATTAAAAAAATATTAACATTTCAAAAAAAAATTACTAATACTGTCTTTTATTTAAGTCTTAGCATTAGAAATTATTTTAGATTTATATATTATATAATATCAATAATTATGCGCTTTTAACGCTCGTTAAAGAAGTTATATTTATTAATAATTTATTTAAAGCTTAGCGCATTCAAAGCTCCATGGCTTCATACTCATAGCTGTGTGTGGTTGATAGTGATGAGGGGTAGTATTCAACCGCACACAGCTATGAGTATGAAGCCATGGAGCTTTGAAAGCACTAAGCTTTAAATAAATTATTAATAAATATAACTTCTTTAACGAGCGTTAAAAGCGCATAATTATTGATATTATATAATTTATGAGAAGTTAATAAACAAATTTATATATTATGTAATATACTGAAGTTTTATATCTAAAATTTCTCACTTTCAGTCCTGGAATGTCAAACATCATAATACATTTTAGTTTAGTTTACTTTCAACATTATTATAGTTTTGACTGTTTTTAATTTTGTTTTTTCTTTTATTCTTTTTTTTTTTCTGGTATTTTCTTTCTCAGGCAACTTTACAAATTAACAATTCATGATTTTAAAGGGTTATACTGTGTCTGACTTGATACTATGTTTCAGCAGAAAAAGGAAGTATTTTCATAGAAATTTTAGGGTTTCACAGAATCTTAATCATAAAAATAAATATTTCAAATATCTTTAAATAAGTTTAATGATTGAGAAATAAAATATTTAATGAAATCATAAATAAAAAGAACTTACTTATCATTTATTTATAAAGGCTACAATATATTACTTTATAATCAATGCATTAATTTTCATATGATCACCATAGGCATTTACATATTCATATTCATTTACAAACAAACATTAAATTCTTAGCTATGGTGGTTAAGGAATCAACTATCAGAGAATATTTTTAAACTTCAACCCATATTGAATTCTGGTCATGGCCATAGAAGATATATGTATTACCCACTATAACATGAAACCCTTGCTTAAATTGTAATCTAGAGATCAATGAACCACATTACTTACAAATGATGTGTGTGCCCTTTTTTTTTACTAAATATTATGTATAGATGTTATAATTATGTTCCATTTTCAAAAATTTTTAACATTTCAAATGACATTGTTTAGATTTGTATTGTATCTCTAAATAAAAAACAACAAAAATACCCACAATTTAATTATCATTTTAAAATGCGTTTAATTTAATATATAAGTTAAATAATCAAAGTGTTTGAGCACTTCAAGAATAAATTATAGTGGCAGTATTAATAAGTATCATTTATATTGTATTAAATTTATTGATTTTTATATTATTATCTTGGAAATTGCATAGCTCAGCCGGTAGATGGAGCTACTCTTTGATCTTAGGAAAAAAACACACAAAAAAGGGAAACTATATTAAAATTGGATAAATTTACAAAGTAGATGACTTTTATTGTAAATCTGAGCCAATTATATTTATTAAAAAATATATTGTGATGGTAAAATGAATTATGTACCAGTAATTTACTCCTCATCTTGTTTATTCTTGTAGTAAATATCTCAGTAGTTAGAATTTGAATCCAAAATCATGATATAGCAATATAGATAAGATCTTCGATGTTTAATAAGCACAAATATATAATTATAAATGTAAGAATATCCCCCCATATATCTGTGAATCTTATAAATCATGCTTTAAATCTATATCATTGAATTTAATTATAGGGATGATAATGATGGTTTTATGATCACAATCACTCTAAAGTATTTTATTTGTTTTCGGTTTCTATTGAAACTCCTTGTGCCAACCTCCTCAAAAAAGTAAGTTCACTTAAAATTGTGTAAGATAATGATCATTTTCAAATCATTACCATAACATCCCAGCACATTCCTCAGTGTTCTCACAGTTTGCAGATATTTTTATGAACTAGCACATGTATGTGGATTGAACTTATAATATTTAAACTTAAAAAAAAAAAAAAGTAATATTTAAACTTATGAAAAAAAATGGATTAATAAAACAACATAACCATTTATTAATAAAACAAAACATTTGTAGCTTGGTTGTAGCTTTATGATATAAATTTCCAATCGAGCATATAATAATTAATATAATTTTCGTAAATCATTCATAGATTTCATTTTCGTCTCATGTAATAGTTTCACATATAGATATAAAATCAAACACAAATACTTAATCTATCTTAAACAAACAGTTCATATATTTAGTTTCTTCCTGTTTAGTAATTTCACATATATATAAAATCGAGCATAAAATTTTTCATTAATATATATATTTTTTTTACAATCCGTTTCTAGATTTTAGTTTTATTTCTAATAATTCCACATACATATATATATATTGTAACGATCCGGAGAAATTAGACTAAAGGTATCTGCACTACAGGGCGCCATATAGGCATTTGAACCTAGAAAAATTTATAAAGTAGGCAGATACGTAAGTCAAAAAAAAAAATTTTTTTTTTTTTTTTAAATTTTGATTCCGGTCATTAGCCCAAGTCACTAGCTCAGGGAATAGCAGAGATTTAATAATATCATATCTTATCTAATTATATTTCAACATTAAAAAATAAATAAAATAAACCACTGCCAGTAATTAACATACAAAAATTTATTTACGCACATATATATATAAGATTTAAAATTGTTTTAGTATCAGTTTACATTTTAACATTTAATATTATTTTTAACTTTACTTTAGATTTTAATTTGATTTTATAATTTAAATTTACATTTTAATTTTTATAATATTATAAGTTTACATTTTAATTAAGTTCGCACAGATGGAATTATAAAAATTTGTTTTAATAATGTTGAGTATAGATCGGTTACATAGATTACAACGGTTAAAAACATTTCAAAATAAACATAAACGATCAAAATATAAAATCATTGATACTGACAATTGCAGAGGGAAATTTATAAGTAACCCAATAGTATTCACCATAAGATACTTGCATTGTCACCAATAACTTAAAAGACATCCGAATAAATACATTTTAGATACTCACCGTAAGGTATCATTATTTATCGAATGTCTATATATTTTGATCAAATATGAAAACCCAAAACATACCTAACCGATAACCAATCCATGCAAGCGTCTATAAACAACTTAAATTTAATGTATTTTTATTTAGTGTCGAGTATGAATAGACTACATAGATTTGCATTTGAAAATAAAACATTCTATCCCTATCTAACCTTAGGCTAAAGGTTCACAGCCAAAACTGGCATCAATTTATCTGATATATCGATGCATTCAATGTAATACGAAATACAGCAGCACCAAAAAGTTAAGAGAAGAAATTGCCTCTCATCAAATAGGAATATTACATCTATCTGACAAGAAGAGCAATAAAAAAAAACTCCATAGAAAGGAACTGCGTTCTCCGTCTTATAATTCCTTCCATAGGCAAATGGGTGAGTGCGGCGTATGAAACTATTCTGCCCATAGCGAATCTGATATTACATCTACTAATCACACCAATATATCCCATCCATTGACCCAATTCAACTACGACACAAATAACCTAAGATTACCCTCCCCTAATATAACTTTACAAATCTATACAGCCATTCACGCCCGACTTAAGTTTAACATTTATATAATTAATTTAATGAAAAACAAAAATCATGATAAAACTTAAAGAACAAAAAATAAATAAATAAATGGAAATGATTTTAAATATATATAAAAAAAGAAATACATCAAATAACATTATTAATAAATTAAGTTGGTCAGATAGGATAATATTGCAATCATTTAAATATGGAAAGTTTTAATTTAATGTTCATTATTTATAAAGTTCTTACGGTTTAAAACAGTTCATCTTTATCCGTTGCTTGCCATGAACGTGAATTCCCACGCCATCCTAAGATTGGTATTCTGTTGGCCGATTTATTTATCCATCCGGAGGTTTTTGCTTTAACTGGTCCTCAATGTAGAAAAACGATAGTTCATTTCTCTTTCTTTCTTAGCAAAACTAAAGGGATTGAAGAGGGCGTCTTTTCAATCCCTTCTCCTTCACTTCCGCACTAACACATATCTGTCCTCTCTCAATAATTCTTAATAATTTTCAAACTTGTCCTTTTATATTAATTTGAAGGATTGAATTTACATTGCGTTATCGATGAGATGGTCTTTTCGCTGAGGTCCGATTCCATTGTTTTTCTCTCCTATCTGACCGATGTTTTTACATTTAAATGCCCAAGGCTCGTTTACATTTCCAATTAAAACAATCATTTCCATTTCTGATTAATTAATGTGTTTTCAAACTTAAAGATATATTTTTATCTTTAAATCTCTACTGAAAATTTAGTTTTAAAACACTTTTTCTTTAATAAAGTTTTCGTTTAATAATTTTTTTTTTTTATCTGTGCGATTTATATATACGAGTTTAAGATGATATTTAATTTCAATTTTTAATTCTTAAAGAAAATTTTTAAATACGAACTTTTTATTTTAATTTCATGTTTAATAATAAAAACACAATGTAACGTCGTCTGTGCTCGTTACAATATATATATATATGAAATAAAACATACTGTCACATTTAATATATTTAAGTATATATTCATACTTCAAATGTAAAAATACAGATTAACATCACACAATAATTAATTTCTTTTAATCTTTATGCATTTAAAGTCTCTTTTCAATATTTTAGAATATCTAGCTTAATATCTTATTGATAAAACAAATATTTAATGTCCTACATTCTAGGTATGAGATATGTTTTCTTCTCTGCAATTACAGTCAGTCTTTCCATAAATTTTATGAAGATATTTTTTCTCTTCACACACCAGCTTTATATTAGTGTAATGCATGTAAAATACATATAAATCTTTGGAAATTTGACTCTGTAGTCCAGTTTTTTTTTTTTACTGATATAATTTCATACATTGCATCATTTACTGGTTAGGCTGCATGATCAGGTTTTTCGACTAATGTGCTAGGTGTTCTTTCCTAACCTTTCATGGCAAAATATTCCCTAATATAATAAACATTCTTACAGCTTCTATTATAAGCTTTACAATTTCAATCAGCAGTCAGGCAAAATCTCTTCTTCATACAGCTCATTTTAACTGCTTGATTGTATATCTTGCTGCTTGGAATCCGTAATTCCACACTAGATACCTATGACTGAATAACTACTTACTGTCTGCTTCATTAACTATCATTTGTATCTTAATATAGAATATTTTACCATCTTGGACCTAGGGTAAAATATTCCATTGTATTCTTCAACAAAAGAAAGATGTAGCTGTTTACTTTTTTTTCTTTCTCT
Source organism: Epiperipatus broadwayi (assembly GCA_028023455.1). Taxonomy (NCBI): domain Eukaryota; kingdom Metazoa; phylum Onychophora; class Udeonychophora; order Euonychophora; family Peripatidae; genus Epiperipatus; species Epiperipatus broadwayi. Next base: position 1,343,488 of record JAQFVV010000080.1, on the reverse strand, counting down.
AATACACATTACAAAAGATAAATTCTTTGCTAGTTTTTACTGTTTTATTTATAATTAATAAAATATTGTTAATTAATAATTTTTTTTTTTTGAATTTGAACTCATCATTTTATTTTCTATAGGAATCAGTAAAATTGTATTTATAATACGATTCAAAATAGGTGAAACCAAAAAGATCTTAAAATGACATTTAATTTATGAAGTGCATATTTTCTCTTTTTTTTTACCTTATATATGTATATGTAGGACACTACTGCTACTAGGGTCATAATATATATATATATTTAAAATCATTAAAATTTATCATATCAAATTTAAACATGTTTGTTATTTATTAGAGTTATTGCTATTTTATTATGCTGAAGAGTATATTTAATTATTTTTCTGGTGACAAGTTTCATTCTTAAAGAAAAGTATTCAATCTTCTTAGCAGTTTGTTATTATGAATTTTCTTTTTAGCAAAATTATGTAAGAGCTTTTTATGTATATAATATTTTATTATTATTAAATGTAATTTACAGATTCTTTTTATTCAGCAAAAAAGTATTGTATATTTTTTGTTTAAAATTACTGTAAATTAATAATGTTATTATTATGTATTTGTACATGTTAATGATGTTAAAAGTCTGTTTAAATAGCTGGGCAATTGTATTTGCATTCATAACTTTAGGACTTTAATAAGGAATAAAAGCCTGCTGTTATATGATTATATTGCAAAACAGATCTCCTCTGAGAGAGTCCAGTAGCTGAACCACAAATCTGAAGTGCCATTTGCTAATTTATTGATTAGTCATATTTCCAGTAAGGCTCAGGATGAAATGAATATGTTGCTGTCAAATGCAAATTATATATAATCTAAAGAAAACAGTGTGTGACTTTGTTTTAATAGATACTTTAGATCTATCAATTCTCTTTATTCATTTTAATATTTATATTATCTCAAATTATTTACCCCATCTTTTTGATTTTTTTCTGTACCAGTAAGAATATATATATTAATTATTCTGGTTTCTCTTTGAAAATCTTTTGTAATTTTTTTCTTATTAGATGGTAGATTAATCACTTATGTTTATCAAGGATTAAATTTTAATGAACAGACTAAGTTGGTATAAAAGTCTAATATATTGATCAAGTATTAATACTACTCTCAAAAAAAAGCAGAAGCTTATCTTTGTTATAGAACTCGCAATTTCCAACTAATGTATCCACATTGAGTAATTTAGTAGATTTTATGGCTTTGATAATGAGTGTTATGATCATCATCAATGTAGTTTACAGATTCTTTTTATTCAACAAGAAGTACTGTGTTTTTTTGTTTAAAATTATTATAAAATAATAATATTATATGATTCAGTTTAGGGATCCATTAGGTTTTGATTGATACCTTTATATATATATATCTTTTTTATAAGTCTTAATAATTGTTCCACATTAAAATAATCTTCAAGATAATTATTCATTTTATATCGTCTTTTTTCATTTTTCTAAGTTTGGACATAAACTTAGTAAAACATTGATCAAGACATAACTATTAAATTAAAAAGCCAACCTTATTCTCAGAAAATTGTTTTTTTAAAATAGATCATTTATAAAAGTAGGCTGTTATTATTTCTTATTTTGTCTTCAGAAATGCAGAATAAGAATTTGATAAACTGAGATTTCTTTGCAGATATAATCATCTGTTAAAATATATATGCATAATGTTTTATTAAAATCTCAAGATATAGTGGTTATTAAATTACCCTGTTGGCATTCAAGCGTAGAATAGAATTATATATATATATTTTTTTTATAAGTGACACTTTCCCAATTTATTAGTTGGCCATTCAGTATTGATTATTAAATGGATTTATAATTGATCTTATAAAATAAAGGAAAAAATCATAAAACTTTTATAAATTATAGATTGATTAATATCTGATCTTTTGGAATTTTTTTCTGTATTTTTCAGTATGTGTGGAGAAATTTGGAAGTTATGCTTTCTTGGTAGTAGGTTATTTATGATTGTTAATTGATTCACATAGTATTTTTATTTATAAAATTATTTTTAACTATCTTATTCATTAGTTTCTTGTATTTCTTTAATGGGGATTTTAAAATCTTTAAATTAATCTATTTAAAAATTTTTAACAAATTTTCAAAAATTTTTGTTAGTCATAATAAAGAAATTGTTAAATATATCAATTATTAAATGCCAAAAGCTAAATCCAGTTAATATAATAAACTAAGTACATCAATTTACAATTATATCAATAATCAAAATTAAAATTACTCATTCTACTATCAATGGTTTCCCTGTTAAGGCACAGTTTTCAACTGCAAAGTAATAGAACAAAACATATATATTATTCTACCTTTCCATGATTCTATCTCATATTCCAGTTATTTCTAATATCAAAAGAACTTTTAGATAAGTTAATAACTTCAGAATCATAAATCTTTATTAAAAGAGATTCTTTTTTTTTTAATTCTTTTCAAAGAGGACAACCTTAACTGCTGAAACATAATCTTATGGCCTGTATTTCTTCCATGAATAAATAATGCGGAACTTATTCTTTACTCCATTTTTATGAACTTTTATTCTGTTTTTTTATTATTACAAATTATTTTGATCTATATATTATTTTTACAAAAACAAGGAATAATATAAACAAACCTAGGATTGATATTCTTATCAATTTTCCCTTTTGTATTATTCAGTAAATTATTTAGAATAATAACGTTTCTCCATACTATTTGCTTATTACTAAACATTATGATTTTTTTAAAAAAATCTGAAGAAGACAATCTAAAAGGCAAAGAAATAAAATCATATTTTTCTTATATATTAATATTTTTTAATTATTATTATTACTATTATAATTTCTATTAAACAAAATACTCTTAATAAATTTATCAGAATATCCTATACTAATGTAACCTTTATAAAATTCTTTTTTTTTTTAAATAACAATGGTTTTAGAACTTTAATTTTAAAAAAGTGATTTTTATAAAGATTACACTAGCATAAGTCATTCTGATAAATTGATTAAGGGTATTTTATTTAATAGTAATTTAAAAAATGTTAATATAAAAGAAAAATATTATTTTATTTCTTTGCCTTTTAAATTGCCCTGCTATAAGATTTTAAAGAGAAATCATAATATGTTGTTTGGTAATAAGAATAGTATAAAGGAAGATGTTACTCTGAATAATTTATTGAATAATACAAAAGAGAAAATTGATAGAAATACCATTTCTGGAGTTATTTATATTATTCCTTGTTTTTGTACTAAAATATATAGATCAAAGTAGTTTAAAGAATACAAGTGATACTTCATAAAAATAGAGTAAATGCTTTGCACTATATATTCATGAAAAAAATATGATAATAGGATTATATTTGAGTAGACTAAAATTGCCTTCTTTGAATAGAATGAAAAGAAAAAGAAATAAATTGAATATTTTTTAATAAAAATATATAATTCTGAAGCTGTTAATTTATTTAAGTTATTTTGACCTTATAAGATAACTAGAACATGATTTGGAATTACAGAAAGGTAGGATAGTATACATAGTGGAGCTGCAATATATGTTGTATTTTGCTCCCAGCCTCCTTTGCATACATTGTACTTTGTATTTAATAGCTCACATTTAGTTGATAAACTTTGATTAGGATAGAATATGTATTGTTTATTGAATTGTAAATATGTATTCTTTTTCAACACACATACATATATATAACACAGGTGCATTTTATGTTTATAATATGCATATATAAGTTAACATTCTGGCATAAACAAAAATGATAATAATATAGGTATTAATAATAAATTGAGAATAGGCATTTACTTATATTTTTCATTCACTGAAAGAATAAGGATACTAAAAAAAACTTACTGTACCATATTATTATTTTTTAAATAAAGTAAATAATAAAATGTCTGACTTTCGACATAATTAAATATAATTTGATAATATTCTTTTTTTTTTTTTTCATTAACTTTTATTTTATTGAAACCTTACAGAAAAATTCAAAAAAATATTAAACACTAATATTATTTTGCCAAGTGCTTTTGGTACCGTGCGCCAGACTTATGGTGACATATTGGAACTAAACGGTTAATCTTCCAGAGCATGCTCAATGGAACACTAGTGTTACGTTGATAGATAACATTATTTGACTTAGCAATAAATCAAGTCTCTTTCTTCTGCTCAATTCATTACAAACAGTATTGATATTTTGAGAATAAAACTCTTGCCCACAAATATTTTCATGATTTGAAAAAGCAGGATTAACTTGTGAATCAATTTTAGATTTTTTATATTGAAAAACACCCAAGAAAATGAATTTTTTTGGAAACAAAAATTTCAATTTTAGATCGCTTAGTGAAATGGGAAGGATCAACAGCAATTGGAAAATGTTTTAGTTTGGGCGAATCCACTATAAGACCAATTTAAAAAAATGAAGTTGGCGCTAGTTGTATTTCCTCTTGTGACGAATCTGATATCTCAAATAGCGATAATGATTAAAATACTGTACATGTATGAAAAAAATGTAAATTACACATAAAAATATATTGTTTTGAATAAAATTAAATACTGTAGTTAGTAAAAAAAGTTTGTCTTGTATCAATTTTTTTCAAATTTGAAATTTTTTATTAGTCATATTTTATTTTCCAATTTTTTTTTTATGCGAATTTTAAAGTAATTTTCCGTTGTTGCTTTGCTTTTATGTGATTTTTGGAAAATTACAGTACGTATCCTCCATTTTTCAAGGTAAGTTAAGTCTATTTTTGTGCGATTTCCTTTGTGGCATTTTCTGAGGAACCTATCTACCACATAAAATGAGACCCAGATGTATATTTTTTCAGCAGGGTTAAAATAAGTGGGGTTCAAATAAATGACTATTTTTGTTGACTTTTTGTTATTAATAACAGTACGAAAGCCCCCAAAAAAGCTGTTTATTGTAGAAGCCAAAAAAAAAAAAAAGGCTAATTCAAACGAAATATAAATAAAAGTAAAAAGTGAAAAAAAGTTGTTTTAAAAAAAGTAAAATTATTGACTTTATGTTACAATTATTGATCCGAGGGTGGGGGTGGGGATTTCAAAACAATTTTTGAACCCCAAACAACACAAAAGTTACTTTTGATTAATAAGAAGAAGAAAAACAATTTAGTCAACCAAAAAAAAAAAGGTTGAACAAAGTCAAAACAAGTTCCAAATAATTATAACATTATATTGATGGGGTTAAAACAAGTTTTTTCGTTGTTAAACAGTCCAAAGTTTTAAAATTCAGAAAAATAAACACAAAATTAAATTACCAAAATTTGTTGGATAAAGAAAAATGTCAGGTTAAAAAAAAAACAATGAAAATGAATATAAAAATTTGTTTAATAAAAAAGAAATCATGTTATAAATGAAATAAAAAATTTGTTTAATCAAAAAAAAAAATGTTTTATAAAAAAAAAAGTTGCGGTGGCCCAATAACGTTATATTTGATTGATTTTTGTATAGCATCAACGCCCCAAGCGGCCGTGCCCGGATTTCAGATGATTGCCGGATAATGTTTCTCAAGTGTATTTTTCACAATTCCACTCTCACGCAAGTTAAGGACTAGTTTCTATTCACTTTCAACAACTTTTAGAGTGGTATAATCATAAGCATATGACCAAAGATATGTGAAAAAAGTATATTTAGCCTAAGATGCACATTTTGTGCTGGTCTAGATCACACTCTCTTACACATATCTTTATTATTGTTTAGTATATATAGATAGGAAATTATTAACGTTTAATTGTTGTGTCAAATATTCTGCTCTCACAACTTTGAAATAAACCACTTGTGAAGTATATTAATAATTTTTATTTTTTATTCATTGAACTAGATATTGACCATTTAATAAATAATATATCTGTAGTGTAATTTTTAATACATTACTCTCACATAAGATAAAAACTGGTTTCTGAACAGAAATAAAGATATGTGCAAGAGAATGTGATCTGGGCCAACTAATCAGTGCTGCTTCAGTACAAAATGTTCATCTTCAGGATCATACATCTTTTTCACATGTCTTTGGTCATATGTTTATAACACAAGGTGTTAAAAACGGATAGAAACCAGTCTCTACCTTGTATGAGAGTAGTGTAGTGAAAATCATACTATAGAAATATTATTCATTAAATAGATAATCTCTAGTCTAATGAATGAATAATAAAAATTATTAATATATTTTCAACAAGTGATCTGTTTCAAAGTTGTGAGGATAGATAGTTTCACACATTAATTAAACTGTAGTAATTCTCTCTATATACTGAACAATCTGGGCAATTGATGAGTGCTGGTTCAGCATGAAATGTACATTTTGGGGATTATACATCTTTTTCACATGTCTTTGGGCATACATTTATGATTACATCCCTCCACAAGGTGTTAAAAGTGGACAGAAACCAATTTCTACTTTGTGGAAGTGCAGTATAGTGAAAATTACTCTATAGAAATGTTGTTCATTAAACAAATAATCTCTAGTCCAATGAATGACTATTCTACCACATTAATTATATATTCCTTAACAATAATATTATAAAGCAATGACAATTACTTCTTTTTTTTTTAATAATAAAAAATAATATATTTGCCCGATTTTATAAAATACAGTTTATTTTAATATAAAATAACATTATTATTATTTTATCAATTTTTTTATACATGCAGGCTCACTAAGATACATCAAAAATGTCTAGATAAAATTAATATTGTTTTCTTTTTTTAAGTATATCCATTTTTATATTAAGAAATGCCACCGATAATATTAGTTTAAAGCAGTCAAGTATGAATGCTTATATTTAGTTATTTATTTAGCATATATATATATCGACAAAATGTGTTTTAATTTAAGACTTAGAATGTATATGTATATTACATTATGAATCATAAAATATTTTTTAAAACATTATTATTATTAATAAAAATAAACTCTTTAAAAAATATGTTCGAAATAATCTTTCACACATAAAAAATTCAATAAAATTGCCCTCCTTTTCCTTTTTAAACTTTTTATTTTTATGAATCCATATATATATTCCAATACATTATACATTTCCTATTTTTTGACTATTTTCTTATACTCATTATCAAGGATCTACAAATATATATATACATTATTATTATAAGTATATAATTTTTAACACATAATTGGATAACATTTCTTTAGCGTATTTATATATATTTCTTTTCATTATATACATTTTACTATTATTAGCACTTCCCCCTATTTTTTAATATTTTAAATAAAGCAAATTGTTAAATAATGGTTTTAATTAAAAGTAATTATATAAAAGAATAATGTATTATGGTTTCCTATATTTGTATAAGATGTAATAAAAAATTGGTTTAAAATAATAAAGAATAGGGGAAGGGAAGTGATAATAATAGTAAAATGTATATAATGAAAAGAAATATATGTAAATATGCTAAAGAAATGTTGTATTATTAGTTTAAAATGATATAATAATAATAATGTATACATATTTATAGATCCTTGATAATGACTATGAGGAAGTAGTTGAAATATCAGAAATGTGTATAATGTATTGGAATATATATATATATTGTGCCATTACAAATTGACACTTTGTCCACAATTTTCCTAAGATTACTAAAATTATGATGACTGGTATGAGGGTGCCACTAGACATAGCCTAGCACTAGATCGAGAAGAAACTTCAATTATCATAAAATTTATTTATGTACAGTGGTCACATAATAAATTTTAAATCGATCTTACATGGACTATGCTGATTATACTTTGTCTAAACCAAATAGACACTTAATTATTAACCTAATAAGAGAAATTAAATTAATACAAAGGCACTTAATTATGGCTTTAAATATTTATTATATTCATTTTCCTTACTAATTACATTCCCAATTCTCCCTTTTATAACTTCCTAGACTGACTCGATCTAATATTAAGATAAAATAGAAGCATAAATTTAAGCTTAATCTTTATCTTTTTACCACGGTTCAAAAATTTAACATACAGTATTTTTTTTTCCGAGGGAACATGCGTCGTCACAAATCCTACGAACGACAGTGACCCAAATTGGTTATGGAAACACTGGTCCTAATAGATGTGAAACTCTAGGGCGGATTACTATAAGAATGTGGAGTATTGTGCAACACTCAAACCCTCTCCCTCCTATGTTAAATAATTAATTCAAATGTTAAGGGATGGCACAAGTGTCTGCTGTTTGTTTGCAACCATCGAACATCCCTATTTCAAACATCAGATTCTGGCATAAGGTTCCTGTGTTTACTTATGGGTGGAATTATTAACTGATCTTTATCCCTCAATTACCCGCTTGTCTTACAAGATTGGGCAATTAATATTTTGGGGAATCTAATCTTGCACCTGAATACAGCAAAAATGCTTATATATATAAACACAAGTAATCTAATACCATAACCCCCCCCCATTTCAATTTAATTAAAATAACATAATAAAATGCCCATTAACAGTCCCTCACTCTATTGTTGAAACTTTTCCATATACTACAACTGTTAATGGAAAGTTCACTAAGTAACAGTTCATATTTACTCTAGTCAAACAGCTGTTTAAAATTCTCCAAGTGGGTATTGTCCAGGTTAGATTTTGGTCCAGAACTGCTGCTGTGAATCTTTTTGTCCATTTGTTCTCGAATATGTCCACAGCTAGCTAATGGGCTTCATCTTTTACTTAGTTGGGAATCACTTTTGCAGCTGCAGGTGTGACTTGGAGATGTTTTCCCCAGGAGGGAAGATCTTGTTGTTGACTAGCTGGAGAACCTTCTCCTGGCAATGGATATTAGCACTTTTTAGAAAAAAAGTTTCTGACTGATTGAACAAAAGAAAACCCCACAATTTGTACATTTTGCATTGAACAGGATTCATACTTTGATTTATTTTTAGCTACATTTATCACTGCTAATTTTTGTCCTTTTTGGTTATTTCCTTTTTAATTAATGGAAAAGGTTCTTGTTCAATTAGCATAATAGATTGATTACAACAATATATTTAATTATAAAATACTTTTAATATCTCAAGTTTTAACAATGGAATTAATTGCTAAAATCTATACTTCTCCCCCCAATCCTTGCTTTTCCAAGAAGCACACAAAAAACTTCAAGAAAGTTTTATCCCAAGATTTTGTTTTAGCTCAAGATTTAATTAATTTGTAAATTTAAAAAAAAATCCATCAAAGGAATCCTGATTTCTTCAAGATAAAATAAAAACTTTAAAACTGGTTTAAAAGATTAAAGATAATATGTTATATATTTTTAACAAAACTCTACTTTTAACCTAGTGACATAACTCAAAGTTTAATATATATATATATGTGTGTGTGTGTACAGATGAGGTGGCAGAAAATACCACCTCAATTTGGATTTATAAAAATAAAAAAATTTTAAAAAGGAAAAAGGAGAGAAAACAATTTTATTGAATTTTTTATGTATGAAAGATTATGAAATCCTTAAATCAAAAAAATGCATCTAAATATATTTTTTTTACAATTGTGAAATTTTTTACCTCTGATCCATCATTCTTTAATCTTCAGACCTATTGTTATCTACAAGTGATACTTCAAATGATATTATTTAATCAGTCCAGTAGTATCTCTTTGATTGGGACTTATAATGTTTTTGAATTGATTTAACAATTAGAGATTTGTACAGTAATCATGAAAGAGAGGGAGGTGTTCAAATGCAGATTATTTTTTCTGTTCTTTAGAAGTGTATCTGATAATGAAGAAGATATAAATCTTTTCCCAATCTTTTTCCATTTTTCAGCAATTCAGACTTATTACAAATAATGCAGCACTATGATTTTGGCAGTGGTCTGCCAAAAGCATGTTTAGTGCATTATAATAGTCTTGAATTTCAACTTTTATTACTTTTTTGTAATACTCGATTATGAATTTCTCAGAATTACAAATAATAAAGTATAGAAAAATATTTTACTTTTTATCAGTTCTAAAAGAGCAAATTTTATGTTGGTCTTATCACTTTAAATTTTTTTATTGTTCTAGAATACAAATATAATGCATTCAGTTTTCTCATGTTTTCCTGTTCTACAAATTAATCATCATAAATAAAATGATAAATACATTTTATAGGTCAATATTTTATTTTTAAATAAAAATATTTGATCAAAATGATTCCATTTTATTTTATTGTAATTATTACTTTTTTATTTGTAGTATTACTAATATTATTTTATATCATAAATGAATGTATCCATCTGAATGTATGTGTGTGCTTATTTACATTCACTCAACATTCATACATGCATTAGCCCTTATTTCATAATCAGTTTGACTATTCATAGTTGATATAAGAATTGTGATTTATTCTTTTTAGAACTGTTATTTACTTATATTTGTAACAAGATTTAGTGACTTAATCATACCAAAGAGAACTAACTGATTAGCTTTGTTAGTATCTTCTTTTATATATATATAAATATTTTTTCTTCATTAACTTATATTGAAGCTATCAGTTTCAATTTATATTTTATAATCATTGCATAAAAAAAAAATAGTGGTACATATATTGTCAAATTGTAAATTCTAGAATCCCAAATGTAATTGTGAACACAGATGATAATGGTTTGACAGAATTAGAAGTTTCAGATGATCCTTATGATTTTAAAAGACTGAATGTAAAAAATGCTCCCTGCCTTATTACTCTAAGCAAGGTAAGATAAAGTAATCTAATTTTTTAGTTATGTAATGCTCTACTAATTGTTTTTAAAAAAGGAGAAATCTAATTCTTGAGATTTATATATATCTTTAGCTCTGAAAATCTTCGATTTAATATATATATATATGTATGGAAAAATCAAAGGTGCTTAAAGCTAAATTATTAATAATACATAAATTAATTATCACAATGAAGCTTCAAATTATTGTCAATGAAATCATCAAAACAAAATTAACCAGCTTATCATCATATTAAAATAACTAAGCATATGCTCTCCAGCTTCATGACTTATAATGTCAATATTTGGCTGTTTTGTAGACTTAATGCTTGAATTCTAATTCCAATATATAAAGGCCAATCATTTTAAATATTTATTCCTAGACTGGATAGATTTTAAAGCATGAAATAATCACAAATCCAATCTAATCATATTACACTTAATAAATTAGATGGAGTTGAAATCAACTAAAAATTATTATCTTAAATATTGATTACTTAATAATAATTAATCCACTATTTTGTAATTACCACAAAAAAAGTTTAATCTCTATTTTGAGTTAATTGGAATATTTTATAATGGCCCTACTGTGTCTGCTGTGAGTCATGATGTTTTTTTTGGATTCCCTGGTTAATATAATAAGTATTTGCCTATCATAAAAATATTTGTATAAATTTTTATCTAACTTTACATCTATTCTTATGGAGTTAAAAAACTGTTTGTGCACAATAGATTAATCATAGAATGAGTTAAATCTCTAAATTATTTTTGTTTTATTTGAATTATTATAGATATAATATTTAATAATCACATGAGCTTTCAATTTAAATTATTTTTTATATGTAATTTGAGATTATATGTAGCCAATAAATAGTGTTTAAGTATCCTGATTTATTTATTTTTTTAGTAATAAAGTTATAGAAATATTTATTTTAACATTTTAAATAAGATATTTATTTTATATAGCTCAATGTTTTTAAGCTGTAATAATAATTAGCATTAAGCTAATGCACATGCGCTTTGTGGATTCAACTATAAATGAATACTCTCATTTTTCCAAACATATCTTTGTGAAAAGATAGAATGAATCCATCTATCCTTTCAACCCAAATGTTTAAGTATGGGCAAATCTTAAGTATTTGGAAATGAGAGTGTGAAGATATTAACAATCACTTTAAATTATCTTTACTATGTCTGAATGAATGACGCTTGCGAAATTTACTAGAATTTACAATACGTCGAATAATTTATTTATTTTAAGGTTATTATTAGATATTTCTAAATATATTTGCTATTTATAATAATATATTGTAACAGTGCGTAGGAATAGGATATTTGTTATTCATATGAAGATATACATTTTATTTATGATTGTGCCATATTAAACCATTAAATGTAACAGAACCTATAGAAAATATAGATTCGAGAGATAAATAAATAATCATTTTAATATATCGAAAATATATCAGAATTAAAATCTGAGTTGCATATGAGTGACTTTTTTTTAAGCAATTCAACAAGTTACCATGCTGAAGCAGTTAAATGGCATAGGCTGGATAAATAATGATTGCCACTACACTTAAAGACTTAGTAGTTTCTTAGAGACCTTATTTGTATCTTCATATGTCTAAATGAAAAATACATCACTTTCCAATTATACATTTATGAAAAGCAAAATTAATCTTTTTATTTGTTAATTTTAAAGAATGGCTTGAATTTATTATTCACAATATCATGATCACTTCGTAACTAATCTATGCCAATTTTCCAGGCTAAAAATTTAATGAAACTTTGTCACATGTCAGTATTTATATTTAAAGTATTAATTTTGAAACTAAACTTCCTCACATTTGACATGTTTCATCTCAAAGATATTTACATAGAAAAAAATGTTATATTTTGTCAAGAGGACAAATCTATCATTTTATTTACATATAAACAAAGTAACAATGTGCTATATGTAATCATCCATTTCTTCACAATTTTCTTACTTAATTCAGGTCATTAACCCTAATGATATGAAAAAGTTAATGTGAAGAGGAGAAGAGAAACAAACTATTATAATGTTTCACCTATTCATGAACACTAAATACTATATATTATAATTAGAAAGAAAAGTCTTTTAAATATAATTAAAATTAAAGAAAATACAAAACTTGATTAAAATAAATAAAATATAAATTAATTGGTGAATTCTCACTTAGGCCTGAGTTTTAATGTATTTGTGTATGATTTTGTGAATTTCATAGGTTTATTTGAACTGATGTTTCTAAAAGTTCAATTTTTTTCCAGTGTTTGTTTTCTGATGAGTGCTGTTCTTACATTGATTAATTTTTTATTTTCCTCACTTTTAAAATTATTTCTGTGTTTAACAGTTAAAATTTTATTAAACTTTACTATTTTAGTGAGATTTTGAAGTTAAGTATTTTATATTCAGTTGTCACTTCATTAAAGAAGAAATGATTCAAATTCTTGAGAGCAATATTTTGGAAAATCTGACAGACTACATCTTGTCAGGATTGCTACAAATGGTACAGTGTAGAGAAGCTTTTTTGTGCTGTTATAATATAAGACAACTTCTGCTTCTACATGATAACCAGAATCTTGTTGTTTGATTTAAATTGTTAGCTGAACTGTGAGCTAAAATTTGGTTTGCTGCTAAGTTTATTTGCGAAAATGCATCTGTGAATTTAATAGGCAACTACTTACTGCTGGAATGACAGTTTACCTTAATGTTTGAAACCATACCTTTTATACACTCTCAAACTTATGATCAACTGAAACCAAATGTAAAAACCATTGTTCAGTAATCCATATTATTTTTTTATTTAAATTTCACTAATTAACTGAATATGTATTTTCTGTATTTTTTTTTTATTTTTAAGTTTTACTAATTAACTGAATACACACAAGCATTATTATCTGGTTCAAATTTATTTCCTACATTGTTTATCAGATTAGCCAAATTCCTATACAACCTAATTGTAATTTTATCAACTTAAAAAAAATGATTAGAGTTTTTGCATTTCTTTTTTAATTCAAAACTATTTTTTAATTATTACAAATTTTTATTTTTCTGAATTATTTTTACATAAAAATCAGTATAAATTTCGAATCAGCTCATTTACATGCACAAAAACTAGGATTCTTACAAATATTGGAGATTATGCTACAATTACAATATTTTTACCTATTTTCATATGTATAATTTGCAAACAAATGATAATTATAAACTCTAGATATTATCTTTTATTATATCAAATTTATTAGTCACAGGATATTTGAAATCACATAAAACAACAGTTTATTCGATCACTGGTTAATTTTCTTTGCCTCTAATAAATCACTCTTTCTTGAATATTCTCTTTGATATTTTTACTTAACATTGGGGTTTATAAATGAACTATTCCATTATTTTCATAATGCATATTTTTACTTCAGTTATTAACTCTAAGATTTTATAGATTTTTACTAAATAAATGCTCATTCACTATATAACAGCTGAAAGTTCATTGAACGAACAGATTTCAAAGCATGAAATAATCTAATGTTATTACACATTTAATTTACATGGCAAATAATTTTAAGACAAAAATGAAACCTACTACAAATTATTATTATATCTGAAATATTAAATAATTACACAACAAAGTCTAATCTTTTTCTTTAGATAATTGGGTTATCTTGTAGTAGCATTGCTGTAGCACCTACTGTGATGTACAAAATATTTTGGATTCCTCAGTTAATATGATAAGTATTCATCTATAATAAATAATTTGCATAAATTTGTTTTAACTTTAGATGTACTTTTGTGCATAGTGTTTCTTGCATAAAAGTATATCTAAAGTTAAAACAAATTTATGCAAAAATATTTATATCAAGATATAGACCCAGGATATTGTGATATTCTGAAAAATATTTATAATAATGCAACAGCAACAATTAGATTACATAATGATAATAGGAAGGTTAACATTGAGAAGGGTGTAAGACAGGGTGACTCCATATCTCCAAAACTTTTTATATCAGTGCCGCAAGAAGTATTTTGTGGATTAAAATGGGATGCTAAATGAGTAAAAGTAAATGGAGATTATTTAAATCATTTAGACTTTGCAGATGATGTAGTTGTTTTTGCAAATAATGTTTCAGAGCTTCAGGAAATATTACAAGAGTGATCAGATGAAAGGAAAAAGTAGGACTAAAGGCAAATATTAAAAAAATTATTAATGTTCAGTGGATTTTCTCAAAAGATGAAAATAAAGATTAATTATGATGAGTTAGAAGAAGTTAACAACTACAAATATCTTAGTCAGATTATTACTATAGATGGAAACACAATGGATGAAATTAATCATAGAATTAAAGTTGGTTGAAGTACTTTTGGTAGAAATAACTTAATATTAAAAGAAAATATGCCTATGTGTTTGAAAAGTAAGGTTTTTAATAAATGGGTTTACCAGTTCTTACTTATGGACCTGAGACTTGAACACTTAATAGAAGAGAAATACAATGACTTCAGACCACTCAAAATAAGTATAGAGAGATGCATATTATGGGTAACAAGAAGAGATTGAAAACACAATACATGGGTGAAAGAACAAACAGATGTTACTGACATCATTGAAAGAATTAAAAGACTGAAGTAGAGTCAGGCTGGACATATTGCTAGAAGTAATGATAATAGATGGACTTTTAACATCTTAAACTGGATTCCAGGAGTTTGTAAAAGACCCAGAAAGAGATGAATGAATGAAATAAGAAAGTGTGTAAGAGTAATGTAGAGAAGAAAGGCTAGAGATTTGAGAAAATGGATTGAACTTGGAGAGACATCCATTCTGCAGTGGATTGATAATGGTTGATGATGATGATGATGATACTTTTGTATAATAGATGAAGCCATTTATAGTTTTAAAAAAGCTATTTGTACTGCATACAAAAGACAATTATTTGAATTAGTCCCAGAATGGAAACCATTAAATGGATATGAGCTATAAAATAAACTAAATTCATAAATAGTATTGGTTTATTTAAAGAGTTGTAGATGTAATATTTAATTATTGTGCTAGCTTCTTAATTTAATTTTTGTACTTATGCAGGCAATAAATAGTGTTTAACTATTAAAAAAATTTTTATTTAGTGGTAAAGTTAGAAGAATATTTATTTGCAAAAATTTTAAATAATTTATTTATTTTGAAATTATTATTATATATTTCTAAATATATATATATATTATTTCTAATGGTATATATATAATAATAAATTAATTAATGTGTCGACAAGTTTAAGCGCTATGAATATGATCTACTAGGTTGAAAACATTGCTCAGTTAGTTTTTATTTAACTGAAATAAATCTAATCTTTCCTTTAAAAACAAATGAATATTAATAATAGAATAGTAATAAAGTATTTTCAATGAATTAATAAATATTACACATGAATATTATAATATGCTCAAGTACTTTCAATTATTTTCAACTGGAAACTGTTTAAATTCATGAATTTTGGAATATAACATGATAACTAAAATTCATTAATCTTAAAGTATAATGTGATGATGTTTACTTCTGCTAAATTTAAATGTAAATGGTTTCCTGTTGAAGAACATTATGAATTCTTTTTATATAGTAGTGCCATCTAATGCTTACTCATCCAATATCCCCAGACTTATTTCTAGCTTATGGCTGTTATCAGTAAGGAGTCTCAAATCTGAGAGCAAGGTACTTAGACCTTAGGATCTAATGCATCCTTTCAACGACTATCTTTTATCAATGCAATCAATTATAATGTAATGAGCCCAAAACTATGGTTATAATAAGGTTTTCCATTCAAACTCATTTGCCTATATAGTCATTCAGATCTGAACCCAGTTTAGCATCTATATATTTTATTATCTTTGGTATTTTATAACCATAGACACCAATGTCTTTTGGCTAGGATTGATATTAAACCATTAAAACATCCATATGATCACTATTTTTTATCCTTGCATAAACTATTACAATAGTAACAACTTTTAGCCAAAGTTTGTTGATGACTATAGTTTTAAAAAGAACCAAAGACACTGGATTCAAATCTGTATGTCTATAGAGGCAAATTAGCTTGGATGGTGTGTTTTCAGTTTGGGCTCATTGCTTTATAGTTGACTAAATTGTTAAAAGATAGTTGCTGGAAGGCTGCATTAGATCCTAGGTTCTTCCCTGATAACAACCATAGATTGAAACTAGTTTGGGGATATTGGATGAGATAGGCACTAGATAGGAATTTAAATGTACAAAGCTTCTGGCATTTGTTGATTATTATAGCTTGCATTAACATTGCTGTATGGAGAGAGTTGCTGCTATTTCAATAGCTTGTGCAAGAATAAAAAGTGATGGTCATGTGATGTTAAATAATGGTCTAATTATGAAAATAATTAAAAATATTTGTGTGTATTATTACTTTATTGTTTTATTATTTTTACAATAAATATGTATAATAGATATTTTACTTGATTTAGTATATATAAAAATTGATATAAAATTGAATTTTTAAAAAACTCACACACAAACAGGTTACTTTATTGAAATGCAATTTCTTGCCAAAATCAAAAAAAAAAAAAAAATTACATAGGTAGAATGTTAAAATTACAGCCAATTAAAATCACCGATACAAAAATATTAAGCTTTACTTCATATTAAAATAACCAAGCATAAGTCCTCCAATATGATCATTCAAAATCTTAATTTGGCTGCAGACATAATTGTAGTTGTATAGTTGTAATATATAATAGTAACATTAGATTGAGTTCATGATTATTTCACATTTTGAAATCTGTCCTGATTTTTGTTAGGTATTAAAGTTATTTATTAGTGTTTATAGATTGCATTGAGCCTCAAACATGGGTTATGTTAATGTGATACCAAACTTACAAAAATTTATATTGGTGATTTTAATGATTTTTAATTTTAAATTAATTAATCACACACACACACACCCATTAACTTTAAATATTTTTGGTTTATAATATAGTAGATTAATTATTATAAATATTTAAGATGTTACAATAATAATTTGTAGTTGATTTCATCTCTCTTAAAATTATTTATTATATAATTGTAATGTGTAATGAAATTAAACTGAATTCATGATTCTTTCATGCTTTGAAATCTGTCTTATCTTGGATCAGATATTTAAAGTAATTTGGCTTTCTATATTGCATCAAGATTTAAGTATTATGTTAACAACTAACTGAAAGTCAGTGTTGAAAGCCGTAAAATTATAATATTAGAGAGCTTAGGATTAGTTATTTTCATATGATGTTAAAGTTGGGGAATTTTATATTGACAATTTTAATTTTATTTAATCTTAAATTTTGTATGTTTATATGAAATGTATTTGGAATGTGCCTATGTATACATTTGCTTATTGATAATATTATGACTATATTGACATTTTGGTTGAATTTATATATATATTATTATATTATTACTTAAGTATTAGCTAATAATCTCATGATTTTTTTAAAAATAATATCCTAATGCATTTATAATTTAAGTTAATATATTGTTTTCCTGGGATAAATTGAATTCAGTTACATAAAATATTGCAACAACTATTTATTCTTTAAATATAATTGTATATACACATGCACTTATATAATGATTTTTTTATTACAGATACTAATAATTCTTTTTAAAAAAATTTATTTAAATGTATGCAACTAATTAATTGAAGTCATGACCTTGATAGATGCTTTTAAAATTATTAAAAATAACAAAAGCTACCACTTTAATTATTTATTTATGTAGTATTTTTTTGTAGTTTGTTTTGTTTTATTTACTAGTATTATTTTATTGTAGAAATTCTCATAGTTTTTTAAAGACTTTAGTGTAATCACAAAAGTAACCAAGTATTAAAAAATAAATTAATAAAGGAATCAATTAATCTACTGTCACTTCTTGTTTAATTTAAAACAAAATCTTTAGTACAATTTAAATTCATCTGTATAGAGAGTTTTGTCTGTTTTAATTTAAATTCATATGGTTTTCAAAATATTTAAAAATGTCAAATAACATCTAGTAAAGGGGATCCAAAAATAACTGGAACAATTCTCTAGTATGTGTGCTTGTTGTAGTATATGCTTCTACTGCTACATACCTTTTGCGGAAACCTTCTGCAAACCATCTTCCAAATGACATTACTATGTGAATTCATGGTGCCACGTAGTACTTTTTTTTGTAAAGTGCATTTCACGTATTTGTCGATTTTTGTAATGACTGAAAAGCTAGAACAATGTGAAATTCTGTTACAATGCTTGAAACAGATTGCAAGCAAGCTGATTGCAGAAATACACAAGATTACAAGCTGTTTAATGGAAATGTCAAAATCATCATGTCTCTAAAAAGTGTGGTGAATGAAATCTAGTATCAAGACAATAGTGATTTTTGATGCAATTAGCATTTTTCTCTCATAATTAGTTCATAATGGTCAGGCATATTACCTACAAGTTCTGAAACATTTACATAATGTGATAAAATATAAACATTCCATTTTCTGGCAAACTGAAAAGTATAATAGTGTCAGCACACAAAGAATTGACTGTGAAACAATTTTTAATTAAATTTAGCATAATCCAGCTTATCTATCACTCATATTCACTCTATCTCACTTCATGCAACTTTTTTTTATTCTCTCAAAAGAAAAAATGCCTCAAAAAAAATTTTTTTTGTGGACTTAGAAATGTGAAAAAAATGAAGCGGGCATTAAAAGACTTCACTTCGCAAGTGTGTCCAGACTACTTTGAAAAGTAAAATACATGTTTCGGTTATTGCATCAAATAGACAGTAATTTGAAAGTGATTAAATTTATAACACTTAAAAATAATTAAACAATTTTTTATTATAAAATTCCGGAAACTTTTGGGTACCCCCTCGTATATTGTATTCAGTAGTTTGTTGTCCCTGATTTAAACAAATGATAATGTGATGTTTTCTTTACAGAGTATTTATTGTGATAACTGTAATAATAATTGTAATTTTTCATTAAAATATGTTTTTTTTTAATTTTAATAATTATATAAAGTGATAAATAAAAGTGTATTTATGTATCTTGATATCATTACTGCTTGGTTTAAATCAGTAGTTATTTAAAATTTATATTTATAAATATATTTTTAGGTTAAGTTTTTAATGAAAAATCAACAATCTTACATTATATAAAATAATATGTTAGATTACTATCACGTAAAGGTGATAGATGATACTACTGTCTCTTTTTTTTTTTTGGGGGGGGGAGATGTTTGTTGTTTGTTTTCTTATTAGGTATTAATTTATTTATTTAGTTTGAATAAGAATTCACAAAAGAATGAATCCATTTTTAGTGAGCACTAAAAAAAATTTATTAATATTTGAGAGAATTTGAAACTATGTGTTTTATATCACTTTTGTACTTTATTAAATGCTTTTATTTAAGATGGAGTCTGTATGCTTGTTCATTTGTAATTTTAAACATTTTTATGTAAATTAAAATAAAATTCTAAAATTGAGGTTTATTTTATTCATGTTCAATAGAATTTGTGTACATTTCTTATAAATCATTGCCAATGCAATATGACACTAAAAGATTTTAGGTAGATGACCTACTTTCTTAAATCTGGACCAATGGAAGGTGGAGATTTTGAATATTTTAATATCAAATTTAAAAGTCGTTCTTAGAACTTCAATATGTTTTAGGTAATGCACACAAGAAGGTAGTGTATAGATTTTTTTTGTTTCAATTGAAAGCTTGATTTAACTTATAATAAAATTTTTAAATTGAGTTTTAACAGGTTGAAATTTAATATAATTTATTTGATTTTGGTATATTTTATAAGAACTATTAATAATGCACAATATGACACTAAAATATTTTAGTTAGTTTTGCCAATGTTTTGATTTGAGACTTTAAATGTATCAAGTTTTGAAATATTTTTGAAAGGAGCTGTTTATAAAGGAATTTAAATTTCTTTGAGCACATTCAGAATCAGTTATTATTTGCAAAATATTGTATTTATTTATATCAGTTTTATTGATATTTGTTACAGGAATGATTGGAATCCTTTATTCTCTTTATAATTAAAGAAATTTATTAATACTAACCAAAAATATACTTTTAGAACATCATGTTTACATTGGCTCCATGGTAATATATTGTGCCAAGGCCAATTTGGCACATGTATATAAAATAATTTTGTCTAAAAAAATTATTAAAATAAAAAAAAAAATCTTTTGTAAAAGAGTTTGAAATAAAAGATTAAAAGTGGGAAGGGGGTTTTCTTAAAGTCAAACTAAAAGTGTTATAAAAAAAAGTAAAGTTTTTCTAAATTAGTATTCGTAAAAATAAGTAATTTAAAATTTAAAAAAAAATATAAATCTCTTTTTATTCAAGCTTATCATAATAAATTATATATGTGCGTGCGAGTGTAAATAAATGTATGCGTGTTAGAATAATATTAAAGTATATATATATGTAAATGAAAGTTAAAAAAGAAATTATATTTGGAAAACACAGTGATGGCTATTAAGTTAAATAAAGATTTAAAAAAACCACACCAGCGGTGGGCTACTAATTAAAGATATAAAAACAATACGTTTATGAAAGCTACTACTAATTAAACAATCGTCAAAAACACGTTGTCATAGGATTAATTACTAATGGAATTTTGACAACACCTATTGCACCTATTGCCGGAGGATATTAAAATGAAAACAATTCGGATACATAAATAGCCACATTTTTTTATCGAGCTTCAGTTTTTTTCAGTCTACTTTGCAGTGACAGTCTTGTTTCAGTTGAGATAACTGCATTTCTATTATGTATCCAAAAACAAAAATGCATTGTTGAGCAGCTTTTGGAAATATACGCTCGTGCTTCAGCCTTTTTAGTCCAACAAGATCATCAAAACTTGCCTGTGAAATAATGTCTGCATAACAATTCAGAAATCCTCCGTCAAACATTCAACTGTCTTCAAGAATAAAGCAAATGGATTCGCATAAAATCTCTTCAAGAAACATCCAAATCTAACCAGTTAGATATAATCCAGCAGAAGCAGCCAACAACAACCAATATCCACGTTCCAAAAATCCTAGGTAAACATTTATTTATTATCATTTATACATAGTAGCCACCGCTGTAATTCGTCAGCCCTACCGAGTAAAGTAATTTGAACTCTTAAGCATGCATAAAATGAACTATTGATGTGCGTGTGTGTGAATGTGAGATAATTTAACAATGTCACATATTATTCATGCTTTTCACCAGATATGTGTTATAATGTGCTACTTTAAAAATGTGCGTGTATTAAATTAGATTTATAAAGATGTTTAAATTTAGTCAATTAATGTTGGGTAATAAATTATCTTTAAACTTAATTAATGTTAATTAAAATAAAATCTCTTCAAACTTAAACTTTATTTGTCGGTCAATTCTTTTTACCAACCTTTTTATTAATTCTTTCCACCACTAATTTTGTACAAATTTGTTATTGAATTAAAATTAGACTGAGCTAGTTTTAGGGAATGTTTCGAGCGCTGGATTATGAGCCTACTGCCCGAATACATTAGTCATCAGACTAGCTGGTGCCTCGGGGTTTACCCTGAAACAAATAAAGTATTTGGATAGTAGGGGTTTGAATCTAGCAGCCGAGATGGGCCATTGTTGATAGTTAAAGCTATCAATAAGATCTCCCATTTTGCTTGAATGTGCCAGTTCGTTCACATAACATTTATAAGATTATAAATGTATTATGAAGGAGTTTGAAACCGGCCAAAACTTATATATACATATAAGTAAGTGGTTTCAGCGGTTCGATATGGTACATAAATGGCTTTCCCAACGTTTAGGGCTGGACCTAAGAAACAATAGTAATCAAATACTGTGTTTTTTGTTTGACAAATTTTTTATAGAAAAGCTAAACTACGTATGTAAAGTGGTATTAATTTAAAAATAAAAAAAAGAATTGACCAAAACCTTTTTTTTCCCTTTAAATGAAGAGAGATTTATGCTATTTACGTTAGTTAAAATAAATCATTATGTTAAATCAGAGACAGTTGGGTGTTTTGGGCGGAGCTAAAGCGTTAGGATCGAGTAGAGAAAAGGGACAAAGGAGGGGTGGAGTCAGTGTATATTTCTATTTTAGTAAGAAAAATAAATAAACAGCTCTTATTTAAATTTAGTCAAAGAAATAAAATATTGTTTTAAAAATGGAAAAAGAGAAAGAAATGTCTGAGACGCAGATGATGAAGAAAATGATGATAGACATGATGAATCTGATGAAAGAAATCATGCAAGATCAAAAAGACTTCCTTGCAGAAATAAGAGAAAGGAGACATGAGAGAACAGGTAAGGTAGAGAAGAACCAAGAAGTTATAGAGTTAGATTTAATGAAAGAAAGTCAGGAAGTTGACGTGATAAAAGATGTAAAAATTGAATTAGAACTAGATAGCGTTGAAACAGAGAAGAGTGAAATAGAAATAGAAATTAAAGCAGAACAGGATAGTGCTAAGACCGAGGAAAATATAGATCAAGAAATTGAAGAGAGACATAAGTTCAAGGTAGAAGATAGTGTTGAAAAGTTTTTACAAAAATTTAAAAAGGTTAAAGTAAAAGTTTGTGTGTGTTTTAAACGTAGATTTAAAATAAAAAGAAAGCGTAGGAAAAAATATTCACAGTTAGGAAAAATACGGAGGTCTGTGAAGCTTAAAGGTTTTCTGATTTACAAAGTTGAAAATAGAACGGAAAGAGAAAGAGATAAAATAATTTTTAATCGAGGGATAGAAGTGAGAGTATGGAGTATAATTTATGTTAGTCAGTTAGTAGAAAGAAAGAAGGAACCGCCGGACATATTTAAAAGATAGTAAACAGGCGGAATAGGAAAAGAAATAAACAAAAAGGACCGGAAATGGATAATGAGCATGAATATGATTATTCTAAAGTAATTAAATCTGAAACTTCTGTTTAAAACTAAGATAATAAATTTAAAAATAAATGAGTAATGATAAATGAAATGTTTAAAGTAATAATGATAACGGAGGCTTGGTAAAATAAAAGATTTATTTTTCTCCACGCACATAAAGTAATTAAGAAAAAAATGTTCATAAATATAGGTCAAGTAAAATCAATAAAATCAAGTGAAATAATGAATGTAAGATGTCCGTAGTAAAAGAATAAAAAATGACTTGTGATAAACTAATAGGTGTTTTTTTTAATGTACGCACGTTATTAGAAGAAAGTAAATAAATGGTTTAAAGTAATTAAGTCAAATCAAATGACAGTATAATAATGAAGAGCAATAAAATAAAATAGTTTTCTGAATGCACGCACGTTAATAAAGAAATTAAGTAAATGTTTTAAAATATGATTCCGTAATATAAATAAATATGTAAACTGATGTCCGTGATGGTTTAAAAATAGTATCGTAAAACTAATATTTAAAATGTTCATAAGGGTTTGAAAATAATATTCGAGATTAGATTAATATAAATAAATATGAAAACTGATGTCCGTGGTAGTTTAGAATAATATTGTGAGATTAGATTAATACAAATGTTAGAATAATGTTCATATGAATTTAAAAATAATGTAAGATTAATAATAAAAATATAAAGTCAATCTAAGTGTATTAAGAGTGTATAAGTATACATGTGTATATACGCGCACATACACTGGTAATATTCGATAAATACGATACCTCATGATGCGTATCTGAAATGTATTTATCCAGATATCCTTTTAGGTTATTTTCTTGGCACTGCTGCACCTCATGATGCATGCAAGAAGGGGTTTATTTATTATAGATTCCCTGTAAGCAAGTCCAGTAATAACTCGATATTTAGAATATTAGTAGGTGTATAATTATGCTGCACGTATACACATGTTAGGAATTTATCTATAGCAAAAGGGAATGAGGGTAGTATAGAAATAAGTTTAGTTAAAGATAAATTTAAAGCTGCCGACTGGGTAAATTTTAGTACCCGTAACGGACTTATCAGGGATCATTCCTCTTTCCAACGCATAAGTCGAAAATGAACAGTTGAAAATTCCTGCCATTCGCAGTGATTTTTTTTTTTCCAAGTCCGGTAGAAACCCGGCAAATGAAGCTTCAATTTTATACATGTGTAAGTCGGTTTAAGTCAGTGAATCTGCCTCTACGTCGTTTCCAAAAGATCCCTGTGCCACAAAATTAGTTTGTCCCGGTGGTCATTATCCATGATTTAGATCATTGTGAGCAATGTATTCAGCATAGATAGAAGGAAAGGATAGTCAAAACAGATTACCCTTTGTATGTTAAGTAAAAAATATTAAAAAGCTAACTTAGAAAAATAATAAATTAATAAATCTTTAGAGTCAAGAATTAAAATTGCAAGAGATAAAATGATCAAAAATGACGCATTTTACTCTAAAACAGAGGGGGGTGTAATGTGCCAAGGCCAATTTGGCACATGTATATAAAATAATTTTGTCTAAAAAAATTATTAAAATTTAAAAAAAAATCTTTCGTAAAAGAGTTTGAAAAAAGATTAAAAGTGGGAAGGGGGTTTTCTTAAAGTGTTATAAAAGAAAGTAAAGTTTTTCTAAATTAGTATTCGTAAAAATAAGTAATTTAAAATTAAAAAAAATATAAATCTCTTTTCATTCAAGCTTATTATAATAAATTATATATGTGCGTGCGAGTGTAAATAAATGTATGCATGTTAGAATAATATTAAATATATATATATGTAAATGAAAGTTAAAAAAGAAATTATATTTGGAAAACACAGTGATGGCTATTAAGTTAAATAAAGATTTAAAAAAACCACACCAGCGGTGGGCTACTAATTAAAAATATAAAAACAATACGTTTATGAAAGCTACTACTAATTAAACAATCGTCAAAAACACGTCATAGGATTAATTACTAATGGAATTTCGGC
Source organism: Epiperipatus broadwayi (assembly GCA_028023455.1). Taxonomy (NCBI): domain Eukaryota; kingdom Metazoa; phylum Onychophora; class Udeonychophora; order Euonychophora; family Peripatidae; genus Epiperipatus; species Epiperipatus broadwayi. The sequence goes on along the minus strand of JAQFVV010000080.1, from coordinate 1,317,842 downwards.
AACACCTATTGCCAGAGGATATTAAAACTAAAACAATTTGGATACATAAATAGCCAGATTTTTTTATCGAGCTTCAGTTTTTTCAGTCTAGTTTGCAGTGACAGTCTTGTTTCAGTTGAGATAACAGTGCATTTCTATTATGTATCCAGAAACAAAAATGCATTGTTGAGCAGTTTTTGGAAATATACGCTCGTGCTTCAGCTTTTTTAGTCCAACAAGATCATCAAAACCTGCCAGTGAAATAATGTCTGCATAACAACTCAGAAATCCTCCGTCAAACATTCAACTGTCTTCAAGAATAAAGCAAATGGATTCGCATAAAATCTCTTCAAGAAACGTCCAAATCTAACCGGTTAGATATAATCCATCAGAAGCAGCAGAAACAGCCAACAACAAGCAATATCCACGTTCCAAAAATCCTAGGTAAACATTTATTTATTATCATTTATACGCAGTAGCCACTGCTGTAATTCGTCAATCCTACCGAGTAAAGTAATTTGAACTCTTAAGCATGCACAAAATGAACTATTGATGTGTGTGTGTGTGAATGTGAGATAATTTAACAATGTCACATATTATTCATGCTTTTCACCAGATATGTGTTATAATGTGCTACTTTAAAAATGTGTGTGTGTTAAATTAGATTTATAAAGATGTTTAAATTTAGGAATTAATGTTGGGTAATAAATTGTCTTTAAACTTAATTAATGTTAATTAAAATAAAATCTCTTCAAACTTAAACTTTATTATGTCGGTCAATTCTTTTTACCAACCTTTTTATTAATTCTTTCCACCACTAATTTTGTATAATTTTGTTATTGAATTAAAATTAGAGTGAGCTAGTTTTAGGGAATGTTTCGAGCACTGGATTATGAGCCTACTGCCCGAATACGTTAGTCATCAGACTAGCTGGCGCCCTGGGGTTTACCCCGAAACAAATAAAGTATTTGGATAGTAGGGGTTTGAATCTAGCAGCTGAGATGGGCCATTGTTGATAGTTAAAGCTATCAATAAGATCTTCCATTTTGCTCGAACGTGCCGGTTTGTTCACGTAACATTTATAAGATTATAAATGAATTATGAAGGAGTTTGAAACCGGACAAAACTTATATATACGTATAAGTAAGTGGTTTCAGCGGTTCGATCCGGTACAATGTAGAGGTAACAAGTGCATTTTTTTAAATAAACTTGTCTATTTTAATATTATTGTTGGTTTATAAAAATCAAATATATAATCAGAATACCTATTATTCAAAAACTTCTATTATCCAAAGAAAATTTCAAAGTAATCTTTACCCTTTTAATGGAACGCATTTTGTAAATCCAGAGAAATTAATAAATCTAATTGCAATGAGTTGCCTGTTTGTTTGGGGTTTTTTTTTTTAATTTAGCACCTTTGGGGTCTATAATAAAATCATAAATGAAAATTATTTTTGAAATCTGAAAAATTTTGGATCAGAAACTATTTATATTTACTACTTTTTACCTTCTCTCGACTTTATTACCTTTTTTTTTTTTTTTTTTCGTGCAATACATTTTAAATAGATTTTCCAAAATATTAAGATATTTTTAAAATAAATTAGTTTACCTGGAATTCTTTGGTTACCTGGGGTAATTAATTTTATCATTCTGTACTTGAAACTTAATAATAGTGCATTGTCGTTATTGGGAATCAATATAATCTTGATTTTTTTGTTGTTGTTGTTGTTTTATCATTTTTTATTTTAAAAAAAAATTATCTGAAGTTTGTATCAAGTATCTCTTTCTGCAATAGTCCTTAAAATTTCTTATTAATTTCATATCATTGTCAATAAATTGTTTTAAATAAAACAATTCATTAATTTATCAATAAATGTTTAAATCTCTTATAAACTGATCAATATAGATAGTGTCTGTAATTTCGATCAAAAGCAAAAATGTAATAGAATTTCATAATTAAACCAATTTCTTGGATTGTCAGCATTAGTCTTGCATGCTACTATCTGAACATAATTTATTGTAATGTCTTTTATCTAATTAATTTTTATCAAGTTTTATATCTGTAAGAACTGAAAGAAATTTATCTTTTAAAAATATACAAATTGTTAAAATGCTTTATTTTTTAGTTACACCCTGCATTGGGAATTATTATGTGTTTTAAAAAGTATTTTCAAAAAAACAAAATCACTAGTTCCAAGTCTATTGATTAAATTACTAATAATTTTTATTCAAGTAAAAAATTATAACTTATTATTAATATATAGAAACTTCATTATTTAATAGTACAGTTTTAAACAGAGATTATTTGAGCTTAAGATTAATCTCCTCATACAAGATGCTTGAGTAAAGTATATATTGATATGGATGTGGCTACAATAATGTGTTATGACATGATAATATCCTTTTTAAATACATTAATAATTATTGCCAATCATTTATTAGATTAGAGATTTTTTATTACATCTATAAACTTTAAACCTAATTAAAGATTAATACATACAGCCACATATTACCACTAGTTCAACTTAATCATTTTTTTCTGTGTAACATTTTTGATATACTTAAAACTTCGATTTTGCCACATACATTTACAAGACATTTAACTTTTTTTAAATGTCTTTGTTCATATGTTTAAAGTGTGTGTGGTGAAATGGAAGGTTTAGGAATATTTGAGGCAGCTTATATTATGCATTGAAGCAAATTTAATGTTTTATTTATTCGTTAATACTGAAGTAAAAGGTAGTGATAACATTATGTAATAGATAATGTTTAATGTGATAAATAGGGATTACAGTTTCAGAAGAAATTTTGAAATTTCAGCATTAGGATTGTTATTTGTTGAATCCTGAGTATTAGTGAGATTTCATGATTTTAAGATATTCTAACAAATTAGTAAAAAATAATTTTAAGTTATGCATCCAAAATTAATTAGTATATGTTCAAGTATATTAAATATATCTCAATAAATATATTAATACATGTATTGGTTATTTTCCTTTTTTTTTATGAGTGTAATATTAACTCATTTTTAACTAAAGGAGAGAGGAGAAAAACAAATGTATTACTTTAGTTTTGTTTTTTTTCTTAATCTTTTGTTTCATAAAGACATTTTTAATGATTGTATTTAATTTTAAGACTTTTTTATTAAAACATTTTGATTCTTCTTATTTTTGTTTTGTTTTATCATTATTTTAAAAACTTTAAAAATCTATTTATATACAATTGAATCTAATACTTTTATTTTATTCCACTAATAGTTTCAACTGATCCACAATTTATGTCAGAGTTTTTCTCAAATTTAAAAAAATTCTGATGAAGTCTGTGGATTAGTTAAAGCTATTAATGAAATAGAGTAAAAGATTGTTAAAAGCATTGTACAAAGAAGTAGATTTTTAGATTTTTTTAAAAATATATTTAGTTTGATTATTATATTTAAGAATTTTTTTTATATGAAATACTGTTTCTGTTAGACTGAAAAATAAACCACTAATGAAACATCAGTCAATTAACCTAATTCTGAACAGACTATACTTATTAAAAAATCAAACTATACAAGACTAATTATTTCACAAAAATGTTTTTAAAATATACCATATTTTAAATGTATATTATTTCAAAGAAACAATTGCTTGTAAAAATGTATAGAATTAATAAATATTGTCTGTGGAATAATGTTATCATCTACAATTACAAATATATTAAATTATTAGATTCCTTCTTTATTTTTTTCCCCCTATTATTCATTGGCATTTTATCTTGTATTATTATTACTAAATTTAATTTGAATTTTAGTTTTTTAATTTTGTCTTTTCACTACACATTGTACAATTTATATAGCTTTCAGGTTTTTAATTATATTGTTATGAAACGATTATTATTTATTATTGAATATATAAATTGAGAATATTAATTAATCCGTTTTTTTATAAAATCTTTATTTATTTATTTTTTTTTTTGAACAAATTAAGATTAAATAATTGAGAATATACAATTAAAATATATATACAAATCAATATACATTATATGTAGGCATTTGAAGTGTTGGGTACTAATTTAGAGTGCACTAATGGCCATTTTGAATTGTAAGGACCTCCCAATACCACTGCTGACATATCCAAGTGATAAATGACATCAAATAATGCACATGTGGTCACGATATGACCATTCATTACAAAATCACAATTTACATCAATAATTAAAAAAATAAAGCTCAAATTTCGTATAACTATGCTTGATCAAATCACGTGACTAAAATATACACAATATTAAAAATAGAGGAATGAATAAATTTCAAAATATTAAAAGCTTATAATTTTTAAAATACGAATTTAAAATATGTAAACAGAAAAAGTAAACAAAAAATAATAATGGACACATGTTCAATAAATGTAAAATTGATCAAGCCAAACTTATAATTTCAAAATACTAAAAGCTTATAACTTCTAAAATACAAGTTTTATTACAATATAGGCCTATAATCACTTGTTGAAATAACATAAATGTTGAATAAACGCAGAAACAACTGTCAAAGCAAATTAATTCTACAATTAATAATAAATTGCATTTTATCTTAACATTAGTCAAAAGAATAATTGTCTAAAATAAAGAATATTTTACAATTAATAAATCAGATTTTTTTTTTACCAAAGTGAGTAATGTTGTGTGCTTCAGACTCTAAATGAGAAAGATTTATTTATTAAATTTCAAAGATGCTAATGCTATCTACCTATTATGAAAAGGTTAGTGTTTCTCTTATTTAAAATTCAATACCTCTTTTACATTGAAATAATCAACAAATTTTTATTAAAATCTATAAATATTTTTTTAAAACATGTTTTCATATTCATTTATTGATGGTGAAAGTCATTTTGATGTTAATAAATAGAAAATTATGTAAAATAGATTTATATGAATTTCAAGAACCCAAAGTACTTCACGTGATCAAGTGTAGATCTGATATCCACATTAAGGAGATCAAATGTGAATAATGCTATTTTTTCTTATCTCCATTTTTTTTTCTAACGACATGGATCCAGCATCAGAATTTCTTTCTGGTAAGAAAAAATCCGATTAATTGGTTATGGACATATATTGTAATCAAATTCGTATTTTAGAAGTTATAAGCTTTTAGTAGTAGACTGCACTCACCACCATTTTGATTTCTAAGGATCATCCAGAACTATCACTGACACATCCAAACGACCCTGTGTGAATGATTTGATGCCATTTATCACTTGGATGTGTCATTAGTGGGTTTGGATGGTCCTTAGAATTCAAAATGATGGTGAGTGAACTGTAACACTGAGTATTGTGTATATATTTACTCATATATATAAAACTGTATGGAAGGAAATTAACTTCCATACATGTACTATAATTAGACAAGTATCCCTCTGTCAATAAATGTGTTAAAAATATGGGTGAACACTGATATCTAAACTTTATTCTTATGTAAACCAACATTCATTGACTGTTAGAAATAGAGCTTGTTTTTTTAAGTCAGATTTTTAAATGAGCATATTATTTGTACAGTTTCGAATTATATATGCCAGGGAAGAGAAATGTTCTCATTTTTAATTACCTGTGATAATGAATCGCATTAGTTTATGTAGATGTGATAATTAATAATATAGCAATTTTAACACATATGAAATTATATGAAAGGAAACTAATTTTTACACATCCTCTTTTTTTTTTTTTATTAGTTTGTTTTGATATTATCATTTTTATGATTAAAATAAAAATGTTACAAATGTGAAGTCTTATGCTATCAACTTCATTTATTCTCTTGTAATTCTGCTCTCAAGCGTTGTTAGCCGAGAGGTCAGCACAGCCGCCTTGCAAGCAAGCAGTTGGTTGCAGACGGTTGTTGCGAGTTCGCCTCCCGGCCGGTGCTATGACATATGGGGAAAAAAGTATGAGTTTATCTTGATAACATTTTCAATATTGTTATTGAGTTGATGTTAATTTTAGCAGTTTAATAATTTATTAGTCTGCTTTGAACTTCAACCTTAATAAATCTTCTAGAGAGCTTTTTATAAGATTTTGATAAACAATTGATAGTATTACTATACTTCATTGATTTTCTTCATTATTCTATCAAAATATGATTATATAATTGTTGCTTCTACAGTAATAAAATTAATGAATTTTTCATTTTTTAATTGTGTTAGTTATGAATCATAGAAAACTTTCACTGTAAATTCAATGAAAATTATTACTATAAAGTATCTTAATACATAGTCTAGTAGAAGCACAAAAACTATTTAATAAATGTATATTTTACCTTAATAATATTATTCAAAAATTCATTATACATTAAAAAACAACCATAAACTTTGGGAAAGATTATCTAAGTTTGTATAAATATAATTATGCTTAATAATCGGTTTTAAAAATATAAAGCTGTATAATCATTTTATTGTGTATGTATCATCATTGTTAAACATATTATTCATTACATTTGTACCAGTTGTTTTGTTGCTGTTTTTTATTTCAAATATGCATTTATATAATTAATCCTAGATTAAAGATCATTTACTAGCTTTTCTAATTCCATTTTTTCATTCTATTTTTATATTATCAATCTATCCAATTGTCTTTCATAATTCTTCTACCTTTATAATCTTGGCCATGGTGTCCCCTCTTTAGCTTTAATTTTTTTAATAAAATTTTTTGTTTATTCTCTATTTTTAATTTTTTTAATTGTTCTCTATTCAAATTATATTATTCTTTTTTTTCATATGGCAAATACTTTCAATGTCATTTCTACTTTTTTTAAAGTAGATATAAGGCTTATAAAGACATTTAATTTAATTATTTTTAATCTTATTTCACAAATTGCAAAATAGTAACATTCACTTAGTAAAAGTCTGTTTCTGCATATATTTTTCTTCATTACCCATCATCTAATCAACTTTGCATTAGGGTATCCTATAATTTTTTCTGTATCATATCTAATATTGTCATAAATTTAGTTTTGTCTATTTTTTATTTTGAATTTATTTCAGTTCTATAAATCATCAATTCTGAAAGTCTTTTGTGAAGAACTTTCTTTGTTAACTTCATTATTTTCTAAATAGCATTCATTTACCATCTTCTTTAAATAAATGCTAAATAAAGTTGGAGTTCAACAATAATAATTCTTGGGTACTTGTGTTAATATAGTGTGTAGTCTACCTACTTGACAGAACTATATAGTAATACTTAGCAATAAGAGGAAGAAAATAACTAATCACTAAAGAATAAAATGTCTGCTTTAATCTTGTATTTACCCTAATATAACAAAACCAGTTAAAATAAAATAATTATTTAATATTAGTTGTTTATTTCAATTGAGTTCAATGGAGTTGAATTGATTATTAATAGTAATTATGGAACCATCATTATGAACAAATTATGATATTTATTATATTTGACCATTGTTAAAGATATAAATAAAATAATATATTTCACAATAAAAATAATTTATTCATTAAAAAAATAACAATTATTTAACAAAAAAAGTACATTGATGACCAATATAATGTATAATGCTGATCTGCTATGCATGAACACTTTTATGGAAACAAGTTTCAATTTCTATGATTCCTTTATTTTTCTTTCTAAAATATATTCAATTTTATTCTTAAATATGATAGATTTGGTGCTGTGAATGATTTTATTTTTGGAATTTCATTACTTATGGATGGATGTGCATTTGATATTTGATATTTATTGTTTTTGCTGTGTTTTATTTAGTATATATTTTGTGCATGAACTATCTTTTTTTAATATAGAATTTTTATTACAAAATATATTATTTTATTGATTTTATTTAATATGCATTAGCCATAAATTGAAAAATAAATATGGACATTTTATTTTATATTTTTATTTTTGCTTACTGCTGGCGCCACCCCATGGGTAGACTTACTCTATATTCGCACCTCCCTTTTTTATTCTCTTACTATACAATAGTTTTTTGAAATGAAACAAATTTTGTTTTTAAAATATCTTTTGTAATATACGAAAAATTATCTAATAAATTTCAATTTTGTATCTTTTTTCAAAATCATCAACAAAATAATCTGATGTAATGTATCAAATACTTTAAAATCCATGAAAGAAATATTATCCATTCTTTTTTTTTGTTAGATTTATTTCAGTGTTTACAATTCCAATTAGTTTTATATTTCAAATTATACTAAAACTCCTACATGCACAGATGGATTTTACGAAAAGCAGACACTTAATCCCATATCACAAGGGGAAGGTGCAAATTTTCAAAAACATGTTTAAATTTTATTTTAAAACTTCAATAATTCTTTTCATTAAAAAAAAAAAAAAAACAAGTCAAGCATCGATGGTCGAGTAGTTAGCACAGCTGCTTTACAAGCAGTTGTCCCGGGTTCACTTCCCGCCCGATACTTTGACACATGGAAAAAAAAAATAATAATAACAAATTTATTATAGTGATACTTTTGTATAATATTTTGTATATGTTTTATCTGACATAATGGCATATGCTTCATATATTTATAACAATATCAATTTCTTATGTATGTGGTGAATAATAATTATCAGTTTTAAAATGATCAAAAAAATAATTCAGATGTACTCACAATAGTTTAACAGTAATGTTTGTTGAAAATGATATAACAATTGTTGAATAAATTTGCTGTAATAAAAGCTTAAAAGTTCCATTGTAAAAATGTATTGAGTAATTCATTTATTAAATGAATATATATAGGTATATATTTATAATCTTTTTTGATGTTAAAAATTCAAATAAAGATTGACATGTTGTACATATTTATTTATTTTAATACTTATTCTAAAAAATTCTTAAGGGAAGTAATACGTAAAGAGAAACTACAGGACTGGTTAATAGAAGATTTTCAGTCACAGATATTTATGTTTTTGTCACAAATATTCTTTTTGTTTAGAGCCATCCAAAATCAAAATCTCTCATTATTTATATTCACTATATTTTGTTTCAATACCCCTTATGAATTGTGTGGATTAGCAGATAATAATACCATTCAATCAGTAATGTAAGTATAGGACATGGTACTTAATATGCAAGAAGCCCTAAGTTTGTATCCCATCTACAAAATTTACAATCTCCTTTTCCTATTATTGACTAAATTATTTTGTTATTACCTATATAAACTTTCATTTCAACTAATAGATGAATATTTAGTATTTTATAGTACAAATCATTTAGATTTGTTCAATTTTTCAATAGATTTATCTTCTTTACAAATATCTTCCAGCCTTTTTTTTTTTGATAACTATTTGGCTGCCATGAATCTGGACTTTTTTTTTCTGAAGTGTTTATTAAATAGTAAATTATGTCTAAGTTGTTATTGTTTTTTCTGTTTATCGTATTTTCTGCTATTAAACTATCATCTATTTCTTTTTTCATCTTATTGGTAATCTCTCCAAACAAATCAATCTTCTTTTATATTTATACTTTTGAGCACTCAAGTATAACTCAAGACCTTTTTCTAAATCCATTTCTTTTATCTGTGTTTTTTTTTTGCTACTGGTAAAATTTGCTACATAATATATGGGAGTAGCTTTTGATTGATTTCACCCACGCAGTTTGAAATATTTTGTTATTGACATAACTGTGAATAACTATAGTCTACACCATTGTGTATTTATACCTCACCCTCCGTTTTTTATTAGAATTTAGATTATAGATAAACCTATTATCTGTTTTATTATCCATAGTCTTTTTTTTTTACTTACTTTCAATTTATCCATTTTATTTTGGCTATTTTTCTGTAACTAAAATGAATTCTTTTTTTTTTTTAATATTTATATATACAAAATATTCCAAATCATAATAAATTGAATAGTGCTGCTCTCTATTGATAATTTATAAAATAAAAATTTAATTCCTAAATTATTAGCAATAATAAAAAGCAATGGTAATGATATCGGTGTATTTTATTCATAGTGCCTTTTTAGAGTAATAATTTATTTTTTATATAAATTTATGCAAAATATTTATATTAGATTGCTATATATTATTAGTGCAGCATTGTTTTTTATTCATTAAATGCAAATCTCCATTTTTGCAATATTTATAGGCAATATAAATCTATAATCTGTGTATGTGTAATATATGTTTATATATGTTGCAAGTACAATGTATTTAAAATTCCAAAATCTATTTTTTCAGAGTTAATGGTGTATTGTGATATCTTCTTTCTTTTTTTTTGTTAGATCTTGTTTACCTTAGGCAAATAAAATTTATATTAAATATATAAAACTAAAAATAGTTTGGCTTAATATTATACAAACATTTTATTATTTGTATCAGAGCCATAACACGTGTGCTCTGTATAATATATGCTTATATATTACTGAATTGCATATGCTCTAATGCCACATGTTTTATAATATCTACTCATGTGTTATTATTTAACTAAAATACATCAGCTCTAATATAATTATTTAACAAAGTGAAGGGGGAAGGACGCTTTGCTTCTTTATTGAATATTTTGCAACATTTAAAATAGTCAAGAAAATATTTGACTGAAACTTATATAAAATTAATTTCTAATTTATCTGATTTTCATGAATATATAAATCCACTATGTTTTTACCTTGAAGTCTTAGATTTAGTTTAATCAAATAGTTTGGCAAAAATGCAAAGAAAGCCAGTTTTCAAGATTAGACAGTATTATGTTGTAAATATAGAGATTTGATCTTTTTGTATAAAATCTTTTTAATTTCTATTCTTAGTTTAAAATAATATATATATATATTAATAATTATACATAAAAAGCCTTTTTCGGCACATGATTTGCTACAATTATTCAGGAAACTGAGGTAAAAACCAAAAAACATAATAATGCAATTAATAGGTGAAGCTGAAATATTGTTATATATATTTGTGCTTCACCTGTTGCTAATTAGATAACTGCTAGCATGGGTTTGAACCCAACTTATCTATGTGGTTAGCACTAGCATCTAGCAATAGGCAATAACAATTTAAATATTCTATGGGAAATTAAATAGACATCTATTTTGATAAATTATTAAACAATTTGGCTTCTTTTGCCCATTTAATTCGTGTATGTGCATATGTGTAGAACAAATCGATAATATTATGTATATTTTAAATAATTTTTATTACTAATTTATATAAAGAAAAATAGATATTTATGAGTCACAATGTAATTGTTAAATCTGGTGGTTTAAAATGTATAAAATTTTATAGGCACAAAAGATTATTTATTTAAATTTCATTTGGCTAAGTGATTGGTTTTTCCATTACTATATATGAAAGTGTGGATCAATTTAAAATATAACCAAGGATACTGAGTTTAAAACAATGGCTAGCAAGAATTTAATCAGATTTAACATCTAGAAAAATGTAAGGGAAACAAAGGATCAAGTCCTGGTTTTCTAGATATGATGCGAGGTGACTAAAATATCTTACTTTAAGGTACCAATAACAGCATTCTTTAGATGTTCATATTATGTATAAATAGCTGAAATTTTGACTATCGGGGATTGGTTTTTTTTATTTTCTGTTAGAGTGCTAACATAGTCCACGCTAATTTAATTTGTGAAATAAAATTAAATAATGTTGGGGTAAAGGAAATGATCGTTTGCTTCCCTGTGCCTCTGGGACTCTTGTCTTCCGCTCACGATGCTGAAGCCAAAACAACTGGGCCCAATCAAGTGAACTGTTCAAAGAAAATGATGCCTGAATGTGAATCTTAATTATTGCCGTTTCCAGCAAAATCAGTATATGATCATGATCCACTGACCACCTGCTTCATATCAAAAAGTTGGCCAAGGTAAATGTCTGCATTGCTGTCAACTAGTGAACTCTTTATTAATTTAGTATTTTATTTTAAAACTATATTTGTAAGCTTTCTGTTATTTATTTTTTAAATTATTCTGTAAACGTTAAATAATGTCTATACAATTTAATGTAAAGCTGTATTAATTTCGTGTTAAATTTGGTGCAGCAATCTAGATTGAAATTTATTTCTCTTAAGTTGTTATTTTGATCTATTCTTAATATGCCAAGTTGATATCCAACCTAGCGAATAAGTTTAAACTCTACTGCTCGTAGTTTTCTCCTGTTGAATTGTTGGAGATGTAAATTTTGCTTGAAAGTTAATTATCCTAAAACTCGCTTGGTTTGATACCAATTATTTCATATAATATTGTTTACTATTTAAATGACAGGTGAAGCTTTAGTGCCTGTACTCAGCTACTCTCATTAACTGTAAATTAAATCCTCACATAATTATTGAAATATGTTTTGCAAATTTATTTGAGTGAAACCCACCAGAAATGAATTTTATATTCAATATATTATCCACATGTGTGTGATCTGTGGTTTTATTCTGTATAATTAATGTCAATTATATGTGCATTGATCATTATAGCATTGTAGGGAGTTATTTTAGAAGTGTGATAGAGAACAATTTATTCCTGTTTGTCTTTAGATTCTGACCCGTTTTATATTTTATTCGCCATTGGTTAACTGTCTGGAGATGCTTTGCATTTATGCATTCCATTGCATCGGATAGCTTACTATTTTAAACAGATATTAATTAAGCAGGCAAAACTCACTATACGTATTGCCACACACAGCAAGTTAGAATAATCAATGGATGCCAGAAGGCTTGTGCATAAAATCCCCATGTAGTGCCTACTCATCCAATATCCCCAGACTAGTTTCTGGCTTGTGGCCTTCATCAGTGAGGAGCCTTGGATCTGAGAGCACTGCACTCTAGCTTGCTGTGTGTGGCAATACGTATAGTGAGTTTTGTCTGTTTAAACAACAGTTGTACACAAGCATAAGAACTGGTGGTCATGTGATGTTTATTGGCAGATATTAATTAGTTTGTCTTAGTTGACACGAATTATCCTTACGTTACAGGAGTTATGAAGATATCGTTACAATCGTTTAATTCATTGATTTTCTTGCTTTGCTATGTACCTTGGAATCTTCAGAATGACTTGACCCATTCCTCATTCTTTCTCATTATAGATGTTTTTCCTATTCGAAATCTATTTCAGACACTTCCAATGGATAAGTGTATGGGAAAATACGGATAAACCATCCCAACATGCTAGCTTTTACCACTATTTTCAGAGATATATTTTTGGCCGTCGTGCAGGAATATTCTCACTCTTGTGCAAATCTAACATAGCCACCCAGAATGTCATAAGTGACCTCATTCATGTAGGTGATTGTAAATTATAACATAATACCACTTTGATTAGTATTGATTTATTTATAAACCTGAAATGCTATCCATAAGATGTAATTGTGTGCTCATCGCAACCCATGCTGTTTATGTATTTAGGTCAGATTATGTAATTGCAGTATTTGTTTTGGCTGAATCATCTTGCTCCTGCCCAGATGGGGTGATCTACCAAATCTAGTAAAAATGTGATCATGCATACTCTTAAAATCACACATTATCTACTATTATTTATATGTATAAGGTCATAATAAAATCTGTTATGCATAAGTTTTTGATATTTTGATGAGGGTTAAGTTATAATTTACTATTGTTTATCTGATTAATTTATTCCATAACCTTGGCATATTAACCGTACCAACCAAATTTCATCTACTAACCATGCAATTATATATTAAACCCAATATTTATTTTCATTTATGTAACTTCCAAATAAACTATTTAAGTAGTCTGCCGATATGCACAATTGCAGATTAGACTATAAGCAGACTTGTAGTAATGATTGTATAGACATTCCATATATATATATATTTTGTTTCATTTATAATAATTGAACTACCGTAATTAATTATTTAATAAATTTATATTATATCATTTATCTGTTGTAGCATTTTGCTATTCACTGCCTGAATCTCTATAGAGCGTTAATTATTTGATTTGATTATATTACACTCTCCTTTAATTAATGGAGTCTCATTAATTATTATCAGTTAGACTTGTTTGTTTCATGTTGCCTTGGATATTGTTATTGCTATGATTATTAATTAACATTAGGCAATAATCTGTGCTGTTGTTTAATTTCTTGATAAGTCAGGAATTACTTATTATTATTATTAAGGGAATGGTGAAGAATTTATTAATTAATAGTTATCCAACTAGTGCTCAATAATTTATTTTTCTTTGTAATGGCCAAACAGTAGTTATAATCTGAGCATTCTGTAATTATTATATTTTTTTGCGTTTATTGGTCAGTCACCTTATTAGTCTCTTTGCTCTTCCTGTTCTCATTGTTGGAACTGGAGTAATGGAAAGCTTGTTAGTATCCTCAAAAGTATTGCTGATATAGTCATAGACCTTGGAACACAGGTAAATAGGTTATCATTTACTATTGTTCCAGACCTGTGTTTCTCAGACATGTTAGTTTGCTGTACTTTTGTTTGGATTCTAGGTTTTATTGAAATGAAGAGATTTGATCTTTTTTATATCTTTTTAATTTCTATTCTTAGTTTAAAATATAATATATAAATAATTATACATAAAACACCTTTTTCGACACACGATTTACTACAGTTATTCAGGGAAACAGAGGTAAGAGCCAATAAACATAATAATGTAATTAGTAGGCAAGATGATAAATCTGCTTTATACTCACTATTTAACATATGGCATAAAATAGCTGCTACAAAAAAATAAAAAACCTTTAAATTACATTAAAGATTCAAAAAGAATACAAAATATATGAAACATGTTATGTTAAGCTTAACTTAAATAATTGTATGAATCTTTATAAAACTTCAATGAATTTACTTGATAACTGGTCAATTAAAAATGAATAGAAAATTATAAAAGTTAGTTTATGTTTTAATTACTTTATATATTGTTATGTTATATAATCAATTCTTCAAAATTTTATTGAATCTCTATCATAATTCTATTCTGTTTTATTCCTGTTTAATTTTATTATTGATATTTCACTTCCTTTTAAGAACAATAGATAGCATATTATCTGCAATAATTGATTCACTTTAAAATAGATTATTAACATTTGAAAAAGGACACAAATATATAATTATTAATATATATTTATATAGCTATATGATATTTTTATTACTTTTTGTGATTTATATTTAAAAAACAGCATAATGGACCTAATTAATTTCCATTTTTGATGATATTAGTTTAATATATCTATATAACTTAGCCACAGAACTAATTTATATTAAGGCAAATTCTGAAATTTTCAATATATGTCCACTGGGAAAGTATAGAAATGGGGGTGATTAAACCCATGAGAGCATATGAAATTTACTGTAAACACCATCAAAAATTTCATCACATTTTCCATATATATATATTGTACCTGTGATATTTGAAATCAATTTCAATATGTGGTGAAATGTTTGTAGTAAAAAAAATTTTTTTTTCTTGCTTGATTTTAATAGTGAATACATTAATCTGGGGAGCATTTGAATATACTGCTATGACAAAATATAATATTGAGAAAAAAATGTTTATTATTAATTATAGGGTATAAAAAAATTGTGAATTGACTTGATTCATTTTAACAATGAATGCATAAATGATAAAGTTTATAGTCTTGATAAAATTATTTTTCCTTTATTATGTATATTTTTGTCACTGCATTCATAATAGTAGGTTACAAATAAAACATCTAAATATTTAATGTCTTAAGTATGTTTGTTATTTTATTTGTATAATATTGTATTGGAAAATATGTGGGTTTCCACTATAGTATGAAAGAATGTAGTCTAAATTGTTTAGTTTATGTTAGAGTGAAAGAATACTTTTGGTATATTTTAAGATATAAGTATTGTATATGTGTAATAAATTATGAAATATTTATTTTTATTTGTTATTATTATTATTATTGTATAATAAGATTTTTATTTATGAGATGCTAGATGAAATTGACCAAAGAATTAATGTGGAGCATAAGACTAAACAGTTTAAACTCTCGCGTGGGTGTGTGTCTTGGTTTCAATGGAAGCAAACTTAAGTTTCTTTATATAATTTTTTTATTTTTAAAAGTAAATAATTACCAACTGGATAGAATAGTGGGGTGAAAACAATAATATTGTCCATTAACTGGACAGATTTATCAGGAATTTGTGAGAGATGAAGATATTTATGGAAGAATGAAAATAATTCATATTGTTTTCACTATATCAGGATATTTGGCACCATATTCAATTTTTTAAAAATTAATTTGAGACCAATTTTCAGAATAATTTTAGTTGTAATAATGTTAGAGCAAAAAGCTTTACATTGATAGAAATCAGAAAAACTAAGGGAAAAAATAATGCTAAGACAAGTAGATATTACTATTAAAAAGTAAGGGGAAAAAGGAATTTTCAATATGCAAAAAAAATATTACTTTATTGTTTGTTCATAATTTCTAATTTATCATTAGCTAAGTTTAAAATTATATCTTCATTGATAATTTCTTTGTATTCTTACAAATTCTCATTCAAACCATATATAATACTTCTTATCTGAGATAATTCATAGCTTCAGAACTTACAAAAGTAGTAATATAAGAATTCTTTGTTTTTATCTTGTACTCCAAAAATTAAAAAATCTCAAGACATCTATAAAAAAAAAAGATTTATCCTAATAAAAGATACAAAATAAATCATTTCTAGACTGTGGATATGCATTTGTAAGCATAGCAATTGACTTATTGTCTATCAGAACTAGAAATTGAAGGCTGATATCTGTGTCAATGATATAATGAGTCTCCTCTCTTCATTTTATATTTTTTGTGCACACCAGTGATGCTATATTGTTATATTTATTGTCTCACAGAGATATAATTTATTTGCATATGATGCAAGATGTGACAAAACTACTGACTCTACAGCATGAGTACCAATGCATAGGCAAGAATTAGAATTTAATTCTTTGTCTGCATACAATTTCATGTAGTATACATATCCAGTGTGGTTATCACCACACACACACACACCACTTGAAACAACTCTTTATTGATTTTAAGAGTTTATATTTTTATGTGGTATTATGCTCAGTAAATTTTGTGATTGCTTCATCAACTGCAACTTTTCTGCATCTGATAATCAGTCTTAAAATTTACATTGCACAGCTCTATAATAGCTAATTTTACATAGGAAAATCATTATTTGTTATACAAATACAGACATACAAGTACAAACAGAAACATCGAATACAAATGTAGACGCACTAATAAATTATTAAATCTTTTGAGAATTATTATGTCTATAAAATAAGTTTTGCCTCAAACTTGAATCAGAACTCCAAAATTACATTGTACATAAATCACCACTTTTGTTACATTTGAATACAAGTAATTTATATACTACACAAACATACTAGTACAAACACATTAATAAATTATACATTTATCAAATAATAAAAAAATTTAAAATAATAATATTCAAATAATAAAAATATATAAAATTGAATACTTACATATAATATACGGTGTTATGTTTATTTTCGGTATGAAGGCCTTGAAATTGCAAAATCATCAATGTATGTTGAATCCATTTTAATAATCATTCTGATTGATGAAAAACCTGTGTTTTTTTATATACAATCTAATAAATTTAGCAGGAAAAAAAATTAAATGAACTTATTAATAAAAATATTAATAAATAATGAAAATTTTATTTGATTTTAACATGCCACACACCATTTTAAAAAGGTCCTCAAATTGCAGAGAATTATGGTATTAGTACATGCCTAGCAATTTGGTTTTTCCACAATTTTATAAAGAAAACAAAGAAATGTTAGTTTCAAACAAATCAGTGGCAGTGACACTAACTTTTATGAAATAGTTAAAAAACCATTGAAATGTTTTTTTTTTTGCTTTAAAATTGGATGTTACTTACTTTTCATGGATGAAATATAAATGCTAACAATAGAAAAATGTACACAAAGAGTATGTTCACCTGTTGATATAAGTTTATGAGATCAAATTAATTATACACAAGATATAAATAGGTTCAATTTTTTTCACATCATCATGAATGTAATTAGCATCTACTCAGTTATAATATTTTATGAATCAGATACCTGTTAATGGAAATATCTGTATTGCATTGTTATGGATAAAAACTATTGTCTGTATGTCTAGGGTATCATATCACTCAAATCTCTCCTAGATGAGAGAATCATTTGGATATTTAGAAAAGATCAGAACTAACAAAATGTGCTTCGAATCTAAATAGATTATCATGATCTATCAATTTTTCTGGAATAACAAAGTATCATCAGATTGTGGTTCAAGAAATAGGCATTAGAACTATGGTATTATTTTGGAAATGTCGCATTTGAGGACAATAAATCAGGTCATTTGTTAATGTATTATTATTATTGTTGTTATTATTATTATAACTATAGTGTTTCTTAATATAAATGTCAGTACAATTTAAGTTAAGTAGAGATTTATTTTATAGAAGTGTTATGTTTTTCTAAATTTAAATTTATATTTTGTAACTTAGTAATTATGGTTTTAATTTCAAAATATTTAACTTCTTAGTCACTGATTTTAAATTAATTTCAAGTATTTTTTTTAATAATGTGAATGAATGGGTAGATTCATCTTTAGTATATTTTTATTTCAATTAACTATTTTTTTATTTTATATAAAGATTAAGAATGTTCTTGACCCTTATATTTTGAAAGGTTTATTTGTATTACAACACGTTTGTGTTACATTAATGTATATTTTAAATTTGGCATTTGATAGATGAAATTTGATGTAAAATCATCTATTTATTTCATTGAGAATATTGCATAAGGCATAATTGGATCATATTTATATATTTTAATTTTTATCTATTTGTTAATAAATTTTGATTTAATTTAATACAATTAAACTGGCTTGATTGTCATTCAATTTTATAATGAAAATTTATTGGTTAATGGTATTTGGATAAGATATTATCCCTGAATATGACTATACCACATAATTCATTAGATGCAGTTAAAATAGTTCAGAAGTCAAAACATACAATGGATAAGAGAGTATAATTATATATTTTCTTTGTAATGAATTTAATGTTTATTATCTGACCAGGTATAGATTTTTATATAGCAATAATTTAATTGATTTGACATTCTTAAATATTTAATAAGTAATTAGAAGTTTATTGTAATTATTTTTTTAGTAACAAGTAACAGTTATATTAAGATAAAAATTATGATTTGATGATTGATAAAGGTACAACATGATATTTATTGAAGATGAGTAAAGGTGATTGCAATTAGATGTTTGTGTATTTTATTTTAAACCATTATTGATTAAAGTGAATATTATATTAAGTCAGTATACAGCCATAAAGATTGTAATCTTATTCAGTTACAGAGTTTATTCTGTTACAAATTATAGTGATTTGCTTAAATTATATTTAGTTTGATGATATGGACTGTAAATTCAGCTTAGATATTAAATTTTAATCTTAATATTTGATTATCATAAACATCAATAATCTTTCCTATGTTTTGATTATTATAGTCTAAAGCTTTAATAACCTAGCTTTATTAAACTGAAGAGTAATTGGATATGCTTTGTCAATTGTGTTACACTAAGCATCAAATAGGAATCTATCATTAATTTTATATATTGATGTGATTGGATATTATAAAATGTAATGTTATCTAA
This sequence comes from Epiperipatus broadwayi, assembly GCA_028023455.1. Classification (NCBI taxonomy): domain Eukaryota; kingdom Metazoa; phylum Onychophora; class Udeonychophora; order Euonychophora; family Peripatidae; genus Epiperipatus; species Epiperipatus broadwayi. The sequence continues at coordinate 1,298,249 of JAQFVV010000080.1, read as the reverse complement.
TAAGAAGATTTTGTTTTATAATATTTTAAGTTAGTGAAAGTAGAAAGATATGTTATGATAATTGACTTTGTATTATTATTAAATATTTAATCTTTTTATAATTGACTTAATTAATAAGAGTATGTTGATATTAGTGGAATAGCATGACTGAGTTAGCAATACTTTTATTTTATTTAGTTGTAATTGGAAATTGATTATTGAGTTATCTATTTTTTTAGATATCATTGATATTGTAGATTTGTATGGTATATTAAATTTATTATCTCATCCATGCATGAATTGTTTCATTTAAATATAAATAATATTTAATTCTTAAAATAAGTTTGTGTTATTATAAACGAGTTTTGATTCATAAAGAATATTAAAGTTTATCTATTAATTCTTGGTCATTATTTTCATTCTGTTATAAATGGTTTAAATAATAGGCATAGATTGTTGTTTATATGATAATAATGCTTGGTTTTATTGTTTTATCTTTAACCTATTGCAAATAAAGCTCATATTTTAGGATGGCTTGAAATAATGATTTTATTTGTTTTCTATCCATTCTAAATGCTGTCTGAATCTATGAGGTTACAACAAAGATTATTATCATTGTTTTATCAACTTAAGTGTTAGATTGCTATTGATTGATATTCACTTTAGTTTATTATTTTCATTCTGTTACAAATGACAATATAATTCATGGGTATTATTAAATTAAGATTGTTCTTCCTTGATTCAACCTTTTTTATACTGTTATGGTGATCAATAATTAGGCTATGACTAAGGATATAGTATGACCCATATTCTTATTCTGTTACAAATGCCTCCCAAATCTGTGAGGCATTAAATAAGAGCATAACCTCATTTATATAGATATGAATCATCTACATAATGATTGCTTATACAATATAATGTTATTAGTTTTGAGCCAGCTTTCTCTAAAGATATTTTAATTATTTGTCCAACTAAGCACTTCAGTAACCCATTTCTGTTTCCATCAGATTTTGTGTGTTTCTAATTCTTCACATTCACCTATGTTCAATAACAGATTATTAAATTTTTTAAACAATTTTTTATTCCTATAATAGTTGTATGTCAACTGTAAATTGATGTGTGTTATTTGGTTATAACAAAATCTTTACTTATACCTCTGATAAACCACAGTGACTGCAAGGAATTGGATGTATACTTTGATGCATTTCTATTTGGTTGTCTTTAAGTAGTGTCATCAATTCCACATGCAATTGTATTCACATTTAGGCTTAAATTTATAGATCAGTTTTTTCTAGACAAATTTATTTTACTGCTTTAATTGTTCAAACTATTATTCCATCATCATCAGGGTATGGTATACTATTTTTGCTGTAGTGATGGAGTTTATTCTCATTATTGATCATGAATTTTCAGACAATTTTGAATGTACTATTGAATATTATATTCTTTCAATGCTTTGATAGTTTCTTCCATATCAAATATAGATCCTTATTGCCATGATGAATTGTGAAATATTTCACACTCTATTGCTTTTCAAGTAAATGTTACTCACTGTCTATCTTTCTTTTTGTCCTTTATTCAGGTTGAAAGTAAAACAGTGAAAAAAATAATGCAAAGGAATCAAATTTGTGGATATACTTAACTCATCATTGACTGAAAAGAGTTCTACAAATAAAGTCAGTGCTAGCACCATAGTCTAAATGCTTTAATGCATTTGACTATTGTAAACAGATATTATTGTATATATTTTTCAGTATATTTAAGAATTAACTGTGATTATGGAGTAACAAAACTCTGAAAGCGCTAAGCCTACATAAATTGTTTTATAGAAAAGTTTCACCACAATGCATCAGCGTATTATTAATAATATCTAAGATTTTATACTCAATTTTAAATTTTTCTGCAGTTTACTTGGAGTCTTTTGCTCTATGCCATAAATTATAATTTTTTAATTTTTCTATGGCATTTCTTTATTTATTTGAGAATTATTATTAAGATTTTAGAAAGAGCAAAGATATTTGCTACAAATGAACAGAAAATACAGACAATTCCATTATTAATCCAGCTATCTATAATATGATCTCTTTTATCATCGGGATCATATTATAAAAAATAACTTTTACAACTTTTAGAGTTTATTATCTTAGGAAGGGTTATGATTTATGTCAATTATATTTTTTATTTGATTTTCAATATAAATATACACACACAATACAGTAAGTAAATTAATGTGTACATATTTCATAGTAAAATTAAAGAAAAATGTTGTGCAATATGTACTTGTAAATTAGTATGTCTAATTTCTGTGAGTGCCAGTTTTATTTTTCTGTCTTAGTCCCCTTAATTTATTTAATTGTGATTTTATTTTTTTTTTACCCTAGGAAATAGTAACTGAATAATTTTAGCAAAGATTTACAATGACAAAATCTGTTGATTCATTTAAAAATTTAAAATTTTGTAAAAAATAAATAAATAATAATAATAATTTTAATCTGCTATGTGCAGTGAACAATCATGAAATTTTGCATTAAATTGCAAATAAATGGCTACTATTATTTAGACAAGAAACATGTTTGTTAAAATTACCGTTAACATTTTATTATCATTTAAATAGTATACCATTTTAGCATTTTATTAATATCAATTTTCATCTCAAGAAAAAAATTAATAATTTTATTTTGTTCTTATTTTAATTTGCTTACTAATTTTATTGCTAACAATAATATTGAGTTTTATAGCTTGGTTTTTTTTTAATTATTTTATTGTTTTTTATTACATGTCAATATTGTATGGTTATACTATTAATCATCACATGATCATTGTTTCCTATGCTTACACAAGCTGTTAAAACAGAGGCAAAACTCTCCATACAGTAGTGCCACCCAATGCAAGCCCAAGTAAACAATGGATCAGTAATGTCAAATACAAGGCTTGTCATTGATGAAAGCTACAAACTAGAAACTATTCTGGGGATATTGAATGAATAGGCGCTAGATAGGGATTTTATTTGCCAAATCTTCTTGCATTGTTTGATTATTCTGCTTCTACTGAATGGCACCACTGTATCCAAAGTTTTGTTTCTGTGATCTATTGTACATAACTTGTTTTGTTAATTATTTTTGTTTATGTCTTAATTTGTATATGTAATTTTGTAAATGTTTATATTATTAGTAATTATACTATTTTATTTGTCTATTAATTATTTTTGCTGTTATTTTAATATGCATACATGATTTTTTAATTAAAATATTTTATAGATATATATATTTCAGGTATGTGTCTTCAGTCTTTTTCTCAGAACAATGTAATTCAAAATAAATACATACAAAATGTATATTTAAAAAAATGGTTTAAAGCATGGTATGCTTTAGACTAAATGGTAGTTATATTCATAGCAATCATCCAAGAAGCCTTTCTTTATATACATTTTATATGTATTTATTTTGAATTATTGTATGTGTATTGTGTGTGTATATGTGTATTAAAATATCTATTTTTATATATAGTGTGGTGTGTATACTTACTGTATATATACAAAAGTATCTACTTTTATATATAGTTTCTAGTATATATTCTACTGGAGATCTTAGAATCAAATACTGTGAATACATTGACTTCATCTTTAAAAAAAATTAGATTTAATTGCTAGTAAGTTTAACTATTTTAAACAATAAAACTAGCTCTTTTTTTAATGTCTTGCTATGGTTGATCTTCAAAAAAAAAATTAAATTTAATTACTTAGTGGGGTAGAGAGAAAAAATTGTCATGTACTACAATATAATTTTAATTCTAAATTGATCTTTAAGCAAAATTAAAATGATGAGGGGGGGTGTAATTGCAAAGAGTAATAATTTATAACAATGGCAGGAATCTGTTTCAATCATTAGACAGTATAAACTTTAATTCAAAAAAGACATTGAATTATTTTAATTATTAATTAAAATTTAAATGTAACTAATTGGTGATCAAAGAAACAATAGAAAATGGTCAGAGTATATTTATTATGAGCAGAAGCAAAAATACTCTCTGTGCTTGTAAAATATAGGTTTTTGTTTACTTGTTTATTATTTATTTTTCATATATTATTAAATAAAATATAATAACACAGCAAAGGTACATCCACTTTTTCTTTTAAAATATATATGTTCTACAATAATATCAACAAATAAAAAATCCTTCTCCTTTTTTCTTTTCAAAAACTTTATTTTTTATCTCAATACTGAACATATATATACATTAATATACAAAACTCCAACGTTTCAACTGTTTTATCTCATACAGTCATTTTTAAGGATAGCTTTCTCCCACTCCTTGAAAATGACTGTATGAGATAAAACAGTTGAAACGTTGGAGTTTTGTATATTAATGTATATATATGTTCAGTATTGAGATAAAAAATAAAGTTTTTGAAAAGAAAAAAGGAGAAGGATTTTTTATTTGTTGATAATATTATTAAATATTTGTTTCTTAATAAATATGAGACATTTACAATTAGATTTTATTTGAATATACTAACTTGTTTGGAGAAAATTAGTCAACTGAAAATTTTCTTATATCAACAGGAAACATCTATTGCCAAAAACTCTTTTTATTTTTGTTGTTGTTGTTTTTCACTTGAAAGTTGAAGTTTAATATTTAAAAAAAAATATTTTCATTATTTGAACTTATGCTTTAACCCTTTCAAGATGTTTTTTTTTTCTAGGGGAAATGAGAATAATTTTTTGTTTTTTTTTATATTTTTATAAATCAAAATTATATTTTATATTAGAAAATGTCGTTAAAAAATGTCAAGGGGTTGATGGAGATGGTGGTACATATAAGTACCATTAGTATTTTGTTGTGATACTTTTATGTACCATCAGTACTATACAAAAACTTTCTTCGAAAACTGTTAAATATTTTTATTATATATAATACAAAAACTTTATTTTAAAAATGTTAATTTTTTTTTTCTCATATGTCATAGCATTAGCTGGGAAGCGAACCCGCTAACCCGGGACAACTGCTTGTAAAGTAGCTGTCGCTGACCTCTTGACTACCAATGCTTGACATGTTAAATATTTTTGTCGTATATAATACAAAATATTTCAAGAATGATAAATTGCAAAACATTAGAACACAGCGGAATGTCACACTCTTGACAAATTGTCTTTATTGGGTTTTATTTTCTGCACATCTTTTGCATCTTCTCATTGTACCTTCCATTGGAAGATGTAAAGATACATTTTTGAGTCATTGTCTTTTCCTAGATGGTCTTCCTTTCTTAACTATTGCATTTTGTATGGATGCATTGCACAACGAAGAATGAGTTCACCAGTAGTCACTAATTTGAAGAACGTGATTGTGGCACATAACCAGCATGCACCCAAGCATAACTTGGAATTCACCTTTATCAGTTTCTTTCAAACAAGTACACCTGGGTCTCTTTTTACACGGATCTATTTAACGCGATTTTGAAGTTACGTGATTCACGTTTCTCCGGAAGTCGAACTCCGATAATGCGCTATTACTTTAAATAATAAATTTCACGCACTTACGTCATATTGAAAGTAATGGCACATTATCAGAATTCGACTTTCATCTTATTAATTTCAATATTTTCAGTGCTTTATAATAGTAAGATTTTATGCAATAATGAAATTAAAATCATGATTTTCACATTTTATGTATACACACATTAAATTTTACAAGATTATAATGTAAATTTGTTCAAACATTGTGCGTGTTAATTTTGCATTTTAAATCACATTCTGTTTTTGCTTTTTAAAAAATAACATCAATTATTAATCATTTAGTGTCCGCAAGTTTATTTTTAAAAGGTGAGTAATAGCAGTGGGCACAATTAAAATTGAAAATTAAAAAATTAAAAACAAAAATAAGAATTTAATTTTTAGTTGTTAGATTAATTACTAATTACATTGTCATCAGAAAACCATTAACACAACATGAGAGTGACGTTGGCGCTAGTTGTATTTCTTCTTGTGAAGAATCTGATTTTTTACCAGTTTGCAAACGAACCTGTTTATTGGCAAATAGCCATAAAAATTAAAATGTGTATAAAAAATGTAAATTACTGTAAATTATGCATAAAAATATATTGTTTTGAATAAAATTAAATATTATAATTAAAAAAAGTTTGTCTTGTATCAATTTTTTTCAAATTTGAAATTTTTTATTAGTCATATTTTATTTCCTTATTTTTTTTGTGTGAATTTTAAAGTAATTTTACGTTGGTGCTTTGCTTTTATGCGATTTTTGAAAAATCACAGTCTGTATCCCCCTTTTTCAAGGTAAGTTACGTCTATTTTTGCGCGATTTCATTTGCGCGTGTTTTCTGAGGAACCTATCTATCGCGTAAAACGAGACCCTGGTGTATTCCTATTTGATTGTTTATATATTTGAATTCTTTCATATGTAGATTGAGAAATGTATAAATATAAAGAAGGTGGAAATAGTTTTTTTGAAACATACGTCAAATTAGCTTCTATGGTGGAGTCCAGTGTACAAGTACATTTACTAGAAACTTGACTTTTAGGACAAAAGTTTTATTTGGTTTTAACCATAAAATAAAAGAACCAGAGGGATCCACATTATCTTCTGGAGCTTTATTTTCTTTTACAACTTGGTCATCAATTTCAGGTTGAATATTTGATTCTGATTCTTCATTATAAAATTTGTTGTCTGTCTCAGATTGATTATTTGTTTCAGATTCTTCATCAGAAGGTTCTTAAGAATCATCACTGCCATCAAAATGTTCATAAGAATCATCTTTGTCATCAGAGTCACAAAACATATTTTCTGCGATCTCTTCAAACTCTTTTTGTGTGAGCAGGCTTTTTCTATTCATGCCTGCAAATAATACGAAGAATACATATCTATCACTTTTTATGTGGACCAGGAGTCGCGCGAGAAGGGTTAATGAAATATAGATTTGACAGAGAATATTTTTTTATCAAAGTTATTTGTTTGTTTTAAGTGCTTAAATAAAGGCTTTTGTTTTGATTATTTACTTTTATTTATTACCCCTCTTTTTTCTTTTTTTTTCTTTTTTGCAAAATTTATATTTTTTAGATTAATTTTGGTTTTGAATTTATATTTTTAATGAAATTTGTATAAAATAAAGATTTTTTTTTTATTAAAAAATATAACCAAGGAAGAATATAGATAAAAAAAAAAATAGGCTTAGATGTGTGACAAAATAAAGGATACTTAAATGATTAAGCAATGAAGTAATTAGGCAGAAAGAATAACTATGAAAAAATGTTTAAGTTGCTAAAATTAATTTGAATTCTATTTTACACGAGCTTCTCTATCAATTCTAGGCATGCATTGAAATATCAATTCTGAACATTCATTCTGAAATAAATATGAAGACATATGTAGTAGGCTGTGAAGATAATGTGAATAATTTGCTTTTTGACATTATTACTAACAATGTGCTGTGGGATAATCTTTTTAATGATTAGGCCAGTATTAAATTTAAATTCTTGAAAATATAGAGGTTTCTTGTGGAAGCAGAAAAATATTAATTGTGCGTTTATTTAATTAGAACCCTACTTTTCATGTAAGTATTAATTGTGCATTTTTCTAACAGAACCCTACTTTTCATGTAGGCAGTTTTACAGCATATGTTCCCGAGTTATTAATTCATTATTTTAAAAATTGAAGTGAAAAGTATTATCATACACAGAAAATTTAATAATGAAGAAACTGTCACAGATGACATTGTATACCATGAAATTTTTTTATAAATTTCACATTGATAAATTTTTTAAAGCTGAGTAAAAAAAACTTAGTTATTTGTTAGCCTTCAATAATTAAAACTACTGTACAGGGGCCCTAGCAGTTATACTAATACTACTATTATTTAATTAAAAAATTAAGCAACTTTTCTTAGGTAAATGTAAATTAAAGTTATATGTGCAGATGGGCATTCGTAAGAAAAGCTATTATAAATTGAATAAAAATTAATATAAATTTAAAATGGAATCTAAAATTTTCCAAGAGGCAAGCAGGATTTCTTCTGATTTATGGCATTATGGTTGTTGGCTATATTGTTTCATTTGATGCATGTTATGGTAGCAGATGTGGGCTCAAATGTATGACCTGTAGTGTTTTGGTGCTTGAAGAAAATCTGTATGCTCATGATTATCTATGGCTTGTAAGATATCGGTGTTGTGAAATCTGAGTAGAGAAGGATGTGTGTGATTTACTGTAATATATAGCATTGTGCCCTACTTGGTGGCATGTAATTTTGTATATAATGTGCAATGTTTGATCTGTATTGAGTTTATCCTTGGAATTATTCATTAATCTGATAATTGAGGGAGAAATATGATAGCTAACTCAATGTGTTTGTGAGCAGGCTTTGTTAATGGTTTTGGCTACCTGAGGGATATATGGAAGTAGTATCCAGGATCTCTTTCCTTGAGAAGGTTTGAATTCATCCTGTTATAAAAAAAATTAATTCATGTGAGGCCATTATATTTCAAACCTATGCTGGCTAATTCTTTTAAGATATTGCTCAATATTAGCTTTTCAAGCAATTTTGAACTTGCATAGTTGGTACTTTCTATAAAGAAACCAAGACAGACTGGCATATTTGTGAAAGCAAGGTCAGATGGATTTGGGGCTTGTAAAATCTCAAATTTCCTAAGGTTCAAAGTGCATCTTATAATTTAGGTGGAGATTATCTCTATGTATCTACATATCTAGATATTTCAACTTTCTATGGTGGTCTTCTTATTCTATAGTCCACAACAATGCATATTTTGCCTCCATGTTTGTTTTGATGTCATAAATTAAAGATTCGGATAAGGTCGTGAGTATATGTGAAATGTTTAGGGATAAGCTGGCTTTCGATATGATTAAGATATATACTAGAAACAATCCCACTTATAGGTGAACCCATTGGCCAACCATTTGTCAGATAACAATGTGGTCCCTCAAATGTGGCAATAATGTTGTTGCCAAGCCAATTAGGAAGTCTATGATAAAGTTAAATTCGTAAAGGTGAATAATTGGTGTTTATGAGTTCAGACTTAATGATGTTAATAGAATGTTTTCTATTAATAGAGCCATTTTAGTTACAGTGAAAGAAGCTATTTTGTACTCTACTCCTGATTTTGAACTTTTAATTAGATTTACAGAACGACTTAATGGTGTAAGCATCATAACTAAGTTGTTCGTTAGTTACTGGTTAACTATTTTAGCAGTATGGTAGTAGTGCACAGCTCCAAAGTCTAACATCCTGAGTGGAGTATTTGGCTTGTGCATTTGGCATGGGATGGTGTTGCAGCCGACAGATAAATTTTATAATATTTGCCTCTGATAAAACCTTATTGGAGTGTTCATGCAATATATTGCTAATAAATTTGTCTTTATTCCATTTTATATTATAATTGGGGAGAATATTAAATTACAATTTGTTTACTTGAACAATCATTTTATCCATAAAGTCGGTTTTATTCATTATGACAAATCTATTGCCTTTATCTTCCTTTATACGTATTGTATCAGTTTCTGAAAGGAACTACTTGATGATATTAATATGTATTCTCCAGTTTTGATTGGCAGCTTTGATAAGTTTGAAACGAATTGATTTTACAATTTGCATGATTATTTTATCTTTATTCAGGTTTTCTGAAAGGCCCGCATCAACATCAGGTATATGTTCCATGAAAAAGCAGAAAAAAACTAATTGGTAAATATTTATTATTTGATTCCTATTGTATAAAATTTGTATACCAATACAAAAAAATATATATTGTTATTAAAAATGAATTTTAAAGTACAAAGTGACTATGGATTTTAAAAATTTACTTAAATTGTCAGTAGAGTATAGGTGATTTACAAACACAGTAAATTTACATTAATAGGTAAGATATGTTTTTGAATTTTATTGCTCTGAGCTTTTTGGCCCAGTGGTAGAGTGATGAATTTGAGAGTTCAGTATTTCTGAATTGAAGCTCAATTTGTTCTTATGCATGAGGCTGACATGATTTTCCAAGCAACTAATCATTTGATTATATATTTTATTACTTTATCACTTAATCTGGAAAAATGTCTATTCTGGAAGAGGCTTTAAAGCAAAGAATGCCAAATTAACTCTTTTACTTATATATTATTTTTATAATTTTGATGTTTTGTATAAATTTCATTATTTCTAAATTTATTGTGTTATTTTTTGAACACATTTTTGCAATTATACTTTATCAGATTTTTTTATATATATAATTTTCATCCACATAAATAAATAGTTTATTACATAGAGAGATATTCTGTTGTATTATTCATATGAAATTAATAGCAAACATTTATTTGTATAACAAGTTTTAAGAATAAGCCTTTGTATTTCTTTTAGCATTTTGATTCACTAATATTTAAATAGTATTATATGTATTTGAAACAAATTATTAATATTTATGCATTTTTTTAATAATGTCTTATTTCATATATACTATACAATGGAGCTATGAACTATGTTAATGTTGGTCTAAGCCCCCTCCCATTCAAATGTATGTAGCGTATAATAGCTCATGTTTTGTTGATAAATATTGATTAGAATAGAATATGTTTTGTTTATTAAACTGCAAATATACAATATTTTTCACCATGCACTTATATATACAGTATGTATATATAAATTAAGAATATAGTGTAAACAATAATTTTTAAAAAATAATAATATAATTATTAATAATAAATTGAGGGGACATATTTTAACTGAGGGGTATGTTTACTCATCCATTCTTTGAAAGAATTTAAAAAAATTACTGTAACATATTTTTATTTTTTAAATAAATTAAATAATGTAATATCTGACTTTCATGGAAATTAAATACACTTTGGGTGATATTTTTTTATTTTCAATAACTTTTTTCTCTTATAGAAACATAATAGTGTAGTCTCTATATCATGAAATTACAATCTCTTTGTTTTAATATCTTTAACTATGTTTTAAAATTCTGTAAAACTTTTATCATTACTATTAAAAAATATTTTAGATGAAATACTGCACATCAAATTTGGAAAGGTTTATAAAGAAAGAATAAATGGGTGTGCTTTCAACATAAATTTAAGAAATTTTATTAATGAACATGATTGTTTATGATGCTCCAAGACAGAAAAACAACTGCTGGTGTGATTTAGAATTTATTTACAAACAATGCTCAGAAATGAAAAATGGCTGCTTGGCTATTGTAAAATGTATTCAATTTGCTAATTTTATTGTATTTTGTTTTGTTTGTTTGTTTATCGTGATAGAGTATAATTGAAGTCATGTATTTTGATACAGTATACTGGCAGTATTCTAGTTATGAACTTAATTGGTTCCTGACATGTGTTTGGAAATTGAAATTGTTTGAAAGTAGAGGTATGTAAAAAAAACATCAAAAAAGGTTTTCAAAATATAGTATTTATTTTTTATTGATTAGTATCTTTTTCCACAATAATCCTGTCTCATCTACATTGAAGACTAGGCATGGAAAATAAGCTCCATCTTTAATGATATTAGAGAAAGTGGAAATAAATTCACTGTCAGCTTTCTTATCTGCACTGGAACCTTCCCCAGTACATTTGGTATTATGTAAAGAATATCTCATTTTAAATTTGTTAAACCAGCCATTGCTTGCTACAAATTCAACAGCAGAGTCTTTTTTTAATTCTTTTTTCCAATCTTCATGCAAACTATGAGCCTTAGCTTGAATAATTGATAAACTCACTGGGATGCCTTTCTGATGTTGATCCATAAAGTCAAAGATTTCTCCATATTATCCATTACTCTGCCATGTCTTTTTGAAAAAATCTTTGAAGAAATATTTCCACAATTTTTAACTTATTCCTTAATTTTGTTTTTGTTTTTCACAATTGTATATATTGTCGATCAGTCTAAATTACATGAATGTGCAATTGAAGCAAAAAATTCACCATTTTCAGAATATCTAATTATATCCATTTTTGTCTCAACCATTTGGGGTTTTTGAGACCTTGATTTCTTTTTGGTTGTATCAACACTGCTGTTTTTATTTTTCACTCATGTTTTTAATTAATAAGAAGAAAAAAATTCACCAAAAACAGAAATTATACAGTGTATATGTAACATAATCGTGGACAAATTACTTTTACAAACAAGTGCTAATCAAAATGATCTTGTTCAAGACAGTCTGGGATGATGTTAAAAATAAAAGTAATTAATGTCAGAGAGATGGAAATATTTACTGTATTTTATATAAGTTCTTATTGTTCTCTAAAATATACTTTTAATTAAAGTTTATCTTTCTTTAGAAAAAATTCAATTTCAAATGGATGTAAATAGTTTTTTTTATCAGATACAGTACTGTAAATTTGTAGCGTTAATTACTAAAAGGATTTTTTAATTATTAACTTTATGACAGGTTGAACCAAATTATCTCGTCTTTTGGCTAATTTGCCCCCTAGTAAATTTTTTTGTAAGTATTATACGTTAAAATGCATGTAAAATGGTATATTTTAGTATAATAGTTTTTTTCCCGAGAATTTCATGCTAAAAAGTGGGAAATTCAAAATTCCCACTCCTACAATAGACATAAGCCTTGCCCTGACATGTTCCGCCATTGTCTCTTGCCAAGGCTGTAAAACGTTCAGTGTTTTATGACATTGCAGTTTCCAATGATGCAAACACATGTTTAGTTGCAAATTTATTATGGTTTTAAATTTTTTAAAAAAAATAATTTGCACTATATTTATTAGATACTAAGAAATATAAATTATTAATAATTTATTTTGACTTGAAATACTTTATTTTCAAAAATATAACGTTATATTAGCAGGTAACATAAATATGGCCTGAAGCAAATTAGAAGACAAGCTATGACGTAAGCAATCTACTTTATTTATGAGTAAAGAAAATATCGTAATTTTGCAATAAATATTCAAAAAATTTAAACATTTAAAGCATAATTCGTTATATATAAGAGAAATAAATAATTATACATTTCACATGTTTAAAAATAATAAAAATTAATAAATATTTCATTGATTTTATAAACAGAAAATAATCTTTCTAGAAACATGACATCTAACATCTTTGTTTTGATTAGTCTCATTTTTTTAATATTTACAGAAACAAAATGTGAACATTTAAAATTTATTTCAGTAGTATATTAATATATCTATCAAATGAAGTCAAATTTATTATTTTCTGAAAAGAAATAATCATTTTATCATATATTTTATGTTAATGTGTGAGACAAAGAAAAATGTCAGAAATGCTGAAATATAAGGGGCATATTGCTGCAATTTGGAATGGTTAAAATACTATACAATTTTGAATACCCATTTCTTTCTACAGTATATAGCACTAATTATACATGAAAGTATGTGCATAGATAAAGATCTAAAATCCAAAAGCGATTACTTAATAGCGAAATGTTTATAACTCGAGTGTTCATAACTAGGGGGCTGCCTGAAGTTTGTTGTTTTATTTATATTTTTGATTATCTTTTGAATAAAAACTTAAATAAATATGTAAATCCTATTTATTCTGTAAGGTTTATTTGCATCTTTAAATTTGTTTTAACCTACTGGACTATGATATTTTTTTGTTTTCCACTTGCTTTATGCTTTCTACCTTAATTTTGGTATTAAACTGTTTTTATATATTAGAATATAACAAATTTGACTTGAAGTGATAGATATTTTTGTTTGGAAACAAAATAAATTTTAAAAAAAATCACATTTAACTTTTGCAATTATTTTAAAAATTAGATTTTAATCAAAACAAAGTACCATTTTATCACTCAGCTGTCAGGAGGAGCAGACTGATTTCAGAAAATGAACAAAATCATTTTTATTTAACATATGTATTTTTAATGTAAATGAATAAATATCACTTATCTGGAAAATCTATTGAATTATGCTTTTAAAGTTTAAAAGTTTTTAATAATTTTTACAATATTGCATTAAATTCTAACAGTGTCTGTGATGCTGTCTCAGTAATTTTCATTGTTAACTTTATGCAAAATAATATAAGTTTATTTTTAAAAATATAACAATTACATACAAAGTAAATATTGTATTATTTTGAATATAAGATGCACTTTTTTTCCAAATTTTGGACTCCTAAAAAGGGATGTGTCTTAAATTGAAAACAAAAATTTTTACCATCTTATTTCTGTGTATATTTGTTTTATTCTATACATGCACTTAGTACTACAATTGTTACCTGTGTACAATAGCATATTAATTTTTTTTAATCAATATTTTTTGGATTAATTTTGTAAATGACATTAACTCTCCAACTGCTACTTTTAATGTTATTTTGTTGATTTTACAGTTATTTTATTGAGAAAATTATATTGAATAATCTTTAGAATTTTTTACAACTAACAAATCAGTATAATAATGAAATAAGAGCCTTCCTTTTAAGGCGCTGATTGGTTGTTTTTTGATCTCTACACAAGAGTATCTGTCAAAATTTTGAGTTCCGATATCTTCGTTTTGATTTTTAAAGTGAAAACATATGTTTTAGAATCTTTTAATGTTATTTTGCTGATTTTGACAGTTTCGATATATCTGTTTTGATTTTCAAAGTGAAAATATATGTTTTAGAATCTTTTTTATATATTTATAATTTTTTCTAGAAAATATTTATAAAAATATAAATTATTTTAGAAAAGTGATTCAGATTTTAATAGAAAAATATACTTTTACATGAAAGCACATTGGCCAAGAAATTATAATGTTCAGTTGCAATTTAAATGGCCTGAAGATGATGTACCCTGGTGGACTAGTTAAGATGAGAATTTATGTTATGAAAGTGCAGATATAGGAAGTGAAAGTACTGTATATCTAAAGATTGTAATAAATTATGTGAGTTTATTGCATTTATATTAGTTCCTATTTAAGTATATACTGGGAGCAAATTTTTTTCCCAATTTTTGGGGCTTAAAATCCTACTGCATCCTAAATTCAAGAGCTTCTTATATTCAAAGTAATATGGTATGTAATAATATATATTCTTGGCTTTTTAATAAATTGTTATATACTTATTATGCAAAAATAAATAAACTTCACAACAAACAAAAAAATCAGTTTTTAAATCATTCAATTTCTCCTTTTTTCAATTATCCTGACATCTTTAGAATTTTTTTGGAATTAAAATATTAGTATAAAATATATGTGAATTTTAATGATCATAAAAATTATGATAGTGGAATCTCTCAATAGATGGCCAATCATGCAAAATGAATTTCTTGATTTCTCAAAAGTGAAATATTTTGTTTGATTAAGATGAATAAGTTAAACTAATATATTAAATACAAATTGAAATTGATATTTGTGTCTGTGTGCTCAAGCTCAAAATTCATTATGTTCATATTAATATTATTTCATACAATTTTCATGATAAAAATATTAATTATCTTCAAGATCAACTATACTACAGACATAATTTATCTTGATACAAAACTTATTCCACCTCTTCCAAATGTTATGGACTAACTAATACAACACCAAAGATTATATGCAGTGGAGATTATGAAAATCAAAAGCTTTAGAAATGTGAATTTGAATATATGGAAAAAAATAATTTGGCAAGTTATTTAAAATAAAATAAAGTCAATGCAAAAAAAAATTACATTTATTTCAATAATACTTAAAGATATTGGATATTTTGTAGGATATGTTGGAAGGAATTTGTATACTGAACAAAAAAAGAAAAATAATATTGATTCTTGATATTAAGATTAAAGGGGTTTGAATAATAGAGCAAAGATTAATAAGGCTGGGAGTGGATATCTAGAATTTTTTATAGAAAAAATAATTCATGGTGATCTTGAATGTCTGAGGAAGTAAGTTTGTAAACTAATTCTAGAAAAAATGCTGCATATCTCATTACTAAATATCCTGTAATCAGTTTTGGATTACTTCCTTAGGAAGTTGTGCACCAATGCCAGTGCCTAGTCCATTCTTCAAAGCTATTCTAGAACTCTTTTTTTCTTTTTTGGAATGGCCATCATAGCTGACATTATATAACTTCAGGTCTTGAATGTCATCAAAATGTCTTCCTTTCAATATTTTCTTTATCTTTGAGTAAAGGAAAAAATCATTGGGCACCAGATACAGGTATTTATTTGCTGACTAAAAACTCCTTCACAGATACTGCAATGTAAAATGGTGCATTGTCATGATGAAAAACATAACTTGTTGGAGAAAAGTTCAGGTTATTTTTGTCTAACTTTTGCATGTAGCTTTTTCAGCACTACGTTCATAATAAAAAATCCCTCTAATATCAAAAAATTTTAGCAAAATCATTTGAATGTTTATGGAACTTTTTGATCTTGGAGATTTGGCTGCCTTTTAAGGTGATCTTTGGCTGCTTTGTTTCTGGGTCATATTGATACATCTATGTTTCATCACCTGTGATAATATGGTCCAAAACATAATCTTGGCTTCTCCAAAAGATCTTGACAAACTTTGGCTCTCCTTTGCTTTTATTCATTGGTGAGCTTCTTTTGGACCATTTTTGTATACACCTTTCTCCTGACAAAATTGACAGTTAAGATTTTTCTGTTTCTTTATCAATGTTTACATGGTTTGTTGTGATTCTCGCAGCCAGCTGACAATTTTGACACACAATTTGATTAATTTTTGCTATGTTTTTGTCAATTCTGGCTTTCCTGACCTTCATCACTATTCTTTCTCTTTCTTCAGAAAAATGCTTAATCCATTTGTATATTTGCATTTTCTTTATGGCCTTACACCATAAACTTGGACTAACATGTCCTTAGTGTCACAGTTTCATTTCACCCTTGTTAAGTTTAACAAGAAATTTGTTGTTTATTCGTTGCTTTAATTCAAGCTCCCACATTCTTGTAACAGCACACAGAAACATGCAACAACAGTAATGAACGTCACTCAGTAAGATAGTGCCACATGTAGACAACTGTGAGACGATGTACCAAGGTTATGAAACTTTATAGTTTTTTTTTTTTTTTTTAACAGAGCCACCAACATTAGTGTAGTGGCAATTTCTCAAATTTAATTGTCAGACCTTGTGCATATAATTCAATTCAGATATTTTAGTAACCTTTGTTGAAAATAACAATATATATATAGCTTACATTTTATGAATAATAGCAATTTTGAAAGTACTTTCATTTGAATTCATTTGTAAATGTATATTTTCAAAGTTCAAGTCTCTAGTTATCTCTTCTTTTAATTTTATGCAATTTATCAAATGTATTTTTGAATATATAGAATGTAATTGTTTCTTTGTTGTGAAGTACTAAAAATTTATTCAATCGGTATTCATTATGTATATGTTTTTCCTAGTGGAGTGCAAGTATTTACATCGTGAATATTTGAAATAAGATTTTTTTTTTTTTTTTTTACTTTCCCAGAAAAAAAACACGGGTAAATGATATAATTTGCACCTTTTTTTTTTCATTTTTCTTGTGTGTAGCTAGTATCTTATCACTATACAAACTAAATTATTTATAAAAAGTTAATTAATTCACAATATTTAATGTTGATTGGTTGGCATTAAAACTATTTGTTAATACGAGTATATAAATAAACAATTGTCGTTGTGTTTTTTTTGTGTGTTTTTTTTTTTAAAAAAATAGTATTTGCCTTTTCATAAAGCACTTATGGATATCATCTTATGAATATATTTATTTTGAAATAAGTAGAAATTAATGCATGAACAGTTTTTTAAAGGAAAAGTAAAAAATCTATTAATATTATTTTATCTTAGATTTAAAAAAAGGAAAAATCTGTCACGTTAAATTATTCATCTCTTATCAGGTTATGTTAAATATTTCTGTTTTTTCTATTAGAATAATAGCTTCATAATGAATCTTTAACCTGAGATGCTGAAATGATTTTTTTAAGTACTTTGATAAAATATATATATCTATTTGGAGTTTTAAAGATGACTTCTGTAAATTAATTAAATATATACATGTTCATATAGTATGCAAATTACAGATATCAAAATTTTAATTTTTATAAAAGAAATTATAATAAAATTATCGGTGTACACATGTGTTTGCGTTAAAACAGGCAAAACTCTCTATACCAGTGGTCTTCAACCCTTGGTCCTCAGACCGGTGCCAGCCGCAGAAGTTTTCTGCCGGGCCGAGGTAGAATAAGAGTTTAAACTTTTAATTAATATAATCAATTTTTATTTATTTATTCATCTCATTTTTACCCAATTAAAAAAAAAAAGAAACAGGACGAAAACAAAATCTAATCAATCATACGTAAATTAATTTAGTTTTCTAGTTATCACAGATGTTTTTGGGGGAGAGGGGATAGAATTAAATTTTTGATTACTTTTCTAAAAAAATTCAAAATTAAAGAAAAAAGTTTTTTATTATACAAACTCCATATATATATATAACTCCATTTTTATATTTAATATTGTTGTTTTGATCAGTTATAACAATTATGCTAAGCAGTTTACATCTTTAAGAAAATTTATCTATAGACTTCTGCCGTTCAGGTGTGAAAAGGTTGAAGACCACTGCTTTATATGTATTGCCATGTGGGATAAACACTTTCAGTTAGCTGTAACAAAACTTTAAAGACCTTTCTAAATCGTATACATTTCTAATTGGATTTAAATTAGACAATTTGAAGTTCCATATTGCAAAACATAAATTCCTTTAATCTGAATTTAATTGAAATTCTTTTTAACAAAAGTTTTACATACAACTTCTTGTGATTTGTTATTTGTCTGTAAGTGCATTAGAACTCTATAATTGAAGAAGTTAACTTTTTCATTGAGTTAATGATTATTTTCTGGATGGTGGCATCTTTGGTTTCAATAAAAGACTTCCTAAATAGTTTTGCAGATGAAATTGGGGCACCCTTATGTCTGGATGTGACAGTTAGCCATGGTCTGAAAATTACTATTTTATTTCAGACATCATAGAAAAGTTTTGGATTTATCTAATATAATCATTTTCAATCATTATCATCTCATTACAAGATTTTTCTGTTTATTTTTCCAATCCTTAATTTCTGTTTTTCACATCATTCCTGAAAGTTTGTTTATCTTATATGTGGTCTCTTTTTGGATTCAGTTTAAAAGACTTTAAGTGTTTGTTCCAGCCTCTTGATTCTTTCAATAATGCCAGTGATATTCTATTCTCATATCCAAGTATTTATCTTTCAGCTTTCCCTTGTTAATTTTAATATATATATATACAAATATCCCCGAATGGTCTGAATTTTTATATTGCTCTTCTATTAAGGTTTCTGACTCAGATTTGTAAGTAAGCACCAATAAAATAAAGTTATTAAAATCTTTTTTTTTTAAGTATACTTATATATTAACTTATTTCTATCAAAATCTTTCTATCCAAGCTTTTGCATTAATAATCTAACCAAGATATTTAAAGTTATTAAGAGTATTTTATTCATTATCATTATTATTAATTTTTATTTTATCTTTTTTTTTTAAAAAAAAAAAAAGCCATTGAACATTATTTTAATCTTTTTAGTATATATCATTTGGTCTTTTTCTCTATTTTTATCTATATTGTGAGCAAAATATTGGTGACTCAAGTAATTTTCAGTTATTTTTATTTCCTAGCATATCATTTTACTACATAAAATGTTTACCATAAAACAGCTGTAAAAGATTTTGGATTAATCATGTCATATATTCATAATAATATTAATCTTCATAGTGGAACCATATGGTAAAGCCATTGCTGTTATATTTTGATAAATATAGTTTTAGAATTTGATGCTATTCTAGATCTCTTTGCTATTCAAAGGCTTTAATTATTGCAGAAATGGTTGGAGTCAAATGTCTTTTCATCAACTACGTGGGAACAGCTCTACTGACTGTGCAACTTTTCCATTTGCATGAGTCAGCAAAATGTCCATTTTATTAATTTAATTTTTTAATATTGTAAACATCAATATTGTGTGGCATCTGTATATTATTTAGCTCTATCTTTGTTTTAACATTTATTTGGATGAGATATGCTAAAGGAGTATTTTGATGGGAAAACTTAAGTATGAAGGGACTGACTTGAGATTGAATAAAAATAAATACTAGTAAAATTAAAAATATAAAGCTAGTTTGAAAGTACAAAAATTTGAGATTTTAAAGAAGTTTACTGCCTTTATACATCTGTGATGAAAATAATTAGAAAGAAAATCGCTATGGATGTCATTAAACAAAAATAGAATATTGACTTTAGAACAAAAAGAATCTTATAGAATGTTAATTGTTCAGAGTATAACTTTGCAAATTGCTAAAACTTAGATCATTAAGAGGAATAGAATAAAAGAATTAGGATGTAGAAATATTAGAGAAAAATAAAAGGATAAATTGAATGGAAAGCATTAGAAATATAGAAATTCTGAAGAATTCCTAAGAAAGAGTTATTTATTGAAGAATTTAAAAATAAAAAAAGACTAAATAGTATCAAAAAATAATTATACAGGATGTGCATATATTGAAAAGAAAAAGAAAAATGATTTAAAGCAATAGATACTTAAGAGTACTTGAAGTTTAAAAAATAAATAGGTAAGCTTTGGGAATATTATTTGGGGTGATATCTAGAATCATTCTGATAGCAAGACTAATAGCAAAAAAATATTACTTTAATTAAAATTATTAGTGTTTGTCTGTGTGTATGTGTGTGTGGTATCTTATATTACTTTTTTTTTTCATATAGTCTAATATTCTTACAATAATAAAACTGAAACTGCATCCAAGTATCATCATAACTAAAGAAAGGCAGATCTTTTATATTTGTATGATTAGTTGTAGAGATCTTTGTAATATCTTACTTCTATATTCTCCAATAGCTGCCCTCTATTTATCTGAAATTTACAAAAAAAAAAATTTAGTTTGTGTATTGTGTTTTGTATAAAAATTTACTTTTTTTAATATAATTCTTCACTATTTTTCATTTGTTTTTATAAATTGATTTACAGTATTATTCTATAAATTACTAAAAAAGTTTAGAAACAGTTTCCACTTTGTCTTATCTTCTTTGAGTAAATATCTCCAAGAAACATTATAAAACTTAATACATATGCTCATCCTTAAATAGCTATTAACAACCTTATAAAAATACTTTTTTAATCTATCAAAAATTATATTCTCAATAAACAGCCAATTTCCATTAATCATTGTATCTGCTTTTATTAAATTATAACTTGTTTGAGGTCATGAATTATGCAGGTGTAGTCTACTAAATGCATTGAAATCTTGCGAACAGTATTACCATCTTCTAATTTGAAATAAGTATTGAGCCTTTTTAATGGTAGTCATTTTTTAAATAACCATTTTACTGATGAATTTGTGCCTATATTATTTCATTATAAATTTGGAGATGCAAATAGTTGTTTTGATTATATCCAATATTTTGATCAAGTCTGTTATAAATTACATCTTAGTAAACTTACTTTCATATAATTTATCCTTTTAGTTTACAAAACAGAAATCTGGTACTCTTTTTTTTGTTTCTATTCAAGTTAAAATTATCCATAAATGCTGATGTACTCAAAAAATGTTTGTCTTTTTCCATTTTTTTTCTTTTTCATATAAATATTTTTTATTCTGTTACATCAGATTTGACTTATAATTTCGCGAATGTCATTTTATATTCAAACATTTGTCTCATTGTTTATTTTAAAGAATTTTTGTTTTGTTTTAATTGATATTGCCCTTCAAAAAATCATTACATGGGAGAAATGCTAATTAAATATTACTCATTCTACTACTTTAAAATCTGATTATTTGATTGTAATTCTTCAAAAATCATCCACATTGTACATTTTGATTATTATATTTTTCAGTTAACTCTTTAGCATAGTCATATCTTTTTTATTACTAAAATCATTTTTCAAAAAAAAAATTTTTTTAATCAAAAAATTATTTTCCCTTAATCTTTTAATTTTAAATAGGACTCAAATTTGACTTATTGAATAAAAGTAAAAGTAATCATGGATTTGGTTTTTTAGGAATATGACATCTCCCTCAGTAATAGTAAAGGCTCCATCTAATTAAAATTGTATTATTGTTTTTTTTGACAGTTAGGGCATTGACGTTCGTATGACCAATTCAGATTGACCAGGGATTTTTACTCTTTAACTAAAAATTGGTAGATACTTTTTATTGACCATTATTTTATGACTAGCTAGCTGTGTTGATTATGAATTTTCTAATTGGAATAAAAATCCTAAGTCTATAGATGTGATATGAAAAAAATGTTCACAGTTTGCATGACTGGGTTTGATTCCAATATCATGGTAAACAAATGAATTTATGCCTTACACCATCATGGTCTTAATCTATTGAGTAGTTTATATCTGAAGTAATGTCTCTCATTTCAATGATTAAACAATTATTTATTTATTTTCCTTTCAATTTCTTGCATTTTATCAATGATCTCTGTCTCTTTGTATAATATAGGTGCAATGATATTAATCTGGCAATATTGGTTTCATTGATTAACAAATTTTCTGAGTTAAGAGAATATGTATATCTCTTACATTCTCATTATAAACTTCATGTATTGTTAAAGTAATATAAACCATTAAAAAAAATAATAATTATTAATCTTGGTATCTGAGTAAAATTTAAATCAATTATCAAATCAACAAACATTTACTGATTGTTTGTCACCTATTTAATTAAATATAAATAACTATTAATTTTAATGTCTCCCTAAGTATTTGTATACTATAGTAATAACAAAAATAAATATTTACCGTTTGTTTTTTGTTTTTGTTTTTTTTATTTTTTTTTCGGATTTAATTTTAATGTTTTTTTGTTTGTTGTGTAAAAATAATTGCAGAAATTAAAATGAAATGGGAGAAATTTAAAAATTAAAATACCTAATATTCTGATGGCAGTATTATATTTGTAAATATATATTTGAAGTCATTTGGGGATAAAAAATTGAACGATATTAGCAATAGACTGCTGTGTGCTAATAAAGAAAAGTGTTAAGTAAAACGTGGTATCATCTAATCCTTTTGAGTCTGCAAAAAGCCCTTATTTTAAAGATAAGATGTCATTAATAAATGCACATATATTAACTTCATATTAGATAATTAATTATCCTCAGATATATACATAACAGTATATTATTAAAGGAAGAGTGAAAATGAAAATATGTTGATTTTAAACTATTAAATTAACTAATATTTAACTGAAGATAATTACTACGATTGTCAAGACCATTACAAATTCGTAACCAGTTTGTTGTATTTTTTCTCTGCTTCATTCCAGATGATTTGAGATTCTTGCGGAAAATGGAAATGTAACTTTCTCCACTTGAAAGAATCTTCAAAGCATTAAGAAGTTACACTTACAATCTAATTTACATGCTTGAAAGTTTGGATTGTTATTTAGAAAGATTATTTTTAAAAAATTGAATTCAAATTTAATATTTTTACCAGGGATCTCTGTATTTTAAATAAAAATAAAAAAACGTTTATTTTATTCACCGTAGTAATATAATTTAGATAAATTTATGCTATATATATGTGCGTGCGCGCGTGTTTGCACATGCACACAACCAAACAATTGCTAATACCATAAGCAAAAAATATTTGCAACGTACTTTTCAGTTTAAATTTACAATCTAAGTAAACATTATTAAATTAAAACACTTGTAGTTAAATGATATTTTAGAGGATGTTAATTTTGAAATTTTAATATCTTTCAGAAATTATAAAACTAATGATTAGTCTCTTTAATCAAATTTATTCTAAATTTATGCAATAAGACAATATTATAGATTTACTTAGTCCTGTCTATAATTTGAAAAGAAAAAAACACTTTTTGGACACTTATATGCACATATAAAAATATACATCTCAAAAATGTAATGGGATCATTAAAATTTTATAATATAGCTCTAAGTGTTATGATTTTATAATAATTTGGATTATAAGTGTTAGGGAGTGGCAAACTATCATTAGTAATGGAAAAGAGTTATTGTTTCAGACAAACATTTATACATATATGAAAAATACTTACGTAGTTACATTTATTTATGGGTATAGAAATGTATATATGTATGTAATAAATTGATATGTCTAATTCATATTTATGATGTATTTCTCAGAGCTTGTTACAAATCTTGAACTGTCACTTATTTGTAAAATATCCCAGATCAATGTCTTTTACTCTCCATGCATTTCACCTGAAACTTTGTTTTGACAGGTTGGCCAAAGATTTTGAAACATAATTACATCCACACTGCAATCTAGTATAAATCAGAAAGCGTAAGTAGATGAAATATTCAGATTATCACAATGGCAAACAATCACTTATAAATAACAAAAGATAGTAAGTATAAATAAAGTTTGAGGACATCAGTTAGTAGGCCATGCTTCATTAAATATAATAACATAGGGAAAAATCAATATTTTACAACTTACCCAGAAAAAATATATTTCATTGGCAATCCTGTTTACATGTATATTTATTTTAAGTTCGCATATTTATAAACCTACAATAGTTGCTTGATTTTTTTAATCAAAGCAAACCTATGAGTATTATGGTATGGGAATCACTGTAGAGCAAATATTGTATTTATATAAATTGGATTCTCATTGACATTTATAGCAGGCCACAAGTTACATAAAGAGGTATCATGGATAATAGCTATGAAAGCATACATTTTTAAGTTGGTAAATGAATTAAAGATTAATAATGCAAATCTGAATATCTTTGACTTTTGTCATATTTCACAGTATTCTTGAGCTTGAAGTATAGCAGAATTGTAAAATTGTAAAATAACAGAAGTAATGTCACATGTTTATTAACAAATCAGATTTTGATAAGACATCAATATACATATTCACAGCTGACAGTGATGTGACTATATAGCTGATTTATATCCATGAATGCCATACTACTTTTTTTATGAACTATTTTTGACTATGTACCGGTCAAAACATGTTTATCCATCTAACATGAACTGGAACTCACAAACTTTACTTCAAATCCAGTCAAGCCCGAGATTTAGGTCAAGGACCAGCCTGAATTTGAACCCACTCTCTAAGCCCCAGATCTAACACCTAATGAATAACATAATAGTGATGGCACATGAGAATTAATCTTAATCCGGCCGACTAGCAAAGCTGAGCAAAACAATGAGACATCTATTAACTATGACTATATTAAAATATACATAAGCATGGCTGTAATATGTGGAAGTGGAGGAAAAGGGGATTCGAACTACTCAAATAAGTTAGACAATAAAAATATAGTTTAATATACTGACAAATTATTATACATTTATAAATTAATTATATACATTAGTGTGTGCGTGAATGAGCAAGCGGTCTACCAAGCGATAGAGGATTACATAGGGTCATTCATGCTATTATTTCTCATATGCTCTTTATTAGCTAAATGATATATTATAAATAAACACACATCTTTGGTGGGTCTAATATTAAGATGCCAATCAACTATTACGAAGAATTCGCATAAAATGGTTATTAACGCTTTGGATTACAGTTCTGAAACATGGTGACTAGCATTATTTCAGGGAGTGTTCTGGAATTTATTACAGATATGAGATAAATTATTTTCACACCATTACGGTCATGAAAATAAATAAAATACATTTGAAAACATTTGATTATATTTGAATCTATGACAAAATATTTAATGAAAAATTATTTGAATCTGTGACAAAATATTTAATGAAAAATTATTTTAACAATAGCAAGACGAGCGCTTTATTTTTCCCAAGGCATATAGATGCTCTTAAATACAGAAATAAGTTACAATGGTGGGACTGTATAAGACTGAAATAAATTTAATTAATAAAATAGAAGTAATTGGCATTTATATATATATATATATATTTTAAGCAGAGCGCAATTTTAATATTGGAGCATTAAAACTGGGTCATGAAGCAAAAGAAATAAATATACGAGAAGTTTGCAGTGCTGACATTATAACTAAGAAATAACAGGAAAAGTCATGCTTCTGGATGAAAGATGAAGTGGATGGGCATAGCGTGTGCCATACTTAGGGATCACTGCCAGAGGCCTTTTATACGAAGAAATGGATGGGCATAGCGTGTGCCAGACTTACGGGATCACCGCCAGAGGCATTTTATATGGAATAAATAACGAGAAATCTATGGGTTTGAACTTGTCATAACCCCCTGATTAAGAAGCACATATATATCTAATCATGAAGATCGGTTAAATGTCAGTAATGCAGTACGAATGATAAATGCCACTAATGACATTGAAAAAGTTTTACTGCTTTAAAAATAAATGACCCTTGTTTGAATACTATAATTTATATAAATAATATGCTATGCCGCTATAATATATATAGAGAGAAAATTTCATTTAATAAAATATACATGAAAATTTTATTTAGTAAAAGAAACATTAAGATTTGCCCCCATCCCTTTTCTGTTATTTTTAAATAAATCAATCCCACCTTTGTTGATTTTACAATAACTGGAATATATTAAATACTGTATTTGATATTTTAAGCATAGACTATTTTAAGAGTATAGCAAAAAAAATAACTAGCAGTTATATAGAAAACAAATAATCGGTCACCTTTTCAGAAATGAATAAATAATATTTTAAAATTTCAAAGCATTAATTAGCCAAAGTTCTGGATTCTCCCCGGGTAGAAAATCCAGAGTTAAACAAATATATATATATATATATTTGTATTAAAGCATAAACAAAATGTTGACTTAAAACAATCTGGTGAATATGTTAATTAATAACGCATTATATTTTTAGGGGATGTTAATAACCTTGATGCATGAAGGTTTACTTAAAAGAAAGAAAAGATTTTAGGAATTCAACTCATCAGATTGTTTGAGATTGGCAAATTAATAATGAAAATAGACATAGAGATTCAAGTAATAAATAAATATAACTAATTGACCGCACCAACATTAAGGAAAGTTAGAGCATATGAGAGAAAATTAGATTTAAAGAAATCATTTGAGAGCAATTTACATATTATATATAGAAATTAACTAAGAGCAAATTACATATTAACAAAAACAAAGTTAAATAATATATTAAAAGAAATCTTGATAGATGAGTTAGGTTAGATTTAGTTTTGCGGTGACGGCTTGAAAAGTTACCTGGCAATTTTAAGAATCCGATTTAAAATATTGCTCGTGCACAGCAATTGAAATGAAAGTTCTTAAATAACTGCAAGCTTCTATTAGCATTAAAGTTCTTAGGTTGGGCTTTTACTTCCTCTTGGGCAGCAGAATGAGATGGTCGCTGAAGATGATGACCCGACAGGGCTGAGAAGGTTGTTGGATTTATACTACATCATTTTTAGTTTCACAGCGATGTGTAATATGTTTACAATCAGTTCTCTCAATAGTAGCTAGTGTAATCTGTGACTTAAAATTCAGCCATTTTATACTTTTTTTTTATCGGTTGTTTTTGAAGATGCAAAAGTAAGATAACATCCAAAAATAAATTCAAATCTATTTCCAGATTATAAATAGATTTGACAACATGTTTTTAACAAAAGTGTCTCTAATCTTAATCCCATTTTAAGTAAAAACTTTAATTAAAAATACCTTCCCCAGATTAAAACAATAGTGTTTCCAACCCTTAATTATTTTTAGACAATCAACTGTAGCATCTTCCATTTTGGATTTAAAAAGAAAGTATAGTTTAATAGGAAAAAAGTAACTTTGAAAGAAAAAGTTTAAAGAATGACATATAATAAAATATTTAAAATCAATATTGTTAGTAAGTTTTTGCTCCTATATATATATTTGAATCGCACCTATAATACTTTAATAAAAAAAAACTAATAATTAATAATAGAATTAATAATCATAAAATTAATAATAAAATGTTATTGAAAGTTAAAATTGATCAATTTAGGCGCACATTTCAAATATATACATAACATATATATATATGACAAAAGGAGCGGGATAAGATATAGGATTTAAATATAGGATAGTAGGTAGAAACATGAAGCACAATCTTAAGCTAAGATTGACTGCTTCAATACATACTAGTTACAATAGCATCTTTTTTTTTAGAAGAAAAAGGTATATGGGCATATGGTGCTATTATTTTTTTTTACATTCATTACTTTTTATAATGTATCAAGATGCTTGCTTTGTCATTTTAATCTCTAGATCTTTAATCCTTTAGCATGGATGATATCATGTTAGACATCTACAAAGTCTTGCAATTATGTAATCATATATGTTGAATCATCACACATTGTTCAGGACATTTATAATAATTTATTCATAATTAATAATTTAACATAAATATGAAATATAATCCATGTCATTAAAATATGAGTCAGGATCTCTTTTTTTCTTTCAATTTAACAGCAATTTAATTTTTAATAAAATAATTTTGTATTTAGATTTACTTTTACAATATATTTATCATTTATTTGAATGTATTAGATATAAATTATCAGTCAGGTAATTTTAAAATGTTTTGCTCTATTTTTTTAATTAACAAATTAAAAATATGTCTGTTTATGTTCATGCATTCAATATTATATTAAAAGGCCTTACAGTAAAATCTGCCTGATTTACTAATGATGTCTTTGGGTCGACACCAAAGAAAAAATTGTGCCTGCATACTGTGCCTTAAAGCCTTCTTGCTATATTAATAAGATCATATGTATTCCTGATCCCATAATCTCCCAAATTTAACAAGATCTCACGCATGCCACATGCCTCACTTTAACCCATGTAAGCAAGGATACTTCAAATGGAATTAAATACTTGCCCTCTATGTACAGCATGACTACACATCCTTTGAACTATCACATGATTGTTAAACCCATACACGTGCTTAACTTTATCCACCCTGATTTGCATATACTGAGCACAAACTATTAAAAAATTTTTCCACATAATATTATACCCCCTACTAAGTTGAAGTCTTGAATTTCCCTTCCCTATATACCTAACATAACCCATTCCATCACTAAAATTATTACTCCCACCCATCAACTAGCTCTACATACCTCCCCTCTTCTACAATGCTTACTTAACAACTCAAAGCATAGTTTTCCAGCTGATTTCCACTCTCAGATTGGATACAAAATCAAATGCCATAACCCCATATGCCCCTCCATTTATTACAGTGAATAATCTCTCTACTCACATTGCTCAATACATTTACCTCTATAACAAAGCTAAAAGCAATTCTGATACTTGTTCAATTTTTTCTCAACATTTTTCCACATTTTGCCATGCCTTTGATTCCTAGTCTGTCAATATTGTTTGCCTTGAGTGCAATAATGCCAAGCAAAATATTAAGGAAGCATGGCATATCTCTAAACACAAATATGCCATTAATAAAAGGGAATCCTGCATTCTCCTTTCCAAAAAAATGGCCTACTCACCCATCATAATGCAACATGTAAATTAATACAAACAATATAAATATATCCATCCTCCTCTCCCCACTACAATAATTGCTATGTTTATAACTGATACCAGTTGAAAACTAGCTAAGCACATTAGGTTACACTTTGCATTGCTCCATACATTTTCTGCATATATTTATTTTGTTACATTGTTTGTGAAATAAAGCTAATATTCAATACACAAATTTTATTAAAAATCTCTTAAGACTTGTTTATTTTCATAGAATAATAAAATTATGTTAAAAAAGTAGCTAGCATTTTCAAACTATTATTAACAAGGATCAAGTATTATTGTTTAGTTATAGTTTTTTTGTGTATTGTTTTTATAAAGCCAAAATTATTTACAGAATCTCAACTATTTTTGAAAGGTACTGATAATGAATTCAGCATCTACTAATGAAAGAAAGAATTTCATAACTATTATGAATGTTACAAGTTCTGTCTGATGTGAAATGGGATAATTGTATTTCTACAAGCTAGTGATAAATAATTCTTAATTTCTTATTGATAATAAATTACTATTGTTAGCTGTCCTTTTAGTATAGTTAATTTTAGTATCTCCGACCATCATTCTTTTGTATTAAAAAAATTATTTTTAAAAACTCAAATTTTATAATTCATATCTTTGTGAATCTAATCCTATTAAGTGTCCTGCCTGCAGAGAGCTAAGTTGCATAGAAACTTAAGAGAATATAAATTATTCCAATTTTTTTTTTACTTATAGGTTTAATCCTGACATTTTTTTCATTCATGTATTATGTATTCACATTTTTAAATAAAGCATGATATTATATAAACTATTGTGATCACTATTAATAATATTAACATAATTTACATAATAGGAAAACAAATATATGTTTAAGCAATCGGTTTTTCATTTCTTATGATTTGCAATATTTTATCCTGTTTTTTATGGGAGGGTTTTCTCTAGTATATCTTATTAAGTTTTTAGGAATAAACCTGTAGAAGAAATCAAAAATTACTTCTCTTAGTATATATTTTTTTCTTTGAATGACTATTCATTACATTTTTTAGTATATGATTTATTATTTCAAAGTAATATATTGTTTTCATTTGATGCATTTTCTTATATAATGAGTTTTAATTTTTTTATAAATATTGCTTTTTTAAAATTTGCATTCATTTTGCAGACTTATTAGTCTGCATTATAATTTTAAAAAGAGAATGTTGTCTGATCTCCAACAAAAAGAGTAAATACTGAACTATTTGAAGTATTTGACAAATTAGGCATTCTTTTTTTATATATATAACTGTAAATAGATGTTTCCATTTTCTATCGATCTATCTAAAAAAAAAAAAGCTTTATTTTTTCTCTCATAGATAGTATGCAATACTTCATCAACAAACACTTTTCGATATTGGTTAAGGTTTTTTTTTATAAAGATTTTTCTGGCTTCTTTTTATTTGTTTGATGATGGCTTTGATCAGGGGTGGGCAATTGTTTTGGCTCAGGGGCCGCAGAGGTTAGTGAAGGGCCACTTTAGGGCCACTTTGTAGAAGCAGAAGGCCACAGCTTTTTTCATGACACCATAAACACACTGCTTTATTCCCTGTATTACCAAAGGAATATGTGTTTGTCCATTCGTCACACGACAATCATCACTGATTTTACATTTTTTCAAAGAGTTCATGGTTTCACTAAAGTTGGAAATGTATATATTTGCTAATGCAAAGTCAAAATTGAAATTAACCAGATCAACTGGAAAAGCACTGCACATCGTATCAACATTACGCATGTGTATTGAAATGGCCATCCTAGTGGAAAATAAGAGATGAATCTTTGGTCATACATGGGAAGGAAATCTCACTTCATTGCAGATTTTTCTGATTGTCTTGGCGGGCTGCATAAAATCTCTTAGCGGGCCACATGTGGCCCTCAGGCCGCTATTTTCCCACCCCTGGCTTTGATCAAAGTTATCATAATCCTTTTTAATTATTATTGATTCATTGCAAGATGGTTTTTAAAGTTAATTTATTTTCTTCAATGCATAGTTTTTCCACTTCATGCTGAAAATTTCCTTATCCATTCATCTCTAGGTCATTTCAATTTCTTGGGATATAGTTTAAAATTTTAGCTATAATTTGTTGTCATTTTTTAACAACATGCCTGACCTAGTTTATTTTCAACCTCTTAACTTTTTTCAGTACATTTCCTTCTCCATATTTTATTGTATTGTCTAAAATTGTTTTATTAAGTATTCAAATCTCATATCCATACATAAGCACAGCTCAAACACATTTATTACAAATTTTTATCAAATACATTACATATTTCACTTTAGTATTAAGCTTTTTCTACTAAAAACACTTCAACCAATTTTACTTCTATGATTAACTTAATTCATTTATATTTTGATCTTTACAAATAATCTGATCAAGATATTTATACTTGTTAATTTTTCTAATTTATGATTATCAGTCTTTATTTTCTTCTGAAAGAAATCCATTGAACATTTCGCATTTATCTTTAGTCCTACTTTGTTGCTTTTATTCAATATTTTTTATATTTCCTGAAATTCTTAAATATTTACAAAAATAACCATGATATCTGCAAAAATCTATGACATAAATAATTTCAGGAGTCTAAAAGTCTTAAATAATATCAGTTTAATTATATTACTACAAATTTCCAGTTTAACACATAAAATACTTTCTCTAAACTGCAATAAAAAGTTTTATTATAGAGATACAGAATCATCCCCTTGTATAATTTTATTGTTAATCTTAGTGTTGCCAAATAATCTAATCATTATTCTTGTATTTTGATAAATATTTTCCAGAACTAATCTACTAATCCATATTAAACTCAATGGTAAAAGCCAGTAAATTCACCATACTGACTGATGTTTGTGAGTTAGGGGCTCATTCATGTTCATTTTTTACTATGTGTTATTGCACATTAATAATAGCATCAATAAGTATTACTTTTATAACTTTAAATAAGAATCATAGAGATTTTTTTTTTGTTTAATAAATATTTCAAAGATTCAGAAATGTTATCAGGTGAAACAAGAAAATAAGATTAAAGATAACTTCTAAAAAGACTAAAGTAATGTTTAGCTGTTGTTTTTTTTCTAGAAGTCCTCGATGACCAAAATATCATGTATTAATTTACTAAGTTTTGTCCTTTTTTACCATGATGTTATCAGATAATTATTAATTATGCCTATAGTACCATTTGTAAACATATATTATTTGTTTTAATAAAGTTATTTTAGAAATAAAAGTAGAAAAGATAAAGATTGATAATATTAATCATTTGATGGAATACTTTTGATAAAAATATTTAATATTAAACAGAAAATTGCCTATGTGCATGAAAAGAGTGATTTTAATATATGTATTTTAGCAATATTATGAGTCTGAGTCTTGGGTAATTTAATAGAAAAATAATAGAGACTTCAGATTACACAGTAGGTATAAAGAGATAAATGTAGAAAACAACAAATATATAATGAAAGTTAAATATGTGGGTGAGAAACCCACTGTTTGAAATAGAGATAAACTGAACATATTGTTACAAAAGATGGTAGTAGATGAACAGCTGTAAGATTTAAATGGGATTCAAGAGATTTAAAATATCTAGAAAGAGATCAGATGTGAGAGAGATGAATAAGAATATGTACTAGTATTATATGGAAAAAAGAAGCTATGCTTTGGAGTTTCATCCTGAATGGCTTGATAATAACTGGAAATGATAATGATAATAATTCAAATTTTTCCATAGCACTAATCATCTTTTTAATTGTTTTCCAATTCTGGTTCTAAAATTTTAAATCCCTATTTTTCTCTAATTAAAGCATTCTGCTCTCTTATGTAAAATACTTTACTTCTTCAAAACAATCAGAACTTAAAGTATAAACCTGAATTATCTGTGTTTTGGTATCCTTCTTTTAAATTGAATAACTAATTTTGTCACTCTTCCTGATATTTTTTTAAATTTAAAGATTTATTATTATTATTATTTACAATGAATTTCACTCCATTTATTTTTGCTAAAGTCCTTTTCACTTTTGCTTTCAACACTACTCATATCAATTATTTTTACCTTTTCTTTTAACTTCATAAAGTCTAGAAATAGTCCTCTTTAATATTAGATATCAACTCTTTTCACAATTGATGCAATTTTTCTTTGTGTTTGTAACTAAATAAAAATCATTACTGAGTGCCACTCAACTATGAGAGCCTTAATTTACTTTTGCCTGAAAATATAAAAGGCAATTGGTATTTATTTGTAAAGAATTCTGTTTTCAAGAAAATTCAAATAATATCTCAATTAGAACTATGGGGTATATGAAAAACAATCTATGTTTTCTTTAAACTCAAAAAGTAAATGACAATTATACCCACCATGCTCACTGGTACATGTTGATCAGCAGTTCATCAGTGATTGTTTAATGTATGAATATTGACATAATAGTATCAGTAGCAATGAAAGATTATATGGAATGGATATTAGGAATTTGCTCTAATCAGTTTTTTTTAAGATCTCAAATATCTTCTCTCAGTTTTTTTTTTTTTTTGAAGCCCTGGTCAAATGATATGATGGTAAATCAATATTTTATAAACACATAGTACAGTAAAAATTTTAATGTGTGGAAAATGAATGAGAATTAAATTATCTTTTAGAAGTAAGTGCCAAAAAAGTTTTTTCTTATGCTTTTTTATTATTATTATTTATTTTATAGAGCAAAGAGAATCTTTTGGATATCCAAAAATTAGGGAAATATTTTTTGAGACAACATAAAAAGCTTTAGATGAAAAATGGTGTAAATATTTTCGCATTCAATATCAAGAGCCAAAAAGCCTGAGTCCGTTTTAAAAAATAGCATTCTGCTTGTTAGCAAATGCTGATATAATGTGAATCTTTTATATCCATTATTATTACTATCTAAAAGTAACATTCTTCATTTGAGCTCACAGTTACTCTATTCTTTCTATGGCAGATTTAACTCCTTGCTTGATATTTTATGGCAAAAATATTTTGTTACTAATATATTTTAAGTACCAAATATATTTTTAGCATAGTATTTCTATTTTCGGATCTCTTAGTGGCTATTTGTTTTTTTATTTTCTGGAAAATAAGCTGCTTGTGGTTTATAGCTATTTGATGGTGTATGTGTATTGATCTGCAATTATTTTTTAATTTACAATTATATTTCTGAACATATAAATGTTTGATTAATCATACATTTGGGTTATGAAGTTTTTACAAGTCTAATTAATTTTAATATAAATGTTCAAACATTTATAAAGAAAAGTTTAGACATGTTATTTTAAAAATTGGCTTTATTCATGCTTCAAATTGGCTTTATTCATGCTAAGCATGCTTTTAATACAAAGCATACCATAACTTGTGTGTAGTTAAGTATACATGTAATGTGTGTGTGTGTGTGTTTACACACTTCTATAACAAATTTTACTAATTCAGTAGTAGTGAAAAAAAAATTAAGATAGCTTCAGAGTTAAATTGCGCTATCAATGTTTGTCCTAGGATAATAAATACATGTTCTATATAATAGTAAAAAAAAATCAGCATGAATGCTAATGTGTTGATAATGAAAAATGTAAGAAATGTTATTTTACATATTTGTTAGCAAATATTACAATTTCAAATAACTTGTTGCAAGCAAGTTAATTAATTTCATGATCTATTTTACTGACTTTACATTAAAATATTTATTATAAATTGATAAAATTATTTATTTATTTTTTAACTAAGATATGTATTAATAAAAGATAGAAACATTTCTTTTACGGATGTAGTAATTCTAAAAACTTCAAAGTAGGATTCCATTAATTGCTATCTATTAGTTAGATGATAATTTGAAATAATAGTATTTTCAATTTGTTTACTGTATTTTCAATTTGTTTACGTATTTTACAACTATCTCTAATCTATATACTCAGCAAAGTTTATTGTATTGGAAGATTCATGGTCTTAATAGTTTAAAGATCCATGGATCATAGCTCAATCTTTTATTTCTTGTGCTCATTGAAAGTCTTATGACCTCACAATGGGCAAATCATTTGATTTTTTTTTTTTTTCAAGTCTTATCTTGTAGGCAATAAAATTAAACAGGTCCATATTTTCAAAATTATTAATCTGGAATTGCAGGGTCTGTTTTTTTTTACTTATTGAATGTATCTGATATCAGATGGCATTTGTATGTTACTTAATAGTAATTAGAACTTAAATAATTCATTTGAGTGATAGTTGTTGCAGAACATTTTCTAATACCTGAGATTGTTGTTGGAAATAATTGAATTAACAGAAATAGACAAATATATGAACAATGAGTCTTTTAAAAAAATGTTGGCAATAACAAATCTCAGGAAGCACATTTCAAAAAAAAAAATAGCAATAATTTCTTTCGACTTTAATTACAAAGCAGTTGTGGCAAACCAAATCTGCTACGCGATAAATAAGAAGCTGAAAATCCTGATTATTTGCTTTACCTAATTAATAAGTTGTTCTAAAAAGGGTTTAATTCCAATAACTGGAAATAAGCTGATGGATACAGTAAATATTTTCTAAGTTAATTAATTATGGGTTGAAAAACAAAAATAGAATTTGCTTTATTGGGTTTTAATTCAAGTAGCCATTGAAACTAGCTAGAAGAAAATTTTGTATATGGTAAAATAGTCATTAAAAAATGTTTAGTCACATCTTATTTTTTATACGATATAATGAAAAATGGATTTGGAGCGATTTTGACTTAAAAGAAAATAATCTGCCTAGAGTTATAGATCTTGTATTATATGTATATTATATCTTAAATAATAATCTCATATTAAAAACTCATATTTAGAGTACCATTATTCTCCAATCGTTTTTTTTTTATGTAAGAATATACCGTATATCATTCCTTCACACACAAAAAAATGTATTAATATGAAAATAACGTCATTCCAAATAAAAAGAGCTTTTGTTATTATTATTAAATTGCGGTTTATTTTTTGTCATCTTTATTTTAATGAATTTTTCAATTTTTTTTTATTAACTTAATATATACGATTATTCGTGGAGGTAGTTTATCTGATTTTTAAACAGCTTTTTTCCTCCCACTTAATGACTTAGATTTTCACGAAAAATCGATCTCTTCTTGTTGGATAGTTTTTAGTATATGTAATTCAGCTTAGTTAACTTAGCAAAGACTAATTTTTTTGCCATTGATGCACGTCATTCCAATAAATTTATTTGTTCACGTATTTTTTCAAGTACTTTTTTATTTCGTTTTATTTAGTGATATAATGCGTATATATATAATTCGTGGAAGGTCATCTGGAGGTTCTGAAAGCCGTTGCTGTGAGAGCATGTGTAGATGATTGAATCGGTATTTGAATGGAAGAAAAAAAAATTTTAACAGTATTTTCCCCTACTTATAAAGACAAGAGTGATAGTTAAATTTGAAAATTAAATAAATTATAGTGTGATTTATTTATTTTATTTCATCTGTAATTACCGTGTTTAAAAAGGGATATTTCATTTGTTTTTAATAGGAAATTAATGTATTTAAAATAATTATTTTATTTCAGTTATCTTACTCTTATGCGTTAAATAAATTTATGCTTACTTTTATATGTATTTTTAACAATTAATCGTTTAAAATAATTATTTATTATCAATAAATAAATAATCGAATGGCTTTATTCGATCCCCTGGAATTTATAAGAAATTCAAGCTTCGGCAATGACAGAGATAGGCGTGATTCGTTGAATTTGAGTTCCAGCGTCCATTAACCTATCAGTGCACCCAAACCACGCATGGTATTTTGACTATCATTATTAGCTTTCGATTATTATGGGGGGGGGGGGGAGCCTCCAAACCAAGTGGTAAATATCACCAATACAAATATCATATTCGTGATTTAGAATATCTACTCTTTAAATTTAAAAATACTATATGTATATGTTTGTATTATAGTTTATGAATCTTATATCCCTACACAAACCTTTACAGTAAGAATAATTATATATTGCCATTTAATCTTACTGCTATTTACAATTACATTTTTATTTAGTTTATTATTATTAACTTTAATTTTAAAAAAATACTAATATGAAGAATATAGACGCTAAATTTATATTGATAAAATAAATAATATTCCTATGATGATATAATAGTTAATAAAGTGCTCCCTTCTTGTCTTCTGGTCGCTCCATTGATCATTTTTAAAATATCAGCCATTATTGAAAGCCTTTTGCTTATTCTAGATTTCAATCAGTACTTCTTATTTTAAAATGCAGTAATTTATTTTTATCAGTTTAAATCATACATGCAAATGTTCAAAATTAAATTAACTTAGATTTTTATTACCTGCTGTCTTCGGTATATTTAACCCTCTCATTAACGTTATCTTTTAGTATTTATTATACAGTGATCTTAAATGTGTTTAATTATATTAAAAAATACTTTTTATATATCTCTGAAAACGTAAATTTTTAATTAAAGTTTAGAGATTATTGAGCAGTAGTAAATTGTAATCAATGATCGTAACATTTATCATGTGATCATAGTATTTAGATTGCTAAAATATTTTAAGTTATCAAATATATTTTTCACTGCAGACCTGCTTGATACATAAAAATTAATCATCTATATATGAATAAGATAAAAAGTTAAACAAAATTTAAATAGCTCACTATGGGGTAAAGGTTTTTCCAACAGCCTTCCTTATAGGATCCAGTGATGGAGAAGAAAATATTCATCAGTTTTGCCAATTATTGCAAGATTATGAAAATTGGAGCATTTTTACATTATTGTGTTTACCTCTAGCAAATAGTTGGATAATCATTTACCAAGTAAGATTGAATTATTAAGTTGGGTTGTTAAAGGTTAACTTTTTGAAAGAAAAACATTATACCATCATGATTGGAAACTGAAAAATGTTCCAAGATTTATTCATAGGGAATTCCAACTCATGTGTTGTGCATGGCAAATAGGTGTTCTATCACTTTGCCCTAATGCAATTATATGGTGAGAGTATATATATTTATCCTTAAATATAAAATATGTAATGTGGCATTGTAAATGAATTTTGTTTCCTTTTATCCATCGCCATTTAAAATTCAGTAATTAGAATCACAGCTGATTTAAATAATACCTTGTTATATATATTATTATCTAAAAAGACTGATATGCTCATAAATGTAATTATAAATGTAAAATAGATTAATAATAGAATTATTCGTATTGCTTCATGGAGATAAAATTTTGTTTAGATAAAATGATTTTTAAATAATTCCTTTAGTCACTTTAACAATCCTTAAGATATAAAAGTGTTAAGAACAGTATATTGTTTTCTGATTTTTATTATTTAGAATAAAAATTCTCTTAAATTAAAGTGAACATTTTTCTAGGGCAGTAAAGTTTTGTCATGTAAAAAAAAATAGTAAATAACAAAAATGGAAAACTTTTTTTTTATTTTTTGAATTGTATTTATTACAGGTTTGTTTGTTTTTTAATTGTTTAACAAACTTTTTTATTAATCTTATGGTTTTATTTTTTGTGATTTTGTTTTTGTTTTGTTTTGTTTTTTTAAATATCATTAGTCAACTAATCCAGAATTGTAAAAGAACAAAAAAAAAAAGAATGTCTTTTTTTTTAAATAATATTTTAAAATTTTATTTACATAATCTTTAATATAAATAAAATGTCCGTTAATTAAAACAAAATTGTAATTATAATAAAAATAATAAATTTAACGGTAATAAACTATTAAAAACAGTCTTTAATCTGTAGAAGTACTTTTGGTTGATTTTTTAAGCCTGCCTCAGTTCTGCAGAAGTACTTTCCATTTATTTCTTAAACCTGCCTCAATTTAAGAAATTAACCGAAAGGAAATTAACCAAAAGTACTTCTACAGATTTAAAGACTGTTTTTTAATAGTTTATTACCATTAAATTTATTATTTTTATTATAATTATATAATCTTATATATTTGTTTCAGTTTTTGTTATCATAAGGCTTTATTTATTGTAGTTGAAAATTATAATGAATGTCTCCTAGTATATATTTTGTGGCTAATGATAAATATATATAAAATGTATTTTTGGGATTTATTTTTATCACATCAAAAGATATAAAGAAAGCAATGAATGAATCAGTATTATGCATATAAATAATTGGTAATTGAAATAAAATCTAAGTAATACTTGATTGAAAGGCTAAGAACTTTAGGGAGTTTTTTTCTGACTGTCAACATAACAATAGAGTGAGATTGAAAAAATATATGTACACCTGGGTTTCGTTTTATGTGGATTTTTTTAATGCAATTTTGAAGTTATGCAATTCATGTTTCTTTTTAATATATATATCTTTTTATGCGGGTTTTCTTTTATGTGATAAAGAAGTTCATATTTTACTATATTTATTAGATATCAAGAAATTTAAATTATTAATAACTTATTTTGACTTGAAATACTTTTTTTCCCAAAAAGTGTAACGTTATATTAGCAGCTAACGTGAATATGGCCTGAAGCTATTTAGAATTTTAGCTTTTACATAAATAACCTACTTATACTTTCGAGTAAAAAAATATCACAATAAATATTCAAAAATTTTAAACTTTTAAAACATATTTTGTTAGATATAACAGAAATAAATATTCTTTTAGATTTTTAAAAATAATCAGAAATAAAGATTTTGTTGATTTTGTAAACTGAAAATAATCTTTCTAATGATAAATGTATAATCTTTTTGTTTTGATTGCGATCTCATTTTTTTAATATAGAAACAAAATGTGACATTTAAAATTTATATCAGTAGTAAACAAAAATATCTATCAAATAAAGACAAATTTATTATTTTCTGATAATTAAAAATCATTTAATCATAGATTTTATGTTGATGTATAAGACAAAGAAAAACGTCAGAAAATGCTGAAATCTGAGAGAGTTTGCTGCAATGAACAACCTCTTAAATTCCAATGAAAGCTAAATAGTTGTGTGTCTGGATATTGCAAGCTTTATAAACAATTAGTAAAATCATCATCTCAAAGTTTAATCACCGATTACATTGTTAACAGAAAACCATTAACACAGCACAAGACTAGAAGTTGCACTAGTTGTACTTCCTCTTGTGATGAATCTGATTTCTTACCAGTTCACAAACAAACCACATATTGTCAAATAGCGATGATTATTAAAATATGTATGAAAAAATATAAAATTAAATACTGTAGTTAATAAAAAAAATATAAAAAGTTTGTCTTGTATCAGTTTTTTTTCAAATATTTGAAATTTTTTATTAGTCATACTTTATTTCCTTATTTTTTTATGTGAATTTTAAAGTAATTTTTCCTTGTTGCTTTGCTTTTATGCGATTTCTGAAAATTACAGAACATATCCCCCATTTTTCAAGGTAAGTTAAGTCTATTTTTGTGCGATTTTTTTAATGCGAGTTTTCTGTGGAACCTATCTACCGCATAAAACGTGACCCAAGTGTATTTAAATAATCAAAATGTATACACAATGCATGTGATTAAATGAAACATCTCTTCTTGAGTTAATCCACCAAATAATTATTACTAATATTTTAACTAAATTAATTATTTTTCCTCTTCATTTTCTCTTCATTTTTTTTCACCCTTATGAGTGGAATCACTTAAGTTAATATATGATCTAGTCATTGTGAACCCATTTTATCAATCCTCTCTTCTTTTTTGCTATTTCTACCTTCTTCTTTTTTTTTGCTTTCTATCTTCTTTTCATTTTTTCCCCTGGAATTAGAATGATCATACTTGTTCATGAGTGTTGCTAATGATATAGATGATGATTATCTATAGACTAATGGTTGAAATAGGATATATGAAAAAAAAATTAAAATTAAATTATCATGAAAAAAAAAATTGTACTAGTAATTTGTGTGTGTGTGTGAAAAGACCATTTAGTGGTAATTTTGTAACTT
Organism: Epiperipatus broadwayi; assembly: GCA_028023455.1. NCBI lineage: Eukaryota > Metazoa > Onychophora > Udeonychophora > Euonychophora > Peripatidae > Epiperipatus > Epiperipatus broadwayi. The sequence goes on along the minus strand of JAQFVV010000080.1, from coordinate 1,256,943 downwards.
TTTTTTATCTTTACAAAAAATTAAATTGAAAAAAAGGATAATAATGATATAGTTAGTGGTTCCGGAGATAATGTAATATTTAAGATGTAAAAATGTTTAGCTTTTGATGTAAGAATCTTTAACTTTTGAATCTACTATTCTACCATTTTGTTAAATTATTATAGATATTTTCACAATAAATTTTATATATATAATAAAAAAAAAGTGAAAGTGTTTCTCACATTTTCTATTCAAGAAAATATTTTTAAAAATTCTTTTTAATTGTTTTGATATTTTCTACATTTTTAAGACTTCAGTTTTATATAGAATGTTTTTATTTTCTTATATGTACTGTCATTTAAATTTGTTTTGTTTAGTTTGAGAAGAAAAAAATGAGAAGTAATTGTACTATTGTTTCCATTACAAACTTATAGCAACTAAACGTATCAAAGTATAATCTTACTTTAAAATGACATTTATGTCAATATTTCTATAATGTAAAATAACCAAGAACTTGTTTATTTCCTTATTCATTATTGAATTCTAATAAAGCAAGTAAATCATTTTATTCTGGATTTTAGAAATGTATATATGTGATAAAATCAAAATATTAAGAGCTATAAAATTTTAAACTTTTATTTTTATAAACATCTTATTTCTTCTTTTAATGATTTTGTAATATTTAAATACAGGTATACTTTATATCCCTGGAGTTTAGATGTTACATAAATAATTTTATTACCCGTTTTTTTTATTTTGTTATTCAGATGGCATTCTGTTATTTATGACTCATATATTTTCCTACTTCACTTAAAATTTTACTTAGTATTTTAATAAAATGATTTTAACATATTTTTAAGTCTCATAAAAATATATTATTTTAGTACTGTCATTTTTTTTATTATTATTTAAACACTTAGTATCAGTGGTTATATATATATATTACACTCACTTCCTATATGATTAATTGTAGATGTCCAGCATAACTCAAAATCTGAACTAAATACATTTATTGACTGTAGAAATTATTTTCATCTACCCTTTTTAATTTAAACTTATTTTTTAAGACTTATTACAGTTAATCAAACAAGATTCATTGGTTTTTATTCCAGGAAAAACCTTTTTGATTTTAAATATGACATTTATGATTCACATGATGATAGAAGTATTATAGTTCTTAAATCACTGAAAAGAGCTTATATTAATTATATTAGAAAATCTATTGATTTTGGTTTTATATCTTGAATTATAATTTTGTGTTTGCAATGAAATCATCAAATTTAGCAACCATTAACTTTAGCAAATTCTACATACAATAGTGTCACCCAATGCAAGCCTTAGTAATCATTAGATGCAAGAAGATCTGTGCCTAAAATCCCTATCTAGTACCTATTCATCCAATATCATCAGACTAGTTTTTAGCTTGTGGCTTTTATCAATGAGGAGTCTTTGATTTGAGAGAACTGCACCTAGATCTTAGAAATCTCAGCTCCAAGGCTCATCACTGATAAAATTCACAAGCTAAAAACTAGTCTGGAGATGTTGGATGAATAGGTACTAGGTAGGGATCTGTGCACATACTTTCTTACATTCATTGATTACTAAGGCTTGCAGTGGATGGCATTACTGTATGGAGAGTTTGCTACTGTTTTAACAGCTTGGGTAAGCATAGAAAATGATGATCATGTGATGTTACTGTTAACTTATTTTAAAATTAAAATATTTTTTTAAAAAATAAAAGTGTATTAAATGAAAAAGTTAATTGTAACAAATTTTTGATATTGTACACAACTATTATTGATCATAAACTTCTTGCTCTTTATATTGCTAAATGTGAGAAACCATGCATAGTTATTGAGTCTTTGGTAAAGGATTATATCAATAATGTTTGAATGGAAATGTTGACTGCAACTGCCAGCAAATGAAGTAGCTAAAGTACCATTTTCAATTTTGCCTTCAGCAAAGATGTATGGGGGGGGGGGGTTAAAGGAAAAATGTTTTTTATGCAATTTCTTGCATGCACAGGCATTGCTAGCATGGCAATTTTATTGCTATATATGTGATATGACTATGAAAGCAAAAGTTTTTGCCCCTGCTTTATTTCCAGCAAATATAAAGTCCTGAAATTCTTAAAATTGTGAAGACATATTTTTAATGAATATTGTTTAAATTTTAATATGACATAGAGGTGTGGCGCATGGTATAATTACTCATATTAAAAAACTTTTCCCAGAATATAAGTCAAAATACTGTTTTTTCATCTCCAAAATCTTGCTGTTCAAAAAGAAATGTTATGTGAATTAAATAGTGTGTTTGGTATGCTATAAATTATATGAAAGTAAATGCATTGAATTCAAGATTATTATTTTTATTAAATGATAATGCAAATCAAATCATAAACATTAGTTATTGCATGGGGATTTATGATAATTATACAGGGGGAGGGAATACTTCAAGCAATATTTAAACTATGAAATGATATTGTTATTATGTTTCTATAAGATAGAAAATCATTTTGGTGTCAACTATTTAAAGATAAAAATTAGTCAGCAAAACTCTTATTTGTCTGATGTATTTGGAATTTTTAATGAATTTAATATCTTTATATAAGAAAGGAATACAACATGTTTTTTCATGGCAGATAAGGTTAAAGAACAAAATAAGAAAGTAAAATCATGGGAAAACAGAATTTTTTACCGATTGTTATGAGATCTTTAAAATTTAATGGCAATCACCAAAGAAACAAATGATTATCTTGATGCTACAAAGTTGAAAATAGTTATCACAAATAATTTTGATGTTTTAATATTATATTCATTCAAATTAAGATTCTCATAAAGGAAAATGCTGGATTAGAAGAACATTTTTCTTACCTAAGAATAATTCCCATTTATCTGTAATTTTACAAGATAAATTGTTGGATTTGACAACTAATGAAGAAATCTAAATGACTTTTAGAAAATATTTGTTTCATTTTGGATAAAAGTTAGAAAAGAATATGCTGATATTGCTAAGGTAACTTTAAAATTTTTCTTTTCATTCCTATCAACCTATCTTCCTGAATTTAGCTTCTTTTTTTATGAATATCATTAAAACAAACAAACAAAAAAAAGAAACTCATCCATGCACATTGTTTCTTTTGAATAATTATTTTCATCAATCCTACCCAGATTAAGCAAACTGATCAAAAAGAAGCATGCATATTCGTCTTATTAAAATAAGAAACTACTCATTTTAAAAATTTTGAAATTGTATTTTTTTTATAAGCATAATTTTTATTTATTTTATAATTTTTGTATTTTTTTCTATTAATTCAATCTAAATATTTGAACTTTTTGATCTTCATTTTAATATTATTTTTATTTATACAGTTTAACAATGGATTGAAAAGATAAAAACTAATTTATGAATATAAAAAGATTTTTACTGTGATAGTAGATATGTATGGCAGACTTATCCTTTTCTGCGTTTTTCAATCTTTTGGGGTCCAATTTAAAACTTTAGCTGGCCATTTATTATCATTACTTTTAGTATATGACCAGACCATTCTTTATTTCAGTCTCAATTCTTTCAATAATATCATTGATACCTATTTTTTCTCTCACCCATATACTTTATTTTTGATCTCTTCTTGTTATTCCTAACATACATCTCTTTATACTTCACTGATTGGTTTGAAGTCTTTATATTGCTTATCTCTTAAGTGTCTAACTCTTGAATCCATGAGAAGAATTAATAAGAACACACCTATTAAAAACCTTTCCAAAGATATGGATATATTTCCTTTTAATATTAATTATTTTTGCCAACAACTCTAGCCAATTTCAATTTCTATGATTAATTTCATCCAGTATGTTTTTGTAGTTGTTAACTTCTTCTAAATCATGATTATTAATCTTTTTTTTTTTTTTCTGAGATAATCTCTTAAAAATTATTTTAGTTTTTTTAGCATTTATCTTAGGTCCTGTTTTCATCTTAAAGTCTTGGAACATTCCCTAATGCTCTTAAGCATTATTTGCAATTACAGCAATATCATTTGCAAAATCTGTCTTTTCAGTTTAACCCACAAAATATTTATTGTAAAATTACTGTAAAAAGTTTTGGAAATATGAAATTATTTTGTCAGGCATACACCTCAATGTGAATCTTTTTAGTATTACTGCATAATCTAATCATTGCTGTTGCAGTTTGATAGTTTTCTTAATATGGCAATATCCTGGATCTGTGCCTAGATGATCCACTTCTTTAATCATTGTAGAAAAGCTTGTACAATCATATGCCTTTTCATAATCTACAAATTCAAAGCATAACAGCAACTCATATTCCTTAGTTGTTTCTGTAACTTCTTTCAGTATTTAAATGTTATATACATAAATACAATTTGTTATTTTGGTTAGTTGGGGGAGGGGGGTCACATCATTTTTGTTAATTTACTGATAATTTATATGTCATCTATGGTCTGCATGGTTTGGCATAGTTGGTAAAGCATCCAACTTGGGTTCAGAAGGTTCCGGAATCAAATAACATTTCTGTTGCTCATATTTCTTATGAACATCCCAAGCAATAAAGCCATAAGCCTTTTTTGCTCTGGGTGGTTTGGCATAGTTGGTAGAGCATCCAACTTGGGATAGAGATACCCCAGGATCAACTTGGGTGCTCACAGGTCTGGCACTCAAACTTCTTTTGAACTCCCAAGCAATAAAGCCATATGCATTTTTTTAAGTTCTGGTCAGTTTGGGCAGTTGGTACATATGATTTGGGATGGGGAAAGTCCCAGGATTGTTTCTGGTGCTCAAATTTCTTATGAAGTTCCAAGCAATAAAGCCATAAGCCTTTTTTTTTATTTCATTTATGTAAACTATTTATAATTTGAATTTTTTAAGAAAAAAATATTTAGAAAAAAAGATGTCCTTTTTTAAAAAAAAAAATTTATTTAAGAAAAAGTAAATTATCAAAGAAAAAAAAAAAGTTTTACACCTGAGTTCTTAGATGTTGGTAACACCTACTTTCAAAAACAACTGAAAATTCAACTCCTCATCGTAGTATATTAAAAATAGTAATGGTAATAATGTTCTTATAAAAAATGATAATAATTTTAGCACTAAAGTCAAAATGTCAAGCAAAAATAACAAATCTACTAAAAATGGGAATATATAAAGAGGGTGGGTTTTATTTTTAACTAAAAAAAAAAAAAAATTCATTCAGTTTTTACTTTAATTATTAAAATAAAATAACTCTTTGAACGTTTTATATATATATTTAGAAGCAGTATCAAATATTTACATAAGTCAAGCTGCACATGTTAGTTATTTAAATGGTTTTATGATTATCTTGAATGATGGGATAACTTTGTGATTTAATAAAATGAAATATTTTTAACACTTTTATAACCTTAGGAAAATAATATGTTCAAAATCTATCTTTACTGGCATAATAAGTGCTGTAGTACTATTTTGTTTTTTAGTTTAATGGTATTATAAGTATGTGTATTTTATAATATCCAAGCATGATATATTTATGTGTACAGAACTTATGTGTTCTATAGATTACCACATTCACCTGCCATTTTCAAGACTTTGATGTTTAAATTTGACTGACATTTGGATTTTTTTTTTCGTTTATAAACAAGCTTATATTTTTTTAATAGGTAACCAGTCCCTGGTCATATTAATTAGCCATATAGTTACTAAGTAATGAGTATTTACTATTTTTAGCTTACATGTTCAGCCTTTGATCTGGTGAAAATTGACTTCTTTCACTGTTTCTTTATAGGATATTGAAAAGGTCTTTAACCTATATTGTACCGGTCAAAATAGTATGCTCACTTAACAAGATTCAAATCCTAAGCAAAAGTACCTCGAATTCGATCATGCTCGAGATACACAGGTCTGGAGCAATCCTGAATTCTAATGTATTTGCCTATTCTTCGAATCTCTGGCCCAGTGAACAACAATCCTGATAACACAGTAAAATTATTTTAAATCCATGCCCATAAGCAAAGCGGTAAAGCATAAGATCAGACTGATGATGATGATCGAGGTCGGAGTAGCCCAGGAATTACATTTATTATAGTTATTTATTAATGCTAAGCTCTTAGCTAAAGAAAATAGTTATAAATATTAACTAGAAAATAATTCAAAAACAACAAACCAGGATTTACATGAAATAGATATATTTAATAAATATTAAATGAATGCATATATATATTACAAAAGATTAAGGAAACGTATGTATATTTTACCAAACAGTTTCACGCTTGGGATGACATTGTTTATTTACAAGACTTGGGAATTTGTTGTATGAAATCCCCTCTATCATTCATTTAATAAATATAATTTTACAGATACAGTTTTATAGCGTTTTATAACTTATGTGGAGTTAATAAGCTAATTAAAGAAAACTTTCGCTACAGAGCGTTGTGGATGCCGAAATTAAATATAAAAAATCGTGACAGTTTTAACAATAAATGATTTATTTGATAACGGGCAAAATATATGATTTCAATCATGTATTTTTTAGAAGAATCATTATTTATACTTTTATTCGCATTGTTTGGCAAAGACGTCTTTTAGAAATAAGAAACAAACAATACACTTTATTTACGAGAGTAAGTTATGCAATCATTAATATAAATTAGATTTACGTCTATGGGAATCGATAATGGTTTTTAAAAGAAAGCAGCTTAAATCAATGAACTAAATGTATTTTTACGAAATGAATCATTATCTTTAACACCTCATTGCGACTTATTAAGATTAGATGGACGGATACTCAAATTAAAGAGCAGAGTAACGGTACTAGCATACAATTAAAGGAATCTGGCCTTCATGGCATTTGGACATTTTATCATTTAAAAGAATACTTGAGACGAACTTAGATTTGATATGTCCGCGCATTCTGGCGGAGCGATATCGAAGGAGAGACTGAGTTTGAGACCCCAGATTATTATGTACTGCCATCCGCAGCACATAATCCTCATAAACCTTACATTCCACAGAGAGTAGTGTCTCTGATAATGAACGATTTTAAAAAGTAGGATGGGAGCTTCATACTTCCGATGCCCCAATGACAAAGCAATCAAGAAATGGAAAGATAAAATATCAGAATAAAAGAAAATGTATGCCAGCAACGTTTATATAATTTTATAATATTATTTAAAGTTTGGAAATGGTCTAACCTCTCACGCAATAATCTGTTTTCAATTCTGAGTCATTTAACTAATCATAATGAATAATAACACTTCTATTTATAATATTATTAAACTAACAAAATTTATATTTAAAGAATCGATTCCCAAATACGTATTAACTGGTAGAATTCGCCCTTCAGGCAATGGTAAGAAAAGGTGAAATTTTATATTAAGTGTCGCAATCTTTTATAAAGGCCACTAAACAACAAAATAAAGTAAGCATCCACAATAAAATACTTTTAAGTATACAACCAACCTAGCGAACGATTTCTATTTTAAATGAACAAATGAATATAATTTTACTAATGAATTTAATTTAAATCGCGAGATTGATTGATACTGACATATTAGAGAAAATAATACATATATTAAACAAAATAAGTTGTATTCATTTAATTTAACCGCATAAAGTGATATAAACATAAATTAAGCGTGAAAGCAAATGTATATTCAGAATTACCTAAGTATTAATAAAGGATTATAGAGAGAGAGTTTACGAGCAAAACTAGCAAAACATCATAAATAGATCTATGAATTAATTTAGCTACAAATTATAAATCATCTGTGAATGTTCGTATTACAGACAGCTCTAAATTACATAATTTTACCTAAGATATCAGCATAGCGGCAGGCAGGCAGGTTGGTTGGCAATTCTACGTCATCTCATATGGCCGGTCAGCTGGAATTTTGATGGCTGGTAGACAGTCCTTCGAGAGGAGAAGAAAAATGTGCTAGATTCCACTACTCACGCTTCATCGTCCAGGACTTGCACCGGCTTCTTAAAGTTAAGGTCTTGAAACGCTGATGAAAATCTCAACTCACTGAAAGATAACTAAAACTGAAAGTCTAAAAAACTGACTTCCTTTGTTCTGTGGTTCCTTTTATAACATTTTAATACTGCCCAGAATGCAATTTCATATACCAACCTTATTTCTGTAATCCCTTTAAAAACAACATTTAATTAGCAAAATATTTTCAATAGATAAGGCTTGAAATACCATTTTTAACTATTTTAAATCATTCGACAACAACTGATAAACGATTTGTTTTTTCCAATTTTAATTAAGATTTATAAATTTTAATTATAGACAACATCTGACTAGTGATAAAGATAATTTCAGTATTTCAAGCCTTTCCCATTTTTCTTTGTTGTTACATTAAATACACACAGATATACAAATAATTACAAATATATAAGCAAAGGTATTTTCCAGCAATAAATATAGCAATAAAATTATTGCTTTAGTCATAATATATATACGCATCACTCAAACTACTGTTTCATTTTTACTAAACAAAAATTAATTTTACTAATCTTTCTAATGATTCGGTATACAGTGTGTGAGTGAATAGCATATATTTATAGCAAGGTCTGAATTGCGGAGCCCTAGGAGGTTAGTCTAGATGGTGAAACATGAAGCATCGATTATGATTAGACATCGATTGCTTCAATATTTGTAAGGTATATACATGGTTGTATATTGTGGACATAATTGTAATTCATAGATTATCTTCTAAAGTTATCAGTAAAATTCATCTTCTCTTTTTTTATCTCTGTTTTTTTTTCTTCTTTTTAGAATTAGAAAGTGTCGCTTGTACTTAAAATATACTTGTAGCTAGTTTTACTAATTTAGGAAATACTCTTCAACTCGTTTATTTATTTTGTATATAAACTAAATTAAAGTATTTCCTTTTGAATATTATCTATCAAATTATTTCTAATCTTCATTTGTTTGACATAGGTAAGTATTACTTACATCATTTGGAAGGTTTCATCCGCATTCACTGTTTTTAAAAAAACTAGCCATCATTTTTTTTATTTAAATATTTATAGAAATATGCCTGATCTAACAAAAGTATTGAGTTAAATCTAATTCTGAGTTGATATCAATTATACTAGCCTGCAAATAAAAACTTTTTTGTGAAAGTCGAAATAGCTGGGTTTTACCAATTTCATTGTGCTGAATTCCCAAACGCGTTTTGTTTTTCCTGTAAGGTCTGGTTGACAATAATGCAAAATGTTATTTTGCCATTATATAAAATTTTTGATGTGTTAGTATGCAACATGCAGTATTATTTTTTTCTACATGAAACACAAGAAAAAACTATTTTGTAAACAATAAAATGGTTTATATGCTGCTTTTACTTATATTTAATCTGGCAAAACCGAAGCAATAAATATGTATTTAAAGTCAGTGGTGCCAGAAACACATTTAAATTACTATCCTTACTTGAAATAAAAATTACAGGGTTATCCACGCGTAGTTTTATTAAGAATGACTGTAGTATATAAAGCAAAAAAAATGAATAAATCCAAGGAAATATTTAAAATTGCCATAATATACAGCTGAATCATCAACAATAGTATTCTGACCCATGGACAAGTTCAGAGAATAGTTGCATCACCAATTCATTCATTTTTTCACTCTGTTCTCTTCACTGCCCAGCTCTTCAATTCCATATAATTCTTCCCATCTTTTATCCAATTAATCTTTTCCATTCTATCTTCTTGTTTCCACTCACCATTACTTCCAAAATATCTTTCATTAAACTATAATTCCTTCTTAATATATGTCCATTCCAGTTTACTTTCGCTTTGTAATTTCCTCGATCAATTCTCTTTCATTTATACCCTTTTCAAAATTTCTTCATTTTATTTTACTCATCCAACTGATTTTTTTTATTTTTCTCCATGACCATATCTCAAAGACTTCTAATCTGTTTCTAATTTTATTACTCATTGCCCACACTTTATAACCATGCAATAGTAACTCCACACATAGCATTTACTTAAACTTTTTGTTAATTCTCTACTCAAAGGTCTACAAAATATTTTCCTTCTCTTTGCCAGTGCTATTTTGCTTTTTTTAATCTTCACTTCTTTCCGTCTCACTCAACCAACTACCCAAATATCTAAATCCCTTTATCTGCTGAATTACATTATCATGGATTTCCACTTATAGCCTTTTTGCATTTATCCTTTTCTGTCAATACCTGGTCTTCTCAACATTAATCTTCATTTCATATTCCATACATTCTTCAATTTATTCAACTTATTCTGGAGACACTTTTCATCCTCAGCTATAAGAGTCATATTATCAATAAATCTTACACATTTTATTAATCTACCTCCAACATTTGTTCCTCCAAAATCTAAATAATTATCTAACATGATTTCTAAATAAATATTAAAAAGAATAAGTCATATACTGCATCCTTGCCTAAGTCCTCTTTCTATATTCACTTCATTGGTCTCATTATTCTCCAGTTTAATTCTTATTTTTTCCTGTATATATATTCCAAATCAATCTTCTCTCTTTTCCAAAATACTCTATTATTTTTTTAACATGATCATAAGTTTATTCCAGGTTACTCTACCAAATGCTTTTTTCAAATCCACAAAACATTTCAATTCTTTTATATTTTTCAATATATCTCTGCAATTGTTCTAACAACATCAATAGCATTTCTTGTACTTTTCCCTCTCTGAAAACCAAACTGTTCTTTTCCAATATAATATTCTATCTTTCCATAAATTCTTTGAGGTAAAATCCTTAATAAAACTTCAGAAGCATGAAAATATATTTCAAAATGCTATTTAGAGGGATTATTAAGTGCCTGAGATTTCATGAAGAGCTTCTACAGGTATAAGTATGTCTTTTGGCATTTAAGTCAGTTTTTCTTTTTGGAAATCTGCAATTTTATCCTAAGATTTTGTTCTTCAAGAACAAAATTACACATGCAGGAATAAGAGATATAATTTACAATCATAACAACTTATCAAGCAAAGTAAAAGGTACATGATACATTCTTTGGAAATATATATTAGAATTCCTTGGTTGCCCCTTTTTTCCCCATAGAATTTGTGGGTTCTTGAAGTTCTTGAGTGCTCTCTAGAGGCTAGCCATAGTGGTTTTTTTAAATACTTATAATAAATATTTCATGAATAAAAATTAAAATAATAATAATAAACACAGAGGACTGAATAAGTAAAAACTTTTAGAAGAGTTTTTTTTTAAAAAAAAAAAAAAATCTTTATTACTTTAAATAATTTTAAAATCAATATTTTTTTATTTATACATTCACACAAAGAAGTTTTGAAAAGAACAAATGAAAAAAAAGATTGATTGAGGAAATGAGAGAGAGAAAAAGACATTAGATTGGACATATATTAAGAAGAAATTATAGTTTGATGAAAGATGTTTTGGAGAGAATGGTTAGTAGAAAAAAAAGGATGGAAGGATTGACATTGCTGGATGATATAAGAGATGGCAAGAATTACATGGAATTGAACAGCTGAGCTATGAAGAGAATGGATTGGGAAAATGGATGAATTGATAATGTGATTACTCTATGGACCTGTCCATTGATGGTGATAGAAGTCTAATTGAAATGTAATCATAAACTTGTCATCATTATCACTAATATTTCATTGTAGAATTTTCATTACATTTTTTTCTTTTTACTATAAATAGTCAGAATTTTTCCAGAATAGTCATTCATTCCAAGTTATCTCTGAAATGTATTATCCAGCAGTAAAAATAATCAAATGATTTGTTGCTCTGGAATTTATAAAAAAATATTCAAGCTTTCGAAGAGATGGATCTGGAATTGCAGTCCATGGAGTTTGAACTCCAGAGTCCATCATTCTACCACTGCTTTTGAATAAAAAATCATAATTTAAAAGATAATGTAAAAATTGTACAACAAAAATGCATAAATCAAAATTTTGGTCATTTTTATATGTGTGTGACGTAATTTCTGCCCCCATTCAGTTTTTTTGAGCAGTATAAAAGTTATATATATATATAGTTTGATTTATTTGCTATCATTTCCATCTTTTGTTACTCTGGCTGAATGAAAATTTGAGGAAATTTTTTCTAGTTAAAAGCAAGTTGATTTTTTTGAATAGCTATAACTCTAGCTATCCATTCAATTACTGATTAATAAATGTGTGTTTAACTGTTGCCGATCTGAAAATAAAATAAGCAAAAAAAACTTAGATCACTAACAACCTGCGGTTGGCCAGCCTTATGAACAATGTTTTCTCTTTTTTTTGGAGAGAATTTTAAAGAGATCTTTATTTTACAATGAACTATTTAATTATTTTTTTTTACATTTTTATCAAATGTAAGAGAGAACAAATTTACAAAATATATTTTATTAAAAGGAAACATTAACTAAATTAAAACAAAATACAGTACTTAAAACTGAACTTTATACCTTTGTTTTATTTTATTATATACCTGTAATTACTTTGCACTTGAATATAAAACAGTTTTATTTTTATATTAATTTCTCTCTGCAACTGAAATTGGAAATTGATTGCTATTAATATGCCACAATCTTAAATAATAACTCTTGTAATCAGTCATTTAAACATATGACAAAAGAATGCCAGTGGATTATAAATTTTGTTTTATGTGCAATAAATTTTCAGATTATTGAGGAATAAAGTATTATTTATGAGAGTAACTTTCTATTAACGTTGTTATTGACTTGATATATTTAATGTGATATTAATCTTCAACAATAATGCATTTTATACATGTATATAAAAATCCAGTAGAAATTGATTATCAAAAACTTTTTTTGATTTTGTTATTTAAAAATTAGGTTTTACCTATGAATGTATATACACACACACCCCAATCAATTTATGCATATATCATATAAATATTACTGAGGATTCACTTTTTAATCTAACTAAACTAATGTCTGTAATGAAAGAAATGTTTTGTATATACTTATTAAAAAAGATGAACTATGAGTTAGTGTCCATAATTGTATGTTTGTTAGCTAACAAACATACAATTATGGACACTAACTCATAGGCACTAGATAGGGATTTTATGTGCAAGCCTTCTGGCATCTATTGAT